>CAHIKZ030005352.1:2235000-2300000 GCA_903632075.3 Acanthosepion pharaonis | reverse complement strand
CATAATTAAATCATACGAGACAAATATGTTGACTTTTACAACATGTCAAAGTGTCCATATATATAAACATCTGCAGAAATTATTATATGTATATCATATCATACAATATTATATCATATAATATCATAACCCTATCTATCTATCTATCTATCTATTGTAAATGACAACAACTCATAAATTATAACAACAGCTGAAAACCGGAATTACTTTAACAACAAGTTAATTACCTTTTGCTACACGGAAACATAATGTAGAATAGAAACTAAGGAAGAGCATGTTTAACAGTGAATGACTGTTTTCAGGAATGATTAATACTGCAACTGCTCCTCCTGCTACTCCTCTTGATGTAGGAATATTTTAATGTCTTTCGTTCGACGGCCGAGTCCAAACTTGTTGGGAAATATTCTCCCTAACAACGCTATCTATCTTTATATCTATATAACTTCTTTCGTATCTGTTTATCCATATATCTATCGCACTCTTGAAGTACACTTTCAGTTTTTTACTATCACTTAGTATTCCTCGCTTTCTTTATGCATGCACACATATTCACTTACTGTTTCAAATATTATCAAATTTTTCAGTATATGTACGCATAATTGTTTTTATATAATATATCTGTTTTTCATAGATATTGACTTCATCCATTAGTTCTTAGTTCCATTTTTATTCATTCAATCCAGTCCGTTTCCTTGCAGTCTTCAACTACAGCCATACACATTCATTATTTCTCAAAGATGGATCCAGCACGTTCTTTTGTCTCTCCGATTCTCTGTCTTAGAATATTTTTTTTTTCTCGCGGTGTTTTCCTTTGAATACATCTAATCAGGGGCAACTTATTTGTTTTCCCATTTTTCTTTCTTTCGCTATTGTCGCCGAAGCCATCAAACAAAAGGTTTGGTGATTTCTCTTTCATCATCGTTTAGCAACTTTTTGCTTCGTTATTTCTCATTCAGAAAACCTTATTGTTCTCATATCATTGTCTATTTCGGCTTTGATTTTACGGTGTCGAGCGAACCTCTCATATTTCCCTTTACTTGACAGCAGCAAGAAAAAAAAAAAAACAACCAAAAATAAAAACCACTCTCCTTTTCATCGCTGACTGATTTAAAAGTAAATCAAAATCGTTGAATATTGCACATCACTCTTGCAGAATTATCTTCCAAATTCTGATGTTCTGGAAACCAAAGGTCTCTATTTTTTTTTTCAAATAATTTCACAACACTATAAAAAAATATTACCTAACAAAATAATAGCCAACACAGGCCTTCGAAAAAAATATAATTTTCAAAAGATGAAACAAACTAGACCACTTTACTTAATTTTGGGGGTAGCGAATTGACATTATTTACCCACAGACTATTGTCCTTATCTTTGTTGTTATTATCACAACTTTTCATCCGTTGAGCACGCCGAACTGCATCAGATGTTCCTGGTAACCTTTAGGGAATTTCGAACTAAACACTTTATTTAATCTACGTGGGTAAATTTTTCTCATTCTGCTAACCTTCTTCCCTGTCTAATACATAAGAAATTTGGCGTTTATGTTAAACAAGTGCCCATTAAAATAAGGTTTGAAGTAATATATATATATATATATATATATATATATATATATATATATATATATATATATATATATATATATTACGTTTCATTAAATAATATTTAATTGTTGTCTATTTATTTTATATATAAAATTTTATTTCTGATAAGTTTGATAACATTATCATTAACCGAAAAGAAATTCACAATATTTATCCATTATTTTTTAATATAATCTAAGCTTTATTTACTCGAAGCCATTATCAAAGATGTAATTACAAACATATCAAACAATATACGGACACGACAGTAATGATATGTCATTGTTTTGTTTACATAGATCACTAAGCAACGATGAACACGGCATATAAGACGCTAATGGCTTCTGTTACACATGACAATTATAAATAAATTATAGACATTTAAGAATATTTGCAGAGATTCCATAGTTGATTTTGTTTAGGTTGGGTTTTAACTGTTTGATGTTTAATGCTTCAAGTATTTTTAGTTTTTGTCTATTGTTTTCATGTCGAAGTATAGTTGTGTTTTCGACAAGTAATTTACGGAATTGTGTGTGCGGGAAGGCATGTTGTTTTAAATGCCTAAAAATGTTAGAGTTTTCATTAAAATGTAGTGTCAAGCGTCGTGAAATCTCTATGGAATCTCTACAAATATTCTTAAATGTCTATAATTTCTATAATTGGTAACAGAAGCTATTGGTTTATACCAACGGCTTTCCTTATTTCATTCTCCACCACTCGTGTAGTCATGTGTGACGTCATGAGATGTGGTGCGATTTTCGCTTCTAGCGTCTTATATGCGCGTGTTCATCGTTGCTTAGTGATCCACTATGTAAACTAAACAATGACAGACTATCATTACTGTCGTGTCCGTATATTGTTTGATATGTTTGTAATTACATCTTTGATAATGGCTTGAGTAAGCCGAAAGCTTAGATTATATTAAAAAAATAATGGATAAATATTGTGAATTTCTTTTTCGGTTAATGATAATGTTATCAAACTTATCAGAAGATACGAAAAAATTTTACAAAAATAAATAGACAACACTTGTCTATATTATTTAATGAAACGTGTATATATATATATATATATATATATATATATATATATATATATATCTTCAAACCTTATTTTAATGGACACTTGTTTAACATAAACGTCCAATTTCTTATGTCTTATTTTGTAATATTTATATATATATATATATATATATATATATATATATATATATATATATATATATTACAAAATAAGACATTTTTGAAGCAGGATTTCGTTTCCTGTTTCTGGAATGAAATGTCAGCAGTGACCTTTCCCTGTTTCATTAGGTCATTATAATCCACAATTTTCATATTCCACTAGATTCAACAAAGATTTCAGTCGATGACATCCTAATTTTGGTGTTGGAACCGGATTCTTATTTTGTGATAACCTCTATTTTTTTTTTTTTTGCGTTGACATGCAAAACCCATTTTTCACCACCTTATTAAAAGTGAAAATTTAAAATTCTTTGTTAAAAATCTAACGAAGATGCTTGAAAATTTTCTTCGTTTTTTTTTATTGAACTAAAAATATAAGGCATCCAAATCACTTCCTTATAATTTTGTTCCGCATTTAAACATAGAAAATGATTCATTGTAGAGTAAAAGAGATAATAAACTAATTTTATATGGATTTTTCTCCCATTAAACCTTGTTCATGTCCTGTTCGGTTGACTCATAATTCATAGCGCTGAAATATGTAATTATACCCCGAACACATTAATAAATCTACGAATTAGTTTATCACATTATACCCACGTCTTCTTCCTCATAAATGTACATGAATATAATATTTTGTGGTCTTATATGACTTTTTAATCCACAAACTAGATGCGACTGAGTGAGGTAATTTGGTACACTGTCGTCACTGGGAAATATATCGTTTGTAATCATAAGAAAAAAAGGAAACGAAAATACTTCATGCTCTGTCTAGGCGATCCAGTTTTGGAAGTTGCTCCAAAATACAAACAAAACACGACTGCATTTCCGTGTCCCGCTCAACTAATCAAGGTTTTGTTTGTCTTGCTCTGTCGGTGTAATCTCTAGTGGCGGCGAGAAAACAACTGTTCAGTCCCCGAAGCCTCCGGGGAAGCATGCCGGCTATATTTGTTGATTTTGTAGATGATGATATTTGAATCGGACGTTTTCGCTAAAATAGAAACAGTTTCAATAAATTATTAGCATTATTTGTCTGGCCGTACACACAATCCCGCCAGGTCATTCGCCTGAATTGATCAAAATGATCATTTTGGATAGTGATTTTTTTTTCATTCTGTGGCATGTGCCAAGAAGCTCAAAATACACCCACCACACAAATGTATGTACACACGATTCCACATAGACATATGTGTATTTTATAGCCCAGATGTTTGATTAACCTGTGATGTAATTTGTTATTCTAGCAGAATAAACATACCTGCGTGTATATATATATATATATATATATATATATATACGTATTGAAATATAAAAAAAGGCTGAAAACACTCGCTTCTAAAAGGTATAGACAACAAAAAAATTGCGCAGTACAAAATTCAAGGTCGAATGTGTACAAAATTCAAGGTCGAGTATTTAAGAAATGGCCTAAATCCAGCCTGCCTCGCAAGGTCTCCTCAGGTGGAAGGATTTAAAAAACAGGGAGCTACTCCAATATACCAGAGCCCCGGAAATGAGATTACCGGAAATGGGGGAGTAAAAGTATGTGTGTGTGTGTGTGTATGTATGCAGTATATATAAATAGTCCATCATAACACAACACAC
This sequence comes from Acanthosepion pharaonis, assembly GCA_903632075.3. NCBI lineage: Eukaryota > Metazoa > Mollusca > Cephalopoda > Sepiida > Sepiidae > Acanthosepion > Acanthosepion pharaonis. Next base: position 2,295,631 of record CAHIKZ030005352.1, on the reverse strand, counting down.
ATGGATTGAAGATTGCGTTCAAGCACAGACTGTCGTCGCTTTGTGTTGACCTCAGTGACAAACTTTACATTTACATACGCTCTATCCCTGAAACTGATTACTATATATATATATATATATATATATATATATATATATATATATATATATATAGACAGAGAGATATTGGTTCATATCTGTATATAAGTTGGTTCATATCTTTCCATCTCATTCTTCAATAAATCAAGAAACATTCAAGGGACTTATCTGATTGACCGGCTCAAGAGTTTTACATCGAAACACTTATCAGGAAAGATACTTGATTAATCTATTGAATTTCTTATCATTTCTTATTTCTCATATTTATGCTCTTCGGAAGGAACGAATGAATGAACGAATAAACCTTCATTCTAACATTCAAATTTCATATTTCAGTACACCATTTAAAATCTCTCTATATATTTTTTCAGTTGTATTATAAAAAAAAACTATAAAATTATTACCATTTCATTCTTTTTAGATTAATCTATCACTCATATTTGAGAAGACCACAATATGGTGTACCCAATGAGGATATACATTTTGTTCGTTATCTACCTATCAATTTCCCTCTATTTGTTTATGTCAGTGTTTCTTTCTTTCTTTCTTTCTTTCTATTTATCGATCTATCCCAGTGATTCTATCTATCTATCTATCTATCTATCTATCTATCTATCTATCTATCTATCTATCTATCTATCCCAGTGATTCTTTATATCTATCTATCTATCTATCTATCTATCTATCTATCTATCTATCTATCTATCTATCCCACTGATTCTATCTATCTATCTATCTATCTATTTATCTATCTATCTATCTATCTATCTATCCCCACTGATTCTATCTATCTATCTATCTATCTATCTATCTATCTATCTATCTATCCTACTGATTCTTTCTATCTATCTATCTATCTATCTATCTATCTATCTATCTATCATTCATCCCAGTGTTTCGTTCTATCTATCTATCTATCTATCTATCTATCTATCTATCCCACTGATTCTATCTATCTATCTATCTATCTATCTATCTATCTATCTATCTATCTATCCCACTGATTTTATCTATTATCTATCTATCTATCTATCTATCTATCTATCTATCTATCTATCTATCCCAGTGTTTCGTTATATCTATCTATCTATCTATTCATCTATCTATCTATCTATCTATCCCATCTATCTATCTCTATCTATCTATCTATCTATCTATCTATCTATCTATCTATCTATCCCAGTGTTTCGTTATATCTATTCATCTATCTATCTATCTATCTATCCCATTGATTCTTTCATCTATCTATCTATCTATCTATCTATCTATCTATCTATCTATCCCAGTGTTTCGTTATATCTATCTATCTATCTATCTATCTATCTATCTATCTATCTATCTATCCCACTGATTCTATCTATCTATCTATCCCACTATCTATCTATCTATCTATCTATCTATCTATCCCAGTATATCTATCTATCTATCTTCTATCTTCATCTATCCTATCTATCTATCCTACTGATTATCTATCTATCTATCTATCTATCTATCTATCTATCTATCTATCTATCTATCTATCTATCCCAGTGTTTCGTTATCTATCTATCTATCTATCTATTCTATCTATCTATCTATCCTATGATTCTATCTATCTATCTATCTATCTATCTATCTATCTATCTATCCCAGTGTTTCGTTATATCTATCTATTATCTATCTATCTATCTATCTATCCCACTGATTCTTTCTATCTATCCCTATCTATCTATCTATCTATCTATCTATCTATCTATCTATCTATCTATCTATCTATCCCAGTGTTTCGTTATATCTATCTATCTATCTATTCTATCTATCTATCTATCTATCTATCTATCTATCCCACTGATTCTATCTATCTATCTATCTATCTATCTATCTATCTATCTATCTATCTATCTATCTATCTATCTATCCCAGTGTTTCGTTATATCTATCTATCTATCTATCTATCTATCTATCTATCTATCTATCCTACTGATTCTATCTATCTATCTATCTATCTATCTATCTATCTATCTATCTATCTATCTATCCCAGTGTTTCGTTATATCTATCTATCTATCTATCTATCTATCTATCTATCTATCTATCTATCTATCTATCTCTCATTCCATGTGCATGTGTCTATGTGTGTCCGTGTGTGTGTGTGTGCGCTCCCGTGTGTGTGTGTACCTCGTTGTTTATAAAACATTCCCTATTCCCTGACAAGTTTCTTACTACAAGACTCATTTTCTTCTTTTCCCCCAATCACCTCTCCCTAATTCTTCATATATAACTCTACAAGTTATGTCCAAACACAGTCACCTTTATGGGCTCAGATTATATCCCAATTTCTGACGTTGCAGCGAAGTTAAATTGATCTATTTTTTTTTCTGAATGCATCTTTGGAATAAGATTTAAGATAATATCTGTGTGCTGACGGGTAGGGGTAATTATGCGTGTACGTGTGTGTAGTTTTGTCAGTATTTGAATGTGTAAACTGAAAAGCTGTAGAATGTTATAAACGACGTCCGTATAAACCACGACGTTTGCCTGTGGCAAGCTTATAATCAGATATAGGATTATGAAAAACTAATCTTTAAATGTTGGCGGTATTTTGATATATTGCGAAACCATCATGAAAAATGGTAAATAAAGATAAATAAGGAAGGTTACAAGAAGAAGATGGAAGAAAGAATGTATGAATGAACGACTGTGAAGAGAAATAATTAGCCGAAGAAGAAAAAGAAAAACTTATAGAAGAAAAAATAGAAAGAAAGGAAGAAGAGAAAGCAAGAAGAAAAGAAAGGAAACAGGGAAGAAAAAGAATGAGTTAATAGAGTAAGAAACCTAAAACTTCTTAAAATTGAGAAATTTTATAGAAGAACGTTGATATATGGAAGAGCAAAAAGGCAAAAAAAAAAAATTACTGAAAGTGCCGTTATCGAATCTTATAAAAATACTAGAAGCATGGCCCGGCGTTGCCCGTGCTTGATTCAAAAATCGTACGACTCATACAGCACTGCACGCACTAATCTGTTTCTTCCCGTGCATAGCGTGACCTTAAATTAATCTGCATTTAGGAAATACCCAACCGGAAAAAAAACATTTTTAAGGGTTGACCGATTGTCCATTTGCACTCTGTTTGGGGGGCGCTCAAAGTTGAAACTTCACATGATGACTCCCAATGGCCTCTTCATAAATCCGCTCGGTTTTCGCTAAAAACATGTGGTTCAGGGGCAATTTGGGCGTATCGGTTTTTGGGTTTTATCGATTTTCCGCGCTGTTTAGGGGTCCGTGGTCATGAAACTTCTGGACAACACTTCTAAAGGTAGACTCTAAGAGGCTGTCAAATTTGGTTGAAATGCAATAATTCCTTTTGTAAGCAGATTTCTTCGATTATCGATTTTTTCGGAACCTGAGTCCGAACTGAAAAATCGGGCTGTGCCATGTCCTTAAGGCAGCCATTTGCAAACTTGTGGTGAAAACCGCATCGAAATCGGGTGAGAAATGCGGCCTGGGCGAGGTAACAACGCCCACGACAGACACACAGACAGACAACATGAGAAATATAGATAGATAGATAGATAGATAGATAGATAGATAGATCTGCGCATCGGTTTCTGTCCAACATCTCATTTCCAGAAAGAATTACTACGATTGCAAACCTTGACAACATATCTACAAAAATTAATAAATGGAAACGGTCAAATCCAAAACGTCATGTTACTTAAAGCATATAACACATAAATCAATCCTAATCCAAAAATAATTTAAATAATAATTTACAAATATATATATATATACATATAAAAAAAATCTACTTACTTTTGTTTATGAGACATTGAACCGTCCTCATATATATGTACTTGCCTGACCTCACCTGACGTCCATGAACTTGCCTGACCTCACCTCACAATCACGAACTTGCATGACCTTTCCGCTAACCAAAAGAATCTAGATGTATCACAGTTCTTCGATTATGATAACCATTCCTTCTTCCCCCTTTTTTGGTTCACTTTTATTTTAACTGTTCATCTGTTGCATCTTTTTTTCGTCTTCTTTCTTATAATTACATTTTTTTTTTTTTTATTCTTCTTTTACATTCTAAAAGTGAAACTCATACATAAGATCAATTGCTAAAGGTGATGAGAAAATGGCTGGTTCCCTGTACCACTACAAGTAAGTTTCTGAATCCTGAATTATTTTATATGCTACAAACTCTAAACTCTATCCCGCACAAAGCATGCGGACTTGATGATATCCTCGTAATAGTCCTAAGGAAATGTGCTCCTGAAATTGCTCTAGTTCTCTCTGAACTCTACATAAATGCCTCGATTCTTTTTCTCCTTCTCTTTGGTAGAAATCCGTTTTTATATTACCTGCTAATAAGAACTCGAGTGAAACATCCCATCCTTCTACCTGTTAGACATTTTGACGTTCGTCTTCGAGTATAGAATCCAGAGGTTAGCAGTGAATATTTCGTAGACAGTAGGAAAGCGTAGTCCAGGTTCGCAGTGGATATCGCACCAAAGTAGCATAGCCTAGTTCTTCCTTATTCATCTTCGCCTGACCAGTTGGCACTGGTCATTCCGGTAGGTAAAACAAAGATGGCCGCCTTTATACACGACGGATACAATGTTCTGCGGCTTCTGATTGGTTAGCCTTCTATTGGTGGACTATAAAGGGAGTTAAGTCATTTTTACTAACTCACTAGTTATATACATATATACACAAAAAACTGTAACACTACCTACTTCGACTTGGAAAAGTCCAGAAACCCCTGATCAACTCCGAATTATTTAAACATATAACCACACAAGATCGCCTTCCAGAAAAAAAAATATAGTTTTCGCTCCTCTAGGTCAACTGGTAATGTATTAGCAGTTATTGCTGAAAGGGTGGGGAAAAGCTTTAAATAAGAACGGTGAAGCTCGAGCTGTTGCATTAGATATCTTGAAGGCTTTTCACATAATTGTCTTCCTCATAAATCGAAGGGATATGTTATTTCTGGACAAATGTTTGATTTGATTCAGTCTTTCTCATCAAATCGCGTACAGAGGGTTGTTTGGAACGTCCAGTCTTCTAGATCATTTTACATAAATATCCCCAGTGCACTATTCTTGATCATAATTTGTTCCTATTTTACTCAACGATCTTCCTGGTGTCAGCATTTCAGGAGTAGGTATCTATTTACTCCTGACTTTGGGGTAAGTCTAAGAAGTTTGACAATGTCAAATTGGCAGCGGGTCTCAAAAATGAACTTCAATCTTTTGTTAACTAGGGAAAGAAGTGTGCTTTTATTTTGCTTCTTTTCATGCCTCCGAAAAGAAACAGATATTTTTTAATCGTCTTAGAGAACTATTTGTGCCTTCCATCAGCATGACTGATGCTAACCTTTAGGAGAGTGACTCTTTGCGATTTCACGGTCACATGTTTTTTTTTTAGTAAGTAGAAGATGAACGATTAAAAGAAAAAAAATTGCATGAAAAAGAAAAGAAAGTGTTGTGGTAAAGCCTCTTACAGTATAATGAACTCTTCTCTCTCTCATAAATACAAACTGCAAGTGTCGGCAGAGCGCCGTGCTCCCCCTCCCTGGAGGGGTTACGCGCATCATTTATCATCTCTCAGTTGCGTCTTTGTTCTTGGACAGAGTGCGCTCAGGGGCTTCTCTGTCTAAGGACGGAGGGGCAACTGAGAAAATAATACTGAAGCGGTGCCCAGCCCTGTGGAACAGCTGCCCGAGGCCGCGCCCTCCCATTGCACCAGAGGGAGGGATCGGTGCTCGCACCGAGGCCAGCGCAACCGACGGTTGCAAGGGCTGAGGGGAATTTTTGTCCCTTTGCCCGGGTGTACGCGCTCGGGTCCCCACATTAAACCGACCTAGTGTCACATCTCGTTCTAGTGGGGGAACGATACCGCAGTGCAAAGTAAAGCAGAGCAGTAGACGCAGTGCTAATCTACTTATTACTAACACTATTGTTTTGTATATATCTTCAATATACTTTTCAACCTACCTTTGTCTTCCGTGTCTTTCTTTTTGGCCCCTGAACAGGCCACAACAGAAAGAAAGAAAGAAAGAAAGAAAGAAAGAAAGAAAGAAACATAAAAACGAAGGAAAGTGAGAAGTACCAGAAACATGAAATGGGGGAATAATACGCAAACTGAACAGGGGCGACAAAAGACAACGAAAAAAAAACAATCTGAAGAACACGGAAGTGAAGAATAGGAAAACGACTGAAATCAGAAACAATAAGAAGAAACGTGATTAATAGAAAGTATATGAATGAAATAATGATGAATAAAATCAAGAAAGAGAAGGTAGAGAGAAATAAGCATGAGAAGGTCTAGAAGACGAAAAGTGTGAAAAGGAAAGAGAAAAAAAAAACAGAATAATGTTGAAGGAATAGAGAAAAAAAGACAATGAAGATGAATTAGAAAAAAAGGAAGAAAGGAAAGAGAAAACGCAGCAAAATCGAAAAAGTAAATTTAAAAAAATAAAGAAAGGAGGAATAATCAAATAAACTTTAAAAAAGAAGAGGAAAAAAACAAAGAAAAACTAAAAGTCAGAAGAACAGGAAATGAAGAGACAGACGAAAAAGAAACGAAAACAAGAAACGACGATCAACAAATATCAGAATTAAAAGCTTATGAAGACATAGAAAATCAAATAAAAAAATAATCCGTTTATATCTATTTAATCCAAGACTATTAAACAGTTCACTTGTCAAATCTATCGCTCTCGAAGTGATCCGTATATCGATCGCAACATACTCTACAAATATATCACAATGTAAACCTATATTGCTTGTACTACTTTCATATAAGCAATATATAGAGGAAGACATTTCTGTTTCCTAGGATAATGCGCTATCAGTTAGGGTTAAGAATATATCGACCCGTATTATTGTCAAGATGGCTACCGCCACCGAAAAACACCCTCTGATTACTGTACTTATGTCTACCGTTTTAAATCTCGTTCATTTTTTTTTTTACCATTTTTACCCCGCGGCAAGCATACCTGTCTCTACCTTTTTGACTTCTGTGCAAATCTGACCGATGTTTACTGCTTTGACTCACATCTCAACTGGGCCTATGTTAACCGATTTCTTGTCAGGATACCACCCACCCTGTAATAATATATTTGCTATGGTTTAAGATAACTGACCAAAGATCCTTCAGTTTCTTTTTTTAATCGTTTCACCCCAAGCAAGGCGATAATGTCGCTAGGACGCAGAAAGTTGCAGTGAGGGAAGCAAGGAATCGGAAGGGAGTTTCACAGTTGGGAAGAGCAAGGAAAAGAAACTGTTAGAGTAGAAGTGGTGGTTTCATCTAGCGGGGAAAGGACACTAAAAGAAGAGGGTTCAGGAAGATAGAAAATGGCTATTGGCGTTGCATTTAAATTTGTGAAAATTGTAGTTGGCAGGGAAGCAAGGAATCGGAAGGGGGTTTCACAGTAGGGAAGTGCAAGGAAAATAAATTGTTAGAGTAGAAGTGGCGGTTGCATCTAGCTAGTTCAACATTAAAATGGTGATATCTAGTTGTCAATCCAGTAGCACCGTTAAATTCGTGCAGTCAAGGCACAAGGGAAAAAAAGCTCATGAGAACAGTTGACATGAAAATATTTGTTGAAAAAAACACGTTAGTGGGGTACCATGTCAGGATCGTTTACTGTTGAAACTTGACTAATACATGGAATAATAATGCAACACAAAATGTACTTAGAACAAAATGCATTGAAACAAGAAAATGTACACAATATTTACATATAGTCTTTTGTATATTCCTGGTAAGACCGTTCCTGGAGAATGTGTTGACTGAGTCGCAGTCGGGCAGAGTCTCTGGTTGAATCTCTTGATTCCTCCCTCTCTTCCTGGTACCAACCATATTTATATGGTCGGTACTCCACTATGCAAATTAGGTGGATCCTACCACAGCAATTACATAGCAGACCCTTCTTTAAATTTTCTCAAGAATCTCGAAATATACAGCAGGATCACCAGAATAGATATGGCAGCAGTATTCAATGCAAGAACGAATGGTAGATTTATAAATGTGCAAGATAGATTTTGACGAGATGCGAAATGAAAAGAGAGTGAAATAATTAATTTATTAAAAAGACACAGCAAAATGACCAGAAAAAATCTGTCGATATAATTAAAAAGATTTATCGTTCACTGTATGTCTTTTGTGGACTGCAGCTTAAAGTCGTATCACACGATGGCGCTGACACATTAAAATGGCCGGTGCATATAAATGTCCAATAATTATGATATCTCTTATACTAAGATACACTTTGAATCAGATGCAGCATTAGTTGAACTGGTTTGCTTTTTTTTTTTAAAAAAAAAAAACGTATTCCCTTAAACCTGGCAACTAATTACACAGGCGAATCACCAAACAACCAAACTGCATGTCCTAATAAAATATGAAATTAATATTTCTCGGACATTTTGTGAAATCTAAAATGGCCGAAATAACTCATCCGTTCAGTTTGACTATCGTAGCTATGATTAGCATTTATTAAATATAGCAATCCTAAGTGAACGCAAAAACCTATAAAATTTTGTTATCGGCGGACATAATCTTAACAATAGATGGCACGCAGATGACAGTGTATTGATGATCAACTCAAAAAGAAACATGCAGTAACTCAGAGCCAGGTTAGCAAAGGAACGCGAGAAGAAAAAGATCTCAAGCAGCACAGTCTGAAGCTACAATTTGAAGACCCATCATCAGGCAGATACAGACGTTTAACTATTTACGATGTGAGGCATATTGGATTTGAGGAAAATGCCCTCCATAGCCTACGGTAAGTGTTATGAAACAGGAAGATTATGTCGGAAACAAAGAAATGTGTGATGAACTGCTATACAATATTCATCCTCCTATATAGCAGTGAATGCTGGAAGAGATTGTCACAGATGAAGATGACACTTGAAGCGACAGAAACGTGGTTGTACTGACACCAGCTAAGAATACTGTGGACATGAAATGGGAGCAAGGAGGAAATTTTAAAGAAAATGGGAACAAAAAAGAAACTTGGGTTTGGTATCAGAAAGTTGAAATTTGTGGGTCACATGATGTGAGCGAAGATCGTGAAGGATTTAACGTGCACATGATAAGACAAGTAGACAGAAACAAAGATTAACATACCTCGCAAATATATTTAAATGGATGACATAGCAGGGAACGGAAGAGTAACGAGACACACGTTGAAAGCTGTGGAGAGCCATGAACACTAGTTTCTAATCATACCTGTTTTCTACTCCTCTCCTTTTCTATTCTCTCCTTTCATTACTCTCCTTTTCCTCTCCTCGCCGCTTCAAGCATCATTCATTTTTTTTAAGCCAAAAGACATTCAGTTTCAAAGAAGATGCATATTCTTAGTTCAAAGATCAATTGACGTTTAAAAAAATCAGAGTTTTATCTTAAGGGCATAAATAAAGTTGTAACTCGATGGTAGAAATGAATAGATATTCAGGATTTCTATTTTGACTGATTTAAACACTTTTTAAATACATTCATCCAAGAATAAATGCTGATTTTTAAATCGGAAATTATTTCCCGAAGAACCTCATGCCATCAGACTGTAGAGCATCAGCCATGGCCTCATCATACTAGGTATTGATGTGCTTTCCAAATCAAGTGAGATTTTACAAAAATATAGTTATCCCCCCCCCCACGCACAATCGTTGATTACAAATTTCTAGTCCATCTAGGAGGATGTGGTGGTTGTGTAATGGATATTGGATCAGAAAGAGAACTCGTACAAACGATTTCGAATTCGTTCGTTACATTACTTACGTGCAAATACCCTAAGGAAAGGTATGAATACATGTCTTCTAGCCCCAGCTATGAATTAAATATAAGGACTTGTCTCTGAAAAATTGTTGTTACCTTCAAAAAACCGTTGCAGCAATATTTACTCGCAAAAATATGTATTAAACTTACAATCCAAAAATATATATTTCGGCTTTAAATAACCCGCAAAGGGTTGATAACCCATACAAAATAAATCAATCCATCTAGACAGGCTGCTAGAGAACCCTCCTATTCCACCGATTTTAGATATTTAAAACTGGGGGTTGGAGAAAAGTGGATTCATACCTTTTCCAAATGTACTTTAAGAAAGTAAATCTAACGGATGCGGCTGGAATTTGAACTCTATCCACACAGTTAACCGCTACGCTATACAATCATTTTCACAGTTCCAGAATATAGGTGAAATGGAAAATTATTAATTACTAAGGGGCGTAAGACAATGACGTGTCTTCTCCTCAGACTTATTCAACCTTTCTACAGGGCGGAGTGCGGATGTCATGCGAGAACTATATAGAATTCCTTCTAGGGTTTATTATTGGCAGACACAACCTTAACAAGCTAAGATATGCAGAAGAGAATGTTGATAGTAAACATTTAAATGAAACTGAAGGAAACCCTAGAGAAAGTGAAAAGAGACAGTTGACCATAAATTGTAAGATGAAAGAATGTATGGTCATCAGTTAAAGGAACATCGCAATACCTAAGTAATTAATCGGAGATACGAAAATGAGGAAAGTACAAAAATTTGAAGGCCCCTTTTAACAGAGGAGGGAAAATACGATAGCGAAATCTGAACGTTCATTGGAATAGCGAAAAATAACTTCCAAATGCTAAGCATTAAGAATGTCATTATAATCAATGAAAAACTAAATAGTAATATAATATCTGTACGCTTATATGGCAGTGAATACAGAACTTCACAGATGAAGAAAGTACTTAAGGCAATAGAGATGTGGTTCTGAAGAAAGGTGCTAAGAATACCATGGACTATTCATGTGAATAAAAAGGAAGTTTAAAAAAAATGGATTCTACTTCGAATCAGAAAGAGACAGTTGTAATATTTAGTTCAATTAATTCGAACAGAGGTAATTTGAAACGCAAGACATGTAGACACTAGGGACAAAGAGAAATGCCATACAAACTTGTGTAAAAGGTTGGCAGAACAGGGCATGTGAGCATCGATGAAAAGACAAACATTACTAACACCTACAAAGGATTTCAATTTGTGGAACACGGAATGAAGTAGAAGATGATGATGAAGAAGAAGAAAAAGAAGAACAGGAAGACTAATAATAGTAATAATAATAATACAGTGTAACCCGGATATAGGAGACCCGGATATAAGAGACCCGGATATAAGAGAAACCCGGATATAAGAGAGATTTTCTCTGGTCCCAAATTAGAGCCTGTGTTAATGTATGTAAAATAGACCAAACCCGGATATAAGAGAAACCCGGATATAAGAGAGATTTTCTCTGGTCCCAAATTAGAGCCTGTGTTAATGTATGTAAAATAGACCAAACCCGGATATAAGAGAAACCCGGATATAAGAGAGATTTTCTCTGGTCCCAAATTAGAGCCTGTGTTAATGTATAAAAATAGACCAAACCCGGGATATAAGAGAAAACCCGGATATAAGAGATTTTCTGGTCCCAAATTAGAGCCTGGATATAAAAATAGAGGATATAAAGGAACTGATATAAGAGACTCCGGTCCCGACAACTCTCTTATATCCGGGTTACACTGTAATAATAATAATAATAATAATAATAATATTAATAATAATAATAAGAAGAATGGTACAATGTTAAAAATACTAATAAAAATAATATTGGATATTCAAATATTACAAAGAAATAAAAATAAAAAAAACTCCGAAGAACGCAAATGCAGGATCATTATAACCAACCAAGAAAGACGAAAACTGTTTCCAAATATTAGATAAATTTTCCTAACTCTGATACCGTCGACTAAAAAAATCTTCTTTCTTCTAAATTATTTCACCTTTCTTTTGTGGACTGCAGCTTAAAGTCGCATCACATTATGGCGCTGACACATTAAAATGGTCGGTGCATATAAATATTCAATAATTATGATATCTCTTATACTAAGATACACTTTGAATCAGATGCAGCATTAGTTGAACTGGTTCGCTTTTTTTTAAAAAAAAAAAAAAAACATATTCCCATAAACCTGGCAACTAATTACACAGGCGAATTACCCAACAATCACAAACCTGAACTTCCCAAGTATTCAAATAAATCGAAGGTTATTACAACAGTTAAAAGCTTAAGATCTTGAATTCTATTCAGTTTCCAGCAATCAAAGTTTCTTGAGGTCAAGTTGATGAAATAATTGTTGCTCTGTAGAGATTTAAACTGGTATTAATGCAATAAAACGCTAAATATCAGATCAAACCGGAAGTAATGTAGAAATATTTAGATTAGGCACCTGTCAGCTGAGTGTGATCTTTGTTCCAGTTAATGTTTCAAGCACAGTATCTCAACAGCTGCTTCAAGTTTCGTCGGTGGACAAGGCTACTTGTATATAGCTATGGAGGACAGATTTTTACCCCTGTAGTAGTTACTCTCTATCCACGTTCAAGCGCCGTTGCAGAAGTTACCGGGACGTTGCTATATATTGCCACGAACTACATTATGGACTCCTACCCAAGATTTATACCTGTGGGTATACTCCCGAAGCTATGAGTGGTTATATCTGCAAGTCAGAGAAGGTTTCAAATGAATGTTTTCATTCATTAAGACGAGTTATATTCCTGAGTTTATGAGACCGGTTTGTCTGATTTATAGATAATTATAAATATAGATTATGTATGGGTAGGAATCCGACAAAATTATAAGATAAAGAACAAGTAGGAAACAGATCCCAATCTCACATGTTTCCCTTCATTAAAGCTTTATCAAAGATCAAGTAAGTAATGATAAAAAATGATAAAAAGCAAACAGACGAGTAATGTATAGTGCTGTGGATTCCGAGATGAAATTCGGTCTCCAATTAATAACTAAATGAGTAAATCCAGAAACGCGGTTAGTAGCAATATATATATATATATATATATATATATATACAGTCTCGAAGTAGGACTTCCTTAGAGTCTACGTGCTTGTAACTGTGACTTCTACAAGCGGTTACCTCACACTATTACTCTACCTCCAACTAAATCACAATCTCTGCTCACTCTCTCACTCTCTGTATATTCTGACTGACTCTGGGTATTAAACGGCAGCAGTACAAGTAACACTCTGGTCGAGTCCACTTATATGAAAAAAGGGAGGATCCCATAACATATAGCGGCTCGGATTGAGGAATCGGAGTGCCGAGTTCGAATTCCTGTCGAATCCGTTACATTCATTCACGTGCTAATTCACTTGGGAAAGGTATGATCCACTTCTTCTCAGGACAGACCAGGTTCTATAGGCTTGGATGGCAGCTGGTTTACCGCTGAAAGAAATGGCAACCTACTGCGGGAAAAAATATGCCACGTCAGTCCTGTATCGAAATATTACATGATCGCCTAAACATTTTTCACGCATCGCACATAACTGACTAACAGACGCAAATTAATGATATGCTGTGTTTGGTTATTTCTTATTGGTTAGATACGTGGCACGTGTTATGAAGTTTTTGGAAAAATTTTATTTTGGTTTGATTTTTCGTTAAAGCATGTCTAAATTATTTCTTTCTAATACATAAAAATCAATGAAGATATATACAAAATACGCACGAGATACGCTTTAGTGTATAAGACCCGCCATATCACTCTCATTGTAACTAACGACTCTCAATCCCTTCGGATTCCATTAGTGGGAAGTAATTTCCACTTGAGCAGCTTCTTCCCACGAATCGACTCCCAAGATGATTCTCCGATCATTACAATATCCAAGTCTTTCCCAAATATCCCCATAGACTGTGCCTCTCTCTTTGTGAATCTGTAGTTCGAGTTCCACTTGGCTATGTACAGGGTGAACATTATTGTAAAAAAAAAAAAATATTTTTCGTAGTTCTTATGTATCCAGCAATAGAATGTCGAGTACATAGATTTTAACGCTTGATTAAACATTCGTTCATCAAGATATTTTTGTAAACTCTGGAATAAATACTAAGTAGACAGAACAATATCTAAGGAATAATGAGGATGCGCAATGTTTTTCAAATGAATGTCTTCAATCTTTTTTCACTCGATCTATCCTGAATGAAACCATGAATTATAATGATTGAACACCACTGATTTGCGCTTTATCAAACAAGGCCAATTTCTCTTCAACACACCGTTTAAAAGCTATTTAATTGACGTATATATATATATATATATATATATATATGTGCGTGTGTGTGTGTGTGTGTGTATTGCCTATATATATATATATATATGTGTGTGTGTGTGTGTATATATATTGCCTATATATATATATATATGTGTGTGTGTGTGTGTGTATAATATATATATATATATATATATATGTGTGTGTGTGTGTGCGTGTGTGTGTAATTTCTATATATATTATTCATATACAGTGTAACCCGGATATAAGAGAGTTGTCGGGACCGTAGAAGAAGTCTCTTATATCCGGGTTTCTCTATATCCAGGTTTCTCTTATATCCGGGTTTGGTCTATTTTATATACATTAACACAGGCTCTAATTTGGGACCTGAGAAAATCTCTCTATATCCGGGTCTCTTATATCCTGGTTACACTGTACAACTAAGATTATATATATATATATATAAATATACATATATATATATATATATATATATATATATATATATATATATATATATATATAGTTATTGACAATTGGGAAAAAGTTCCTTAAAAATATGCCCCGAAGATAATATCTGATAATGTATTTCGCCTTCAACGGCTTCATCAGATGGATAATGAAAAATGTTTTGTTTTTTTTGTTTATGCATTTGTACGTGTTTCAAATACTTAAATCTGATATTATTTTTCCAAAACTGGCGTTACTCGAGACTAAAAGAGAAAGAAAATGAGTAACTTTCAAAAAATATCGTTTAACATTTTTTTATATTCTTCGCTTTTAAGTGTCCGAGATTTGAAATAGAAATTCTTAGGAATAAGTAGAAAATAAATTAAAGAATTGTTTTTATTCTGACGTTTATATGTCGATATATATTCAGGATGGTCGGAAAGTCTTGCCTGCCCTACATAATATAATTTTCTATTTCAGATGGCTGACACGAACTCCTACACGAAAATGATGCTGTTCATACAGGCCTTTTCGGTGTATGACAGCGTCAATGAAGCCGAATAAACCGAATCCAGTATATATATATATACTTTGTATTACTATATTGCTTATTCTTCTATTGTTCTCATTATTCTTGGTGACAAGACTTTCGGACCACCCTGTATATAGAAGGTGTCGCCAAAGGATTGATATCATTTAAAATGTGAATATCTGAGTAAAAGATTTATTCCTCAAGATTCGAATAAGATATTCAAAGGGATGCAGATTTTCTAACCGTTTTCACAGAAATGTTCAATATGTGGACCATCTCTGCATTTTCTCGAATTTACGCAAGACATTCTACAGAGTCTCAGTAATTCTTTGCTTAAGTTACTTTAGGCTTGTAGGCTATATGTACCTGACTTTTCACATAGCCGCAGAGAAAAAAAATATATCACAAGTTAGTTAAACGTGCTGGCCATTCCAGCAGCACATTGTCCTTATCAGTGTCACGCCCGATCAATCATTCTGGTAGATTCTCGTTAAGATAAGTCCGTACAGTCAACGTAGTTAGCTTTTACACATTTTGTTAAAATTTGAGCGAGAATTGTTTGTTTGTTTGTTTGTGTGTGTGTGTGTGTATGTGTGTCCATGGACACCAATAAAAGCAGTAAATAATTCTGGTAAATGTTCAGAAGAGCTGCATTTTTTGGTACCACAAGTTGAAATCATTGCAGCAAGAACCCGCCATGCCACGAACGATGGATAGAATCATTTATATTCGGTTGAAAAATAGGAAATTAAATGAAAACACATTCTTCCCGAAAATGCTACCTTGAGGAACGGACTCCCGCGAGAATACTTCCCGATCACTACATTGTTAACCTTTTCAAGTCTACAGTCAACTATTATCTATCATAGATATTCTCATAATCTCCACTTACTTCCTCATCTTGCTCCAGCCACAT
This sequence comes from Acanthosepion pharaonis, assembly GCA_903632075.3. Taxonomy (NCBI): domain Eukaryota; kingdom Metazoa; phylum Mollusca; class Cephalopoda; order Sepiida; family Sepiidae; genus Acanthosepion; species Acanthosepion pharaonis. The sequence continues at coordinate 2,279,583 of CAHIKZ030005352.1, read as the reverse complement.
TAAAAATCCTCTCACTTGAGTGGCTCTTACGGATATCACTGTCCCGCACAATATCCAATAAAATAAAATTATTTGAAGAATTACTTGATAAAGTTTTCAGGCAATATATAGGCACAGTGGAGTAATGGATAGCGGCTTGGATTGAGAAATCGGAGAGCCGAGTTCGAATTCCAGTCGACTCCATTACATTCACTTACGTGCTAATAACCTTCTTCTCCCTCCAGCTATGGGGAAATAGCAGGGCAGACTGGGTTCTATAACCTTGGATGGCAACTGATTTGGTGTGGGTCATTTCGGGACCTTGTGGCACGTAGTGCATCAGGTCTCTGTATTCGGCCCTTCAAAAAGTGTGGATAATCCTGCACGAAACCTTCACCACTATAATCAAATCTCATGTGCTGTTGTCGGGCTGTCGGTTTCCTAGGAACTGATCTACTTGACCCTCATACGTCGAATTCGACGAGAGAGTCGAGTATATATATATATATATCTTGCTTGTGTGGCATGATGAAGAGTGATGTTGCCAAACATAGGGTTTCCAAAAGCCACTCTCTTGACTCAGGACAGCACTAACTCTTCAAAGCACTCCGTGTTGAATCTGATGCCCTGTGGAAAGATGAATTGAGCCATAAGGTCGCTACCACTAGTGACCACATGAAACACTTTCGTAATCACCATTAGACTCATCCAACTCTTTCCGTGTCGTCTGCCTTGTCAACAGGTTGGCACCAAAACCCTTTGAAATATTCGTATTTGAGCTTCCGGTGCGAATGCCAAGCAGTACAACATGCCGTTTCCAAATTTCTGGCGGAGTGAATTGCGTTATGGGGCTCTTTTTACCACAGACGGTGCCCAATGGACCCTACTATAGTGCAAAATTAAAAATACAAAATGACGACAATTTATCCATCACACCCTATCTATCTATCTATCTATCTATCTATCTATCTATCACTCCCCTCTCTCTCTCTCTCTCTCTCTCTCTCTATATATATATATATATATATATATATATATATATATATATATGTATGAAGAAAAATACAAAGCAAAACAAAAGATTGGATAAGTCTTGTTCTTATGTACATCGTCTTTGTCATGTTGTATTGATAATGTTATAATTTATGAATATGTCCTGAAGATGGTTTATTAGACCGAAACGTCCGACGTTGACATATTAACATTAAAATAGTATAAATTGTATATAAGGATTTTTGTTTGTTTTTTCCGTATATATTTTTCTTCATACTGTCGGATTTATATCCATATATTTGCTTACATATATATATATCATGCAAGTTAACGGCAAACGTACTTTTGGCCGGTAAGATGAAACTGACATGTGATTTCAAGTAGGACTTCTTGAATTTACGATTCAATAGAGAGACGAAGTTGTTATGAGTTTTCAACTTCAGGAAGATAATGATTGCAAATGAGAAACGCTAATTATTGTGCTGCGCTGAAAATTGTCTTCTTGCAACACGAATTGGAGAAGTCTCTAATGGTTAATCTATTGAACTACAGGGACTAATTAATAGGGTTCATTGTATTTTAACCCATTGTTATTAATATACTTAGTGACGCACGACGCAGAGTTGCGTCTGTAAGGAAGTAGCAAATTGACTTTTCCATCAGATGGGCTTCCATTCTATAATTATGCATCTTTACATAAAATTTTGCCTGTGTATTGTCCTTTTTACTTTTATATTTTATCTTGATTTGCAGAGCTGACATGAAAAATCAGCACATAAAATTGTGGAGAGAAAAAATAGCCCAAACGTATATAGCGTTATTTGTTAACGTCGTAGGTCACTGTGAACTTCTCGATATTGCCGATGGCTGCATAATAGCTGCTATACCAAGGCTAGACACGTTTTCGAATGCATACTTCTTTTTTTTAACTCTATACTGTTTACCAACTAGACCTAGAAAGCTCTGTTTGCTCTGCTATTTAACCAACAGATGAGGGGAGAAGACTTGGATCTAAAGAGAATTAGCTCGAAAGTAAATATGACGAATTATATTACAAGTTGAACTTGGCTTGGTATAAACATTTCGCTAATCATTTCACCACCAGCACACCAGTCATTCTTTATAGGGGAATAATTTTAGTTTTATTTTGTAATAATCATGGATAGCTAACCTAACTACTGTTCATCTTGCCAAAATGGTTTTAAAATATAATAAATTAATCAAATGAGCAGAGAACTCCTTCCTCTATTCTTTCAATAAAATCCTGTTGCCTATCATTGAAACAGACGATAGAAAAATAAATGACAAAGTGGAAAAAAATGTTCGTGTGATGCGTTTTACTTTTATGACTCCACTGGACTAAAGTGATATTTACATTGACTGTAACTGCACATGCGCACGAAGAAGAGGAGACGCTGAAATTTTAATATTTTAAAATTAAATTTAAACAATTAAGCAAATGGAAAATCTAGCCCCCAAAAAGAAGAGTTGCAATAAAATTGCTATAAATAATGTTGAAGTCGAAACAAATTAAAAATTTGCACAAATCAATGACTAAATACTTAATTAAGATTGTAAAATACCTATATTTTTATGTCAAATAATGAAATACTAATTCATTCAGGTTGTTGCGTTAAACACATTCTTGTTATCCCGGCCACATGTTTCTTGTGTATTAATTAATATTTATCGCACTTTTTTAAACTTGTCCCACATAAATCTATTATCAACAGTTTTTAAAAGAAATATTCCAAACTGTAATATGCTGGATTACTTATTAATTATCGGCGTAAGCGATTCTAACAGTTCAGCTTTAAAAGTGAAACGCCGTGCCACCACACATTATTTGATTATAGAAGTGGACATCAATGAAAAACCAGTCATATTTTTCCCAAGGACCGATACCATTTTTTTAATCGATTTCACCAGAAGCGAAGCAGTAAAGCCACTAAGACAAAGGTGGTTACTGGTTGTGGAAGAATTAGAAAACAGAAACATTACTAATGAGTGGGAGGAGAAAAGAATCAACAGCAGGAAGGTAGATAGCGATTGACATTGCATTTAAATTTTTGTAGGTCAGAGTTGGCTGAAAAGAAATAGCCAGCTCAACTGCAAACTGATGAGATATTGACGGCAGTCTAGTACTGCGCTTAAATTCAAAAAGTTTAGATACCAAAGCGAAGGGCTCACCCGAATAATAACCATGAAATTATTTATAGAAAAGACACAAGGAGAGAAACTTACGGCGGTGGGCAAGTGGCTGAAATCGAGCCATCAAATCAAAACCGATAATATTGCTGATTCTTTTTTGAATTTTATAAAGGCGCTTAAAGAAAGTATAAGGACAAGCGGACCATATGTGTCTGCAATATTCTAAGCATGGGCGAATGGTAGACTTATCGTTATATATGATAGATTCTGGGGAGAAATAGTGTCTAGCGCGACACAGTGAACCAAGTTCTTTAGCATATGACATAGCAATGGATCTAATATAGCCGTTCCACGTGTCAGCCAAGAAGGTTATACCGAGAAGGCCCAAAGAGTCACTTTTCTGAAGGTTACCTAACAGAGAAATATATATATATATATATATATATATATATATATATATATATATATATATTATAATTATTTTTTTAAAATATGTTTCCTTCGCTACATAAGATTTCTCAAGTTTCCAAAACGAGAGCCGAAACCGTCAATATAATTATTAAAATTAAATTGAATTAAAATAACAAGCCCTGTTTCATCCTCAGGCAAAAAAGTAATTATAATTTAAAAAAAAAAAAAAATAATAATCTAAGCTCTACTTCTGTATGGAGCTCTGATTTTTTAAAATAAAAACAAAAATACTAAAGAACCCTGCATTATTTACCTAACGTGTTCTTTCCTATGTTTCTACATACCTGCACTCACACACACACACACACACACACATACATACATATATATATATATATATATATATATATATATATATATATATACAAATGTAAAAGAACGAAGAGTAAGAGTTAAGCGTTCAAAGCATTAATTTAAAACAGGGCTCAGTACAAAATTTTGTGCAATAAATATTTATTATGCAGTGTTACATTAGAACATGTATATACCCACTACAAAACTGTACATCTTGTTTCAACGTTAATAGTAGCATCATGATCTCCCAGCAGATGAAACGTTAAAAGAATTTTTTTAACGTTGAAACAAGATGTACAGTTCTGTAGTGGGTATATGCATGTTCTAATGTAAATACTACATAATATATATATATATATATATATATATATATATATATATATATATATATAACAAAGATTATGTAAAACAAAAGAGGTCGACCAATTAACATTTCTGGAGGATACCGCTTATAAAGGCAAGCAGCATTTGGAATTAAAGTGCTCGATATTAAGTAAATAAAGCATAAATAGTAACTAATTAAAATTAAATTCTCAGCTGAACTTGCCAGAAAGCTTATTATTCAGAATCTCGAATTCAGTCGGTTAAATGCCTACTGCAACCAGTGTGTCCACTAAATATCACGTCTCGCCCTTAACTTAGACTTTTCTAAGTATACCACATTGTGCATGGAATATTGCTGTCACGATCTGATCGAGTGCTTCTGCAGTGTATTTAAAGAATCTTGATAAAATACAAAGAAGGATCTGCAATGTTATTTTTCCTGACCTGGAATATTGGTTTCAGCCTATTTTGATGACGCATTTATTCCTGTCTAGAAAGTGTGTCTGGTCAGTTGGATAAGGTTAGCGGCTGACCTAAAATAATGACCATCACTTTGTTGTTAACTGGGGCAAAGAATGAACTGTTAATTTTGACGCCTCCAAAAGCAAATTGCTCTCCTCAATTAATCACCCCTTTCTGGCTTTCAGCAGCATAGCTGATACTAACCTCGAGGAGAGTAACTCGTTTTGACGCCTCGAGCAAACATTCTCGTATCACATGAGGTGGAAAGAGTATATTAAATCCATTGCTAGGTTGTCTTGCTAAGAAAGTTGGTTCACTGTGTATCGCAAGACAATTTTTCTCTCCAGCGTCTACCTTAATGTTATGCAGTGGTTTCACAGTGAAGGCTTGTGTTTGTGCTAAGTCGGTCCTAAATAGGTTCGACGTACAAAACGTTAGGAACTTCATATAATAGGTATGACGCAGAGAAATCTAGTTGTGGTCGGTGATACTTTAGTATCCGACTAAAGGTCGTCCGACATCGACTGACGATATTCAGTCACTCACTCTACTTGGGCAGTATGTGACACAAGGTCGGTTATTTAATGTGGGATATCCGAGTCCGTGGGCTCGGCCCAAAAATATACCCATTGAACCCGTATAAACGGTCTCAGGGCCGGTTTACCTCCCCGAACGAGACTCCGCCCCTCGGCGTAGACTCGATCGGGTTCCTCCCAGCGCGAAGGCAGAGAGTTCAACCGAACAGTCGGTTCAGAAGTGAACGACTGACTGACGATATTCAGTCACCCCACTCCAACGAGGGGGTCATGTGGCACAAGGCCTTTTTAACGTGGGCACGCCGAGCCCGTGGGCTCGGCTCAAAAAATATGCCCGTTGGAACCAGTATAAACGGGTTCAGAGCCGGTTTTACCTCCCCGAAGGAGACTCCGCCCTTCGGCATAGCCTCCTTCGGGTTCCTCCCGTCCGTAGGAAGAGAGTTCAAACGAACAGTCGGTTCAGAAGTGAACGACAGACTGACTCCCCGACCTACTGAGCGACTGGTACTTATTATAGGTGGGAGAGTCTATTAACTATTGAATTGGTGTGTTCCACTATAACACTTACATATCTATAAGTCTACAATTTTAATTACAACTTTAAAAAATTTTCATTTTTTTTTTAACAGTACTTAGTTTACTTTCACTAGGAAAATGCTTGACTATTAATATTTCATGTTAAATATAAGTATGTATATTACCTGATCCTATTTTATAAAATCATTTTTATTTTTAAATATTATTTAAGGAAAATTCTTGACAATGACGGCATAAAATAGCTATTTCATTTCTCTGATTCAGTAAATTTTTATTTTTTATAAACTTAGCAATATATAGTTTCTCATGTATGCACAAAGGACATGGGTCATTTAATGACATACAAAATATCTAATGTTATATCTAGGAAGTTCAAAATTAACAGTTCATTCTTTGCCCCAGTTAACAACAAAGTGAAGGTCATTATTTTAGGTCAGCCGCTAATTTGACCTTATCCAACTGACCAGACACACTTTCTAGACAGGAATAAATGCGTCATCAACATAGGCTGAAACCAATATTCCAGGTCAGGAAAAATAACATTGCAGATCCTTCTTTGTATTTTATCAAGGTTCTTTAAATACACAAGTTAATACAAGTTCTAGCTTTTCTTATTAACTTCCATTTTACTGTAGGTGTTTTTATTTGATTCTTTTAGGTGCCAGAAATAGTTTGATAGAGATGTCTGATTTTTATATTTATTTATTCTAAATGAAGTTTGATGTTGGTTGAATCTTCTTTTGAACTCTTGGCTAATGCAACCTATATATATTTTTATGTTTTCGGACTTTCAATCGAAGAGATATTGCATTGGTATACAACTGATTCAGTGCAACATTTATTTTGTAGAGGGAAATTATGAGGGTTTCTCCAATTACATAATTTTTGTTTATTTTCATCGGTTTTTATTTTTACATTGTCTAAAATTTTGGGGTTTTGGTATAAGTGTTTATTTAAGATATTAGCATTATGGTTCTTAATAATTTTTTCTAAGTACATCTGTAACTCAATTTTAGTGTGTTTTTTTTTTTTTATTGAAAATAGTATTTAGTTTACTTTCACGAGGAAAATGCTTGACTATTAATGCAAGGAATTTTTGTCCTAATTTGTACTTTACCATTTGGTTGTATGGGGGCGTATACCAAATTATTTTTCTACATCTGTTTTTCTTATGCTTTTCATTTTCATTTTTTATATTTTTTATATAAGTTAGTTTTGGGGTTTTGTAGCCAATCACTTTTAGAGCCTTATTATAAGAATTAATATGCTCATCGAAAATCTTGTCATTTGCTGAATTTGTACTTATTCGTTTACTGATAGATAACGGTATGTTTAATTATAGTTGGGGGGGTGATTTGATTTAGGGTGTATATATAAAGGATTGATGTTGGGTTTTTTATAAGGTGTGTATGTATTTTTATTTAGATCTAATGTTATATCAAGGAAGTTCACTTTTTTTTAATTTAGTGCTAACCGTAATTTTTAAGTCCATGCTTTTAAATTCTTTATATAAAACCTTTCTAATTCTGTCTATTTTGAAGTTGGTTGAGTTTTTAATAACCATAAGGCCATCGTCTCTGTACAAACCAATGTCAGTTATATTAATATCACTGTGCGCAGTAAAGTTGTATAATATAAAAAGACCAATGAGATAAGAAGACTCAGCTGAGTAATGTCGAAGTGGTCATATGAATTCTTAATCCACTGCTCACCTTTATGTATAAGTACCGATTATTTTTTCACATATAGAATAATGTTCTTTTCTTCATCTGTGATATCTGTATAGTGGGTGGCAAAGTCCAACGCATTCAAAAATAGTTCTTTAGATATTGATTGGTAATAATTATCAATGTCAAACTGCATTAGTTTACTATTGTTTTTCCTTTTAAATGAGTAAACCAGTTTATCACTTCCTTGGTATTAATCCAAAGTTTCAGGCTAATTTTTTCTTTAATTTATTTATTTACCCTTTCAAGGATAATTTTACTTATTTTTCCGATCTCCGGTCTTGTGGGATTTATTATCCTTGTAGTGGGATTAGCCTCAAAATCTGGTTTATGGTCCTTTAAGGTTATGTAGCATTCTTTTTGATATAGTTGACCTACCCTATCACTGATCATTAGTTTATCAGTGATTTCCTTACAGCTAGTATTGATATCCCGAACTATGTTGAGGTCCTTTTTATTCGCTTTCTTGTAGTTCTTATGCAAGTCCTTATTTATTTGGTCGTTGTATTCCTTTATGGTTGTTTTATAAAAGTTTCTAGTTTTGTCTGATTTTATTAAAGTTTTATCTGTAGCATTAATATCCTTTACAATCCTATCCAGGCGTTTCTGGAAGTAGCTTTTCTTGTCATGGAAATTTATGTTGTAAATTATTTCCAGTAGGTCCTTTTCGAAAGCGGGCAAACTATGAATAAATGGTGCTGCATTTTTGCTATTAAAACCGTAAGTTTCCTTGTAGTTTTTGTTTTTTGATTCATTCTTATTAAGGAAGAAGTAAGCTCTCCATCTCATTCTAGAAAAATAGATTTATCTGTAACCTTGGAAACATGAATTTTGTTTTAGCTGTGTATTTAAAACCCAGTAATTTTAAAAACTTACTCCAAAATTCGCTTGAGGATGAAATGGAACTAATGTCTTTAATTTAATCACAAAATTAAATTCGTGGCTTTTAGCTTCCATTTTTGAAACATGGTTAGGACTGTGTGCGAAAAAACCATATTTTAAATCAATTAATTTATAATATTAATGCTCTGTAAATTTACATTGAGCACTATTTTGTAAAAAATAAAATATGTATAAGAACACCGGATTATATATCTTGCTGTTCTTTTCTTTATATATATATATATATATACACACACACACACACACACACACACACACACACATATATATATATATATATATATATATATATATATATATATATATATATCTGTTGATACGTTATTTTTACAGATACACATATTTTAAGTAGATGCTGTTTATAATAAACAGTATTAATAACATTTACCGACCTGAATGTCCGAGAAATCTCATAGACAATATGAGTCCTCCGACAGGAATCGAACATGTATCTATGTGTGTAATTCTCAAAAATCATACCAAATTTTAAAAAATGAGCAAATTCCTACGAACCAAGTGAAATTCAAAAATCATCCTAACATCAAGAAAATGATTAGACAACTGGAAAGGACCAGTATAAAAATAAACACAATATTGAAACATTTGCGCATATATATATATATATATATATATATATATATATATATATATGAATGCATGCAAGTGGCTGAGCCTTTGTAAAAGTGCCTGGAATGAAACCCATGCCACAGGTTGACCCAAGCCTTGGGAGTAAAAATTGGGTATTGACAGTATCCTCGAATACAGTGGTCAAATATATATATATATATATATATATATATATATATATATGTGTGTGTGTGTGTGTGTGTGTGTGTGTGTGTGAATCAATTAATAAAATATTAAAACCGATTCATACATAGAGGTCAATGATTGAATTAAACAGATCAGCATATTTCATACAATAGGCTAATATATATATATATATATATATATATATATATATATATATATATATATATATATATATTACATGAATCATTCATATAAAAAGTAGATTAGTAAAGTTAATGATATAAATGGCGAAAAACATCTTCGCAAACAAATTTATTAAAGTTACATTAACCCACGAACCACTCGATGAATGTTATGATCCTTGATTTTAATAACTTCAAGTTGTATCAGGCCTTTTTTTATTCTGCTAGTACTTTCAGCTGTACTTACAGCCATCCTCAGGCATGGAAATTAATTTGTTTTTTAGTAAATCCAGGTAGTAGCGGGACACGAAAGATTAAACGCGAATCGAAATATGTTTTTTTAGAAATGTGTTATTGTTAACGGATACATACCTAGTTCATAGCGCAATATTTTAAATTATCGTATAAGGTTATAACTACCTTAGCAAGCTAACGCGGTTTCGCCCCTTTGGTATGTTTTTGTTATATTATTTGCTACTCTATATTTAAATATACTCTTTCTTTCTTTCTTTCTTTCTATCTATCTATCAATTCTCTGTTTTATTCTGTCCATTTATCCATTCCACTTTGTTCACTCGTGAACTTCTTTCTAACCAACCGCGCCCCACTCTATCCTACAGGCAGACATTAACGTCTGTCAAATGCCAAATACAAACCAAATCAAACGCGTTACTTTTATTTGACCCACATTCATTGACGTACTGCTGGCGTTATCCTATGGTCAGTGTAGCTTGTTTTGAAAAGCAACCTAAGTTACTCAAATGAACGCCACTCTATCCTGTCAAGCCTCGCCGGTCGAAGTTAACTTTTCTTCCAGGGAAACGTAAACCTTCTGAACGACATCCACCAGCATACCCTCCTTGACATCTCCTTGTGTTACATTTCATTATACGTCTGGTTATTCGTGTGTCTCATTAAATGACAACTTCTTCTGCGAGTGTCCACTTTCAGCTGCGAAATGCACAAGAAAATGCATATGTCATTTTGTCAGACATGTTAGTACGTTTCGTGTACATCTTGCGACAATGTATTTGTGGTGCCTGATTCAGTGCGATAGGGAAGTCTTGTAGCGTTTGGTAAAGAGAATTTTAGAAACAAAAAGCAAAACAAGACAAACAAAAGGTGATGACTATAATAAAAGCTAAAGAAAATGAAACAATATCTCAATGATTAAAAAATAAATTATCTTCCAGTGCTTACTATGCTTCGCAAAGTTATCTTAGTAGTGTCCTGATTTCATTTCTTACAGGTAGGTACCTTTAAAATGATTGCTATAGTAAACAGAAGGGACTCTCCAGATAATTCACAAGTCTTGTTAGTTTGGTAACCGAAAAGATATTAAATACGATGAAAGAATAATCCCCTAGGAGGATATACCATAAAAATGATGATCGTCTCACGAACCGGTTCACTCGTGTTAGGAAGGCCAAGAATCAAGAATAAACCGCTATTGTGATATCGTTTGAACGTACATCATACTTATTATAAAACCCAGGTTGTGTGTGTATGTGTGTCTGTACGTTTATATATTGGATCGGATTTCATATATTTTTCAACTGATTTCAACAAAACTTCACAGGAGTACGTAAAATTACCTTGCGGTGGTTCAGACAGCGCCAAAAATCGAAAAACACAATTGTTTTTGCACGAAATCAATTTGAAAACACAATTAATCGCGAGAATAAAAGGGGGGCAACTCATATCGGATTATACTTATTATAAAACCCAGGTTGTTTGTGTGTGTGTGTGTTCCTTTATATATGGGATCGGATTTCCTACATTTTTCAACCTATTTCAACAAAACTTCACTTTTTTGGGGGGCAGGTAGTGTTTCTTATTGTCTTTCACATTTTTTTCTTTATTTTTACATTCAGAATGCTTTAAAAATTCCATATACAAGACAATTGTTTATAATAAAATTCTATTCAATCGGTAAACTCATAAGGATTGAAAATGATGTTTTTGTTTGAGTTTGGGTTTGACCAATTCGTAAAAAAAAAAACTAATTTAGACATGTGTGTCCATCAACCTTAAACAATAATCTTTGTCAATTTTATTTTTCAGTCTTTATGATGGTCGATACTTGATCTATCTCTTACTGTTACATCCCCGGGCAACGCCGGGGTCTACTGCTAGTTGTAAAAAAACGTATATTGCCGGTAGGCCAACATCCATTTTCTTTTCTTCAACCTGGTGACAATGAATTACGAGAAGCAACAAGAAAATGTCATTTGAGAAATAACAGATTTGCTTTTAAGCGTCCACAGTTTGCTTTTATGGAAAGGATGTGTTTTCTTCCTATTGGTCTGTCTTGAAATGAAAACAAAACCAGTTTATGAAGCTCGGCTCTAAAACCATTCATTTCCATCCTGCAGTACACATATAAACACTCACTCAAACAAAAACACAAAAGCATATGTATGTATTTCTCATTAATATTAATAATTCATGTTTAGCGGAAGCACCTGTTTTAGTAGACATTTGTTTTTAATCACTTGAATTCAATGTAGCTCTGTGCATTGTATAGTTTTAAGAATAATGCCCAGGCTGGAAGACGATATCAGAGGAATAGCGCGAACTGTGTCTCACTTCTCTCTGTAGTGAATTACAGAACGCAATGCGGACAAGACATGTCACGTTTCCCTTACAGGGGGAATGTTTATCCCCGGGTTAAACAAGTATCGTATACAGCACACTACACTATTTCTAAACAGATGAAAACCACACGTGATAACAATAGCATCACCACTACAATCTCTCTCATAAACATGTCTCCTTTCAATAGAAGACTATATGCCAATTAAACAAACGGAACCGTGCCGTTACAAACCGATGACTCCCTTATCTTTCTGCTAGCTTAATGTCATCCCCAGTTCTAAAAAAAAAAATGTGACGTCACCCCGTGGCCTCTCTGCTTCACACTTCGTCTCTCCTGCGATGACCAATGTGACTTGGTATTAGTCGCGGCACCAAATGTGACGTTCTAACCTTTTGCTGATTCGGATGGGAATCTGGTTAGATTCGGTATCAGCCTTGTCGTTCCCAGCTCGCCTCCAACGTCTGGTTACCGAAGTAACTGCTTTGATTTCTAGTCTAACCTACCCACGTTGTGATTTGATCTTAGCTAGACGAAATCAATCAGTCGCTGGGCCGCAATGCAAGTCGAGTCCGAACAAGGGTAATACCGCACAAGTTTATGTAAAAGAAAATAAAGTAACAACTCGAAAAGTTCAAATGTAATAAAAAAGAATAACAATATTTTATATCTGGTTGCTGAATACAGGACTGCATCTTTCTCCCAACCCGCTTATATGAATTCGTGACACTTTGTGTTTGTTAGGCGAGTCTTAACATCTTAAGTTTTTTTTTCTTTAAGAAACTGGTTTTTGGTGTATCTTCAGGCGATATTCGTAAAACTTGTTTTGGTGGCGTGAGTCTAAGTCGTTCTTCAAAAATAAATTGTTCTTGGTTAGAAGTTGAGGTCGTGATGCGTGGATCATTCAGTCAGCTTTCTGCGAGGTGGGTCTCAGGGCTCACAGCTCAACTCTGTCTGCGCCTGCCAACTGCGTCTGTGTTACTCACTCTGAAACTGCTTGCCTGTCTCTGACTAACCCCAACTGCCGTTTACTCGCTGCGACTCTGCTTATATGGACGCCGACCAAAACCGGGGTGGGCTTGTAGGGGTTTGAGGTTCCTTGATAATTCTAAATCCACAATAAGGATTTTCTTTGTTCTCGAACAGGAAAATTTATTACTTTCCATTTTAGGAAGTCCTTACTTTCTACTTAAAGGGAATCGTTCTTCCAAACTCTTTTTTTCTCATATTGGTATCTCACACCAAGCCTCTGAGAGGGCGTCAACAGGTTCCCCTCTCTCTCACAGTGGCATTTCCCATCAATTCCTTCAGGGGGCGTAAGCAGCCTTCCCATCCTTCTTCATAGTTTACCTTCGCCTACCGCTCACGCCACCCTTCAGCCAATGAACGCTCAGCAGCGTGGGTGTTTGCAATTATCACTCAAAGGAAAAAAAAATATCTTCTTTCCTTTTTTTTCTTTTTCTTTCTCTTCTACGAGCAGACCTGACACGACTCGTAGGATGGTCCCTAATCTCTATCTTAACCGAATTCCATCTGGAGTTCATCAACGAGATTTTCGTCAAATAATCATTGCGGTTGGTCAAGTGAATCTCTTTGTCTTTTCAATGCCTACGTGTGTCCGTCGCCAAAATCTGTCCAGGCAACAAACTCTTATCATGGCCAGCTCTGACACAAAACAGGTGTTTTTCTCAAATGATATCTCCGAAGATAGTTAATGGTTTAATCTTTCCTTCTTTTTAACTTGTGGGTGGTCCAGCTGACATTTTTCTCGGTCAATGCGTGACCTGATAAATATTATCTCCTAGCATTCTGTTTTGTAGGCCACTTGACCAATTTAAAATTTTCATTATTGCCATGGGCAGACGGCTATCTTTTATTCGCTCCTTCGTAACATAAATCAAATTAAATCCGACAGATCCGAGATCTTACTTTCTTCGCTAATGAAAATAAAATCTTTACCACTTTTCTTTGTTAGAAAAAATAACATCGCTCAGTGTTTTTTCGTGATAATTTCTTATCACCTAAATTAATTCTCGCCTTTTTTTTCACGCAACCCTAAATAGGGTCACAGATATTGTCAATCGCGTTTTCATTTACAGTAGAATGTTTCGAGTTTGTTAAAGAATGTGTTTTTATCCCAATAGTTCTATGTATAAAATCCATTTAAATATTAAATTAATTCCAGAATGAGTAATTATTCAACTGAATTTTGTAATACCCGAATTTAATGTGAATGGTAATATTAATCAGTTACTTACAAGGAAACATTCAGCACTTATTGTCCTCGCAACTAGTACTACTATCAGTTACAATTCATAAGATCTTTTTCTTAAAACAATTTTTCAGGAAAATAGGTTTCTCAAACCCAGAAGCTGTTATAGCTCTTTCCAGTATGGATGGGGGGATTCCTTTCTTAACTCTCGTTTGATGTAGCGTGGAATGTCAATATTTTGGTTATATCATTCCTTTCTCTTCGAGTTAGATATGATATCCATTTTAGTTGTTGCTGATGTTGAAAGTCCTCACGTGGTTTCTGTTATTTGTTACTTTTTTGCTTGTGATTCTGTAGCCCCAATACACAATGTTCGAAAAACTGTGGTCTTCGCTAAGACACATATCATAGGCTTCACTATTTGAAAGTCATTTTTAACCATTAATCTTAGAAAGCGATTCTTTAAGGCTGACAGTTCAAACATTTTTGAACAGGTTTCCTGCCACACATTCATATGAAAGTCTTGATCTGACGAGGCTACTCGGGTTAATGTTTTGGTTTTGTTTAAATTTGTGGTGCTGGCCGAAACTACAGTTACCCTGTGATAAATTTCTTACAACTGTTCCATATACACTTTTTTTAATCATTTCAACACAAGCAACGCAATAAAGCTGCTAAAACCAAAGGGGTTAATCTGTGTGAGAAAATAAGAGATGAGTAAAACATTTTTAAGGGTAGAGAACAATAAAAGAAAAGGAATTTAGACGATAGGAGATTGCATTTAAACTTTTGAATATCAAAGTTGGCTGAAGCCGAAATTTGCTAGTGGAGCATCGAGAAATTTATAAAGAATGGTACCTAGCTAGCAATCTAGTACTGCACTTAAATTGGTAAAATCGATGTACCATTGAAGAAAAATTGTCAAAAAAAAAAAATTACCATGAAATGGTTATTGAAAATCCTACAAGAAAACTATGTTATGGCGGTGAGAAAGTGACTGAAGCAGAGATGCCAGGTGAAGACCGATAACCTCGCAGATTCTTCTTTATCAAGAATCAGTAAATACATAGTAGAACACTGAGTTATCGGAAGTGTTTTTTATTTAGTAGATCCACATTCTGAATTTTTATAATGGATTCAGAGTCGGCGCCATAATTTTTTCATTTCAATTCCAGAATATAGTTTCTGACTTGAAAAGGTTTATTTCTAGTCTTATTCCTTGAAAACATCATAGATGCTGTTGATTTTCGGTTCAAGATAAGATCATGTCGGAGTTACCTCCTTCTTAATTCCCTAATTATTTACTAGGAGTCGCTCTCCCTACACTATAAATACTGGGCAATTTCTTGCCTAGTTTTCTTTTTCATTTCATTTCAGCCAACACCTCTACAATGTGAGCTCTCGCCAAAGATAGCGTTTCCCATTTGTGTGAAACGCCATGAACATTATACACACATACACGTACGTACGAACATTCACCAAAAGACAAACACAAATGTTAACACACACAAAAAAGTTAATGTCTTTGTCCATTGTAAAATTGTGTTGTTTAAAACATATATTCTAAAACAATATCATATTTCTCATAGCATTTTTTCGGATTACTCTCTATTTTCGTTGTCCTCTTATTACCGAGAAGTGATTACAAGAACACATCTATTTCCATACCTGAGGATGTCTGTAGGAACAGACGAAAGCTTGTAAAATTTGAAAAGACCTCATGCAACTGGAATTTATAAACAGGGATCATATCATTCATATACAGGTTCGGTGTTGGTGTATCTTATTTATATTGTTGCGAAGATGTATTCTCTCCATTTAAATCATTAACCTCTATATTTGTTTTTTGTATGAATGATTCATGAATTTATATATATATATATATATATATATATATATATATATATATTTACAAATTCATGAATTATTCATACAAAAAACAAATACAAAGTTTAATGATTTAATTGGCGAGAAATCCATCATCGCGAACAATTCAAATAATATACAAAAAAAAAATAATATACAATGTATATATATATATATATATATATATCGGTCTTTGTTTTCTTTTCATCTTCGGTTAGACACCACTAGAGTCCGCCATTGTTCTTGTAGTTGGATCTTCTTCTAGCAGGAAATAAACAGCACGTGTTCCCAATTCAACAATACTCAAGCCCACATGGCTCTCTACAATCACTCTCATCCAAAATATGAATGCCTATGTCATCAGTATAGTTCCCTAAATGTTAATACAAAAGTGGCAACTAAATACAAAATTTGGGTTCCCTTCATCGCAATATGCTCTATACAATATATTTTTCTTTCTTTTATTTATTTCGAGACAATGACGTATATACATTTTGACTTTTATATTTTTAATTTTGCCGAATCAAACGTAAATCAAAATCGAAATATATGTATCTTATTATTAAAACATTGATGTTAAGTTTCGTATCTATAAATAAATATCTATTTGCACGTTGAATGTCTTTCTGTGCGCGTTCATTTTTTTTTACTTTTTTTTTTACTTTTTAGTTTTATTTAAATGCTCCTTTCCATTCACAAGTTAATTCAACGGCCAAAATAGAGCGAACGAACGCTAGCGACTCTTAATTTGCATCTAACTGATTAGCAGCACTTCCGATGACGTCAACGGAAGTGACCACTTAGATGACGTCAGTAATATCACTGCGATAAAGAAATAATCTGTTGGCATTTGAATATCAACAAAGAAATTTCAACAGAAACATTGATTTTTAGAGAGAAACCAAAGAAGAAAATAAGAAAGGCAGGTAAGAATAAGTGTATGAGGGAATGAATGAAAAAAAAAAGATAGACCGTACTTAAAAAATGGAGAATAAATAGATAATTAAATGTCAATAATCAGCAAGACCACAACACCCACCCATATATATATATATATCTATATCTATATATATATATATATTCAAGCATATGTTGTTATATTTAACAGGTAACGAATGTCTATTATGTTTGATCATCAACCGTTCAAAACTTAGTGTGGTGGCTTTAATTTTCGTGAAAAATAATGGCAAAAACTGTCCGACATTTGAATATTTTTTATATGCTATTCCTCGATCTAAGCTTTCGGCTCACATGAACCATCATCAGAGTAGTTATATGGACATTACAGCAGAGATGATTCCTATCAAAGATGACACCGTGTTATATTTACCTAGTAGATTACTATGTGACAATAACTGTGGCGGAATAGCAGACGCAGTTCGTAAATTCGTAATACGGTTCTATGACGCCGTACCTGATCAGGTGAGAGAAAGAAATGTTATTAACAGAACCATGTGTTTAAATGCATTGTACTATGTTGTGACTAGTCTGAAATCTAATTTTGTTGAATGTGGGTTGCTTTGTTTGCATGTAGGTAGCCGCCAATATATAATTCTTTATATATATATATATATATATATATATATATATATATATATATAATTCTTTATATATATATATATATATATATATATATATATAAAGAATTATATATTGGCGGCTACCAATATATATTCTTTATATATATATATATATATATATATATATATATATAATTCTTTATATATATATATATATATATATATATATATATATATAAATTCTTTTATATATATATATATATATAATTCTTTATATATATATATATATATATAAAATAATTATATATTGGCGGCTACCGACATTAAAAACAAAGCAACTCACACTCAACAAAAATTTATATATATATATATATATATATATATATATATATATATATATATATTCGGCGTAGCCTCGTTGAGGTTCCTCCCCGCCCGAAGGCAGAGAGTTCAACCGATCAGCCGGTCAGCCGGTTGTCCGACTTCGGACTGAACTCAATTTATGTAAGAACAGTCCAAATGTTTTCTATGTCCGAGCTCTTATGATAATATAAAAGAAGGCTAGAATAAATGAAACATAATTAATAGAAAAAAAAGAAGAAAAAGCCGACACTCACTAATGTCAACTATGAACACGGCCACCATGTGCTGACCGTGTTTGAAAAATGAAACATTCCTATAACTCTAAATACATATATGAAACAATCCATACATTCAGTTAAAAATAAAAATAAAATCATAGTAGATAATGGCTAAAAGTACAGCCGAAAACGCTCGGAGATACAAAATATTTGGACAATTTTTACATAATTAACGTCCAGAAAAGAAGAACATTACAACACAAGAAAAATTAAAGAAAAAACATAATCGCAGTAATTTGTCAGTCGTTTTTAAAGAAACTTGTATAAAAAAATAATTACTGATCAAATAAACAATATATATATATATATATATATATATATATATATATATATATATATATATATTATTTATTTCCATTCAACGTCATCACTTGATAAGACACCGGAGATGTTGAAACAAAATGGCTATTTTTGTAGTGATTTTATAATATATTTATGGTATAATTTTATATTTCGCAGGTCAGTGTTGCCAAAATTGTGTGAAAATTATGTCTGATTGGTTGTATGGTTTTTGAAATATTAGAAAAAGTTATCTCGATAATAATTTGGCACCCAGTGTATATATATATATATATATATATATATATATATATATATATATATATATATATATATGCTCTGTATTTAGCACTCTTTTAAGAATAGTAATTGTGGGTTATTGGAATTTATTCCGTATACACCAATAATATACTTGTATATATATATATATATATATATATATATATATATATAAAAAGAAAAAGAGAGAGGAGGATAGAGAGAAAGAAAGCAAGATGCAAGCCATAGCATCATGAAAAAAATGGAGAGGGTGGTGTAAAAATTTGATTAAAATGAGAAAGAAATGAAGATAAATTTTTACAAAATGCGAACAAAAAAAAAAGGTTTAAACCAGCCAACATTATGCAAAATAACGGAGATTAATATCGAAAACAAAAAGAGACGCTAAAAGCTTCGGGGATTAAATATTTTTTAACAATTATCAAAGGATCTGAAAATAGTAACCCCGTCTTCTTTCCCATTCGGCAATGCTATCACTTCCCCAGTCCTACACAAACACACACCATTATCGAAAGTAACCAGTCATTATTTTCAGTCTTTGTCAGTAGAACCATTTCTCTATTTATTAAACTGTCTTCATCATCTGGGAGGAGATTGTGTAACATTCGTCTATGGTTTGTATTGGTTGAAACAGCTGCGTGCAAAGTCTGGCAAGCTAGACTCGTTACTGCACGAGTTGCGTGTGATTTATAGCAATTCGGCTTTGAAAGCACTCGATTAAAGCTAGGCAGTTTTTGTTCTTTTGTCATTATTAATTTCATTTCCCTCAGTCATTGAATCAAAGAGAACAAAGTAGATGGTTGCAAAGCGTACGTGCCAGTAAATTAAGAACAGATGATTTCTTATCTGTGGTCGTTTAAAATGATCACTTTTTCAAACAGCTCTCTTTTCAAGGTGGTGAAAGAAAGCTAGAGGAAAGGACTAAACTTCATTTGCAAGAAGACATAACATAATGTTCGTCAACAAAAGCAACGGCACGTCAAGAATTGAAGAAAACCCAATCAAACAATACAACATATAAAATATTTTGGGGGCGGGGGAGTGTTTTAAGAGGACGGAAAGAGCGACACGGAAATCCGAAGGTAATTTGGGAAAATGAAAGATGCTTTCCAAAAACTCAGCAAAGTATTAACGAACAGGAAAATTTCATTAGAACATAAAGAAAAGAATACAGAACCGTTATGCAATATCGTTCCTATGCGTTGTCCTGAAAGCGCCCATATATGTTTTTACGATTAGAAGCTTAAGGATCCTGAACTTCACTGCTTGACAGTGAGATTGACTGTGGCAGACATGAGACAGAACCTGGGACGAGCACAACTGGTTGCAACTTGCCTTGTCGCCGCCAAAAAAGAGCTCGTATTTGCTTAGCATGTAAAGCTACTGCAGTTGAAATGAGGAAGAAAAAAGCACTTACCGCTCTGCCGTAATCCGTCCTCGGCCAGATAACGCAAAAATATTTATTGCACAATGCACAAATGTGGCACAAGGCCGAGATGGGGAAAGGGGGAATGGATGGTCATCTTCTGTCTTAACTTTAAACTTAGCTAGCCACAATCACTGACCCAAACATACAAACAATGTTCCTTTGACCAAAACAACACATCCATTACATACCATTCTTACTACATCCACCAAAATGCTTCAGAGTCTCTATGAAGTTCTAACTAGTCCCCATATATACAATACATGTGTCTGTGTGGGGAGGGGAATAAAATAACAATCTAAAAAACCCCAATGAATATTTAAAATGAATACAAAACTATATACAAGAAACTAAACAAAAATTTTGTTAGTAGTAAAACCCCCATAGCCCTAACTGTGGCAGAGGCATCAGTTAACTGGACGAAAACAATGCGGGACTTAAAAAAGTTAACATAAAACATTCATACCATCCATACACTCACTACAAACACACACTCAATCAAACACAACAACAAATACGAAAGACATACTCGAAACGAAAAGGCACCCCGCACCCACCAGAGAACTGATATCCCTAACCACCTAACGATGGGAGGGATGGGGAATTAAACAAAAGAAGAAAAATAGGGCCTGAAATAAAAGGGGCCAATGAGCATACACACCCTAGCTAAGTTAACATGGAAAAAAAAAGAAAAACTAACTAAAACAAAACGGACCTAAACTAACCTATACAAGGGAGAGGTAGCCAATGTTCACCCCAGCGATCCTAAAATTCTTAATGCCTAACCGGCATCAAAATGCCACTCCAAGTCAGCACCTTTCACTCTGCAGAGGCGCGCAAGACTCACCCACCTTTCGCCAAATTCCAATGGATGGAGTCGCTTCCTTTCCATCCTGATCTTGACTTTAAGCTGATGCTTAAAGAACAAGATCAGTTGGGAAGAGGTAAACTTCTCTTTCCCATGGAATTCCTTCTGTCGCGTCGTCCATATCACGACTCGCATAACACCCAGTAAGCAACGGCAGTACTATATTGCTACAGACGGAACTGGCCTCGAGGACAAAGAACTTTCCGCGCAGCATGCGAACCATGATATCTTCAACAAACTTGCACATCGGAACTACGACCCTACAATGAAAGAAGGCGTGACCTAGGGTCTCCACCTCCCCACTGCACCGAACGCTGTTTGGCGACTTAGCCAAACCCGCTGCGCGAAGTCTTTTGGCGACCCAGAGGGCTCCTCGAATCACCAGCTAGGTGGGTGATGCCTCAGGGTTAGTGAGGCATTTCAACCCGGGCTCCCAAGGCCATATGCAGCGAGACTCCCGCTTCGTCAGACCGAGCTCGCCTATCAGAGCATCTCGAACGTTCCCCCTAACTAACACCTGATATAATGCCTTACGAGACAACGGCTGGACGTCGGAGAGGCCATCCTTCGCCCGTAAGAGTCGCTTGAGGGCAATCCGACATTCACGATAGAAAGAGCCCTCGCCTCGAAGAGTACGATCGGCCTCCTCCTCACACGAGCGCACATTTCTCAAGGATGGAAAATGTTTACGGGCGTCTTCCTTCCAGAATTCGCCGTTCTCATCCAGTTGCATACACATCCGGTCTAGATAAGTAATGCGAAGCGTATGTTGACGAGTCTCAACGCAAGGCACCCCAGACCGCCATCAGAAGGATTGAGGTAACAGATCTCGTGACTGACCATGGCTGCCCTGCCTCCCCACAAGAAGGAGAACAAGAGCCTTACAAAAGCCAATAAAGTGTCAGACGGGAGTGGAAGCACGGAGAGTCGGTAAAGGAAAATCAGGTAGATGTGCGAGGCACATACTTCCGCCCTCCCCTTCAAGGAAAGATTCCTCCAAGTCCACAGACGTACTGCGAGCTCGGCCTTCTCTTGCACCTCCGACCAATTCATTTCCAACTGGAGGTCGGGACCGAACCAGACGCCGAGTATCTTGACCGGCCCGTCCGTCCAGTGGAAAGGTCCGGGAAGAGAAACTCCCTTCCACGAACCCAACCGCAAGCCAACAGACTTATCGCGGTTGATCTTGGCCCCTGTCACCGTCTCATAACCCTTGATTTCTTTGCTGACTTCGTTAATTTCGGCTCTACTCGACACCAGAACCGAAACGTCATCAGCATAGGCGGAGTACCTGGCCGAGGTGGTAGCACCAGGTAAGGAAATTCCGCGAAGGACCGGATTCGTCTTCAACTTACGCAGGAAAGGTTCCAACGAAAGAACGTACAGCAATGGAGACAGCGGACAGCCTTGACGAATGGAGCGAGACAAAATGAAAGGTTTCGATCTTACCCCATTCACTTCTACCAGCGCACCGGGGGACGCATACAGCAGTCGGATCCAAGTGCGAAAGTGCGGCCCGAAACCGGCGGCCGAAAGGACAGCCTCCAGAAACCGATGGTCAACCCTATCGAAAGCCTTGGACTGATCTAAATTGATCAGCGCGGCATCACTGTCGACTTTCTCAATGATCAAGCGAACCAAATGAAGGTTGTCCTGGATAGTCCTGCCCTTCACAGTACAAGTCTGCTCGGGACCAATCAGACTAGAGAGGACAATCTGCAAACGGTCAGCTAAGACCTTGGCTAAAATCTTCAACTCTGTATTTAACATCGTCAAAGGCCGATAATTATCTATCCCATCCCCACCGTCTTTCTTCTTGCGAAGCAACTTGATCACACCCCTGGTGAAGCGTTGAGGAATAGACCCCTGTCTCATCCAGTTGTTGAAGATCAGTGCCAGCAAAGGGACAAAGACGGGCGACTGCCTCAAGTACATTTCATAGGGAAGACCATCTAATCCCGGAGTCTTGTCCAGGCCAACCTACTTCAGCGCATCCCAGATCTCAGACTCTGTTATGGGCCCCTCGCACCTAGCCGCTTCAGCCGCCTCAAGGCAAGGAAAGTCGGCTAAATAGGCATCGAACTGAGCAGGGCTCTGACCGGGCTCCCTGGTAAAAAGCTCCTGAAAGTAGTCACGAAAAGCCTCGCAAATGCCCGCGTCTGTAGTCACAGTCCGCTTATCCGGCAATGTGATGCTCGCGATATGCCGACTAGTTGCCCTACGAGCTTCCTCTGAACGCAATGACGCGGCCATATTCGTAGCCTCACAAGACATTCTTTTTATCCTAGCCCTAACTACTAGAGCTTGATCCTTCTTGATAAGCAAGGAGGCCAGCTCCGCCTTAGCTACGGCTACGTCCCCACTATCACGGGATTTTATCGCCCGATCTACTTTGTCCTCTAGAGACTTTTGCGCTGCTAGCCCTTCTAGATTGAGTCGACGACCTAATCAGAAGCAAAAGCCATAAAATTAGATTTCAAAGAGTCCCACCACTTATTCCCAACCACAGTCCCCGTCAATTCCCGCTGTAACATTAGTAAAAGCTGGTCCCGGAAATCTTGCTCACCAAATAATGATGAGTTCAATTTCCAGTAGCCAGCCATCTTAACCCTAGGCTTATCTAAGTTTATCCGAACACGGACAAGCCTATGATCCGAGTAAACTATAAAATGGAAACTTGGACATTCTAAGAGCCCTACGTCGACACTCTTAACTAGAACTCGGTCGATGTAGCTTGCGCTAACCACCGTATCCGAGCTGCTGTTCCTAGTCCAAGTCCATACTACCTCCCGGGGGTGCTCATTTCGGTACTTATCGACGAGATCAGACCCGTCGATAAAGTCCCGAAACGATTTCACATCCGGATTGTTAGTACCCGGTTTTTTCCCTATACGATCTATATCGGGATCAAGGACGGCATTCCAATCACCCACTAGAACTACCGAAGGAAATGTCATCAAAAACGGCTCGATCTGCCGAAACAAAGCAGGCCTCTGCCTATGGTCATTGGGCGCATAAACCCCAATGAGACGAAGAGCCTTATCCTTTATGGTAAAATCCAGCACGCAAAGCCAGCCCGCCGGATCCGCGAAGACAAGAGCACACGCCGCATCCAGAGACTTGCTCATCAGCCAGGAAACACTCCTCGAGCGTCCATCAAAACATGCTGAATAGAGGACGAACCTCTTAGACAGAATGTCCTCATGATCGCGAGATAAAAAACGGGTCTCCTGCACACAACATACATCCACCCCGAGGCGCTGAAGATCGCGATCGAGCCTCGCCCTTCGAGACTCCGACCTCAGTCCCCGGACATTCAGAGTTGCTAACCAGAGAGCCATTATCAGACCTAATTAGGGTTGGGACGCTGATTTGAACATGGTCGGGGTAAGGATACCGACCGTCTCTCCCATAGACCCATGGCCCATCTCATTCTTGATGGTGCCATCTTGGGAGAGACCGCCTATATCCCAGGGAAATGCCAGTTTTAATGCTCTGTAAAGGGAGGGATGAACAAAAACGGGGACCCTCCCTACACAAAATTTTTTCAGATGATTCAAATCTTCACTCAAATCTTCAAATCTTATGATGGCAATCGGGAGAGACATTTTATAGGAACTAATCGCCTCCTCCAACATGGCCCATGCTTGACGAGACCCAGTTCCTGTTCTTATTACTGTAAGAACTCTCTGGGCATTGGGGAAATTATGAGGGTCTTCCACGTCCTTATCCGCATACTGCCTTATCGAGAGAAGGTACTTTAAGTTTTTGATTCTATTTCCATAGTCTCTCGCCTTTTCAGCCTGGCCCGGGGAAATTCTACAGGTATCCCCCCCCCTGTATAGAAGATATGTTTTGCTGTTTTTTCCTTTTTTTCTTTAGTATCTTGGGTAGGACTTCTCTGCCTTTTAGGTGCAGGAGGGGGCATTTCAGGGTTTTTAATAGGGGAAGGGCTGGGAGTATGTCGAGGGGTAGATGAGGGTTTTTTTGTACGGGCTGGGATCTCTACTGAGGTGAACAGCTTTAACGGGAGATGAGAAAGGGGTGGAATGTTTCTTTGGAGAAGGATGTTTTGGAGTCGCAGGTGGGGACAAGGTAGATGACGCTGAGGGAGTGGCTTTTCGGACTGAGATAGCCTCTCATTGTCCAATTTTTCGTTCAGCTCCTTTATCTTTTCCGATTTAGCGAATCCTGGGTCATATTTTTGTCTTTTTTCTCTCAATGTTGCATCAGAAGACGGGGTATCGCCCTTAGTGTTGAGAGTAGGAGTGGGGCTGTACGTGTCTTTTGCCCTTGGGGATTCATTGGACTGAGGTCCCGCTGTCTGGCGCTTCCCTCTGGCCTTACCAGCAACCAGCCATTCTTCCTCTCCCTTCTCCCCAACTGCACTAGCAGCGGGCGAAGGCTCTTTGGGGAATGTGGCCTTTGTGCCAACCGGTGGTTTATCCGAACCGGCCCTGGAAGCTGGCATGCCCATTACAGGCGAGGCGGAAGGTAACGACGCGGTCAGAGGGGATCTTGGTCGACTGGCGCTTGAACTCCAGAGGCCTTCTTCTCTGGGCAGGAAGAGGAGAGGTGACCAGTCTCTCCACACTTCCAACATACCGGTTTGCGGCCGGTCACAATGACCGGCAGTTTCAAGCGCCCTACTACCAGGCAGTTGGGGATGGAGCGGAAGGCCTGTTCATTTAACATAATTTCGAAACTCCACCCCCCTTTTCGCAAGTAGCACCCAGGATTCGCCATACTGCGAAAGGAACGCAGCCAGGTGTTCCCCGATAACCCGAGGAGGGACCTCATATATTGCCACACTGGTCCTTCTTCGCCCTTCATATTCTGTGCGCAATATCAGGTCTTTCGTTATCAAGTCACGACTTGAAGCAGCGACACTCTCTTCCGGCGTGGGTAGCAATACGTCCCACATTAAATATCTCGCTCCCTTCACAATTCTGAGGGGCTTAAACCCCAAGGACTCCAGTGATTTTAACACTGTGCCTTTTGTCGATCGACAAATTTTGCGCGAGCGCTTGTCCACGACAAAGACCGACACAATTCTTTTCTCAATCTTTCGTAATTCTTGGGCGTCTTCCAAGAGTCCACCTTCCACGACAAGGTGAACGTAACTCTTGGCTCTCCCCAAGAACTCCGCAACATTGATCACACAACTCGGTGGGGACGACTAACAACAAGGCAATTCCCCGGCTTCTGCATTCTTATTTTTCTCGACGTTGCATTGGTCATTATTGGTTTCCTTGGTTTCAATATTTTGTTTCTTTTTATCCTCTGAAGATACTGCTGCTTTTTTTAGGGTATCCACCATTTCCTCATTACGAGAAAATGGAAGGAGGTGATACGAAAAAATAGAAGGGAGGGGCGGTACGAGAAAATGGAAGGGGGGCGATAGAAATCGATAAAAAAAACTGGGGGGGGGGCTAAAATGTAAATAAAGCTTCGCTTAACAGCGAGACAACAAATTTAAATAACAATCAAAGGTCGACAGACAAAAATAAAAACAGAAGGACGTATAAAAAAGTAAAAAGGCGAAAAAAGAAACAAGTTTTGCTTAAAAGCAAAACAAATTTAAACAGATAAAACGTAAAACAAGTGGACGTAACACAGAGGAGAACAAGTGAACAAAGTTCACAAAAAATAATTAAAAGGACGACAGACAAGAAAGCAAAAAATTACGCAATAAAACGAAAAGTTATAAACGGAAAAATAAGAAAAACGCTATACAAAATAAAATACGAAACTAAAAATGTGACAATTTACAATATGGCTGCCGCTACAAAAAAAAAAAAAAGGTCAACCCAAAAACAAAACGTTAAACAAGGGAAAAAAGGACAGGAATTACAAAATAAACACAAAATTTAAAAACAAATACTATACACACGAAACGAACTTTACGGGGTTTAAGAGAAAAACAAAGAAATAATTAACACGTAATAAATAAAGGAGGAGAAAAAAAATGTCGGGCACGAAACGTAAAAGACGAAAAATAAACAGAGAAACTCCGGGAGGTGGGCACGGGAAGAAAATAAATTTAAAAAAGGAAAAAGAAAACGTAAACGAAAATCAAAACGTTAAATAATAAAGGACTAATAGCAAAAATAAAGGTAAAAATGGGCAGTGAAAATGAAAAAATCAAAATTTAAGAAATAGTAAAAAAAAAAGAACGTTAAAAAAATCAAAAATTTAAAAAATAGTCAAAAAAAGAAACTAAAAATTAATTCAAAACTTAGCTAAGTAAAGACAGACAAAGTTCAAAAAGTACTCCAATAGACAAAATGAACGTCTAACACGGTCAGGAGCAAGCTGAGATGGCCAGATAACGTAAAAGAATGGGGGTGGACTTGCATTTTCCTCAGAGGGGAGAGTTCTTCGAGTGACGTTGGCGGCTAGAAATTTCTGTTAGTGCGATTTTGAGACAGAACTCAAGAAGGAACGGCTCGAGGTTGGAATACCAGTTGGGAGAGCTTGAATTTACTCGCTGGTTGATGTTTTCTTTATTCGCCCACATTGACACTTTCGCATTCAACTGAAGAGGTTATGGGAAAACCACGTAAGAAAATTCAGCCGTGGATCACGAAATTTGAGGAAAACAGAACCAAAATGATGAAATGATAGAGGAGCAGGGCAACGCCATTGAGAAAGGTATAAAATCAGGTGACAGCAAGAAGTCTTAAAATACCCCCAAATCCATCATCAAGGCCAGCCAGACAGCCAAGAACACCTGTCATAGATGACATAGATAGCAAGCTACTGACAGAGAGGGTGGAACTGTAGAATAGGTGTTCTGAATACTTCGACGGTCTGCAAAATTGTAAGTTCCATCCAGATACCTCTTTGCTGCAAGCTAGCCATTACCCCAGAAAAGGCAGTTGACCCAATGCTGAAGAAGTTTGTAGAAATCTGAAACCTTTCACGCCACCTGAACTGGACAATGTACACCCTGAAATAGAAAAACCTTGGAGGTAAAGAAAGTGTCAAGGCCGTAACATTTCTATGCCAGTGGATTTGGGAATAGAGGTGGCCAAAAGAGTGAACCGAGTCACTGGTGATACTCCTACAAAAGAGGGATTATATCAAGCAATGGCATAATTATGGAAAAATAAATCTGATCAGCTACTCCAGCAATGTCGTGTTCCGTATTATCCGCAGCCGTCTGAAATCTTTGGCTTTGAAGAACTATCAGAAGAACGTGTACCTCTTAGAGGTGGACGGATCACAGTGAAAGAAATCTTCATCTTCAACTTCATCGAGAAATTTCTGCAAAACCAGAGAGACCTGTTCCAAAATCTCGTTGATTTCCCAAAGGTATTTGCACTGTGAATATAAAGAAGGCAACTGGAATTGGAAGTCGGCTTTCCGATTCCCAATTTCGAGCCATTGAACATTCCACCACCCGCACATCCAAGCTTACGACATTATATTACCAAGCGGTCACCTATCTAGCCACTGACCAGGGTTGACGTTGCTTAACTTCGATGATTGTACGGGAACAAGTGTTTCAACGTGATATGTCCGTAAGGCTTATTTCTTTTTAAGCAATGTGAATTAAATCTATCGATCAGTGCATTCCAGAGTCTTTATAAAGAAAATATTCCCTGAAGAAGATGGGTATACCTTTTAAAAGAGTAATTGAACATCGATGGACTACGAAGTACTCTGTGACCGAGCGGTATAAACGACATAGGATCAGAAGATGGAACAGCGCAAATTTCCTTATTAAGACTCTCGAATGCTCAGGCTGGTATAAGTAATTAACATGTTAAAAAGAAAATAGAAAGTTTGCTCAAACAGATGTATGCTTTAAAATATCATGTTTAAAGCAATGCCATGAAAGAAATTTATATGTATAGGGCAATGTAAATATATGTGGACGGTAAAACATCTTTGTTAAATCAAACGGACAAGATGTGTCAGGTAAGCTTTTTGGTGGATTTCACCTATACAAGTTTCCATCTGACATCAAGTGACTAATTCGACACCATGTAATACTCACCAAATAGTTATCAAGAGTTTTTTGTCCGTTTTATTTCATAAAACTTGTTTAGACAAATATCATTGTATCATTGTTATGAGTGTATGGCATCCGTCTGTCCCGAAAAACCTCTGGATCTGCACCAAAGCTTTATGCCTCAGCTGCTGGTGGTGTTGCAACATATATTATGGCTGTACAGGCCCACACAGGACTAACAGTCTCGATTGCAATGAATGCATGTGAAGACGATCTCCCCCGATGTCACCTTGTTTTCTTTCCGTCGAGCACGCTTCTTCTAATCGGCAAGCCTTTTTCAGCAATCGCTTCATGACCGATGGAAAAGTTACTATGTCTAGCGAATGACAGGAAATACTGCTTTCCATGGAGTACAGTTTTGAATTGTGCTCTACCCACCTCTCCATCTATTTGTCTATGCCCTTGATAATATTGCCGGTCCGTTATTTCAACGCGGCTATCTTGCATTTGGTTTGTCTGATGACTTTCTTGATTCCTTCATACATCCCGCGTATGTCATCAGTGCCAGGTAATAGCTGTACATCGAGGCAATTCTTAGTAAATTTGATACCCTACCGTGATTTAGCATTGGCAGTCACAATCTTAACCACACAAGATACGCAGAGGACACGGTACTGATAGCAGACACGGTGAAGAAATTACAAAATCTCCTACAGAAGGTAGCGACGGAGAGTGCGAAAAAGGGACTAAGCATAAACGACAAGAAAACAGAATGCATGGTCATCAGTAAAATCACGATCCCGAAATGCGATTTGCTGTTCGGGAACACTAGAATCAAGGAAAATCGGAAGTTTAAATATCCGGGAAGTGTTCTGACAGAGAACAGCAATTGCGACACTGAGATCCGTAGATGTATTGGGATAGCCATGGACACATTCCAAAAGCTGGCCAGAGTATTGCGAGACAGGAGGATTTCTTTGGTAATGAATAAAAGAATACTGAATTGTTCTGTGATATCTGTCCTTCTTTAAGGCAGTGAATGTTGGAGGATGAAGAAGTGACTCGAGGCAACGGGGATGGGGTTCTATAGAAAGCTGCTAAGGATATCATGGACTAAGTGGTCTTAGAGAGGATGCAAACAAGGACGAGTCTTATAGTTAACATCAAGAAGAGGCAGCTGAATTTCCTGAGACAAATAATGAGGAAGGAAGTTATGGAGAATCTGATACTCACAGGTCGAACAGAGGGAAAGAGAGACAAAGGAAAACAACGCATGACATACTTAGCGGCTTTAAGCAAGTTGATGACAGAACGTGGTCTGGGGGAGGAAGCAGAGAGAAGGAACTTGTTGAAAGCTTTAAGGGATACAGGGAGGCGGAGAGCCATGATCGCCTATGTCTTGAAAGGACACAGCACATAGAAAGCTTGAGCAAGTAGTCATTTACACAGCGTCTAGCCGTCTTCTGTGTGTTGTTCTATCCTCAAAGCCTGCAACGTACTCCCTGTTTGTACTCCAATAGTGCAACTCGCTTCTTCTCGATGACCACTTTGAGATCATTGCTTCGAACCAGTTCAGTGTCTTGCACTTATCACAGTGTTCAGTGCAGTGCTCTGGACGGTGTCCCTGAGAATATCCCATCTCTGCTAGACACTTACTCTAGTTGGGTTTGCAAGGTGGGCGTCCTCCAAAAACATGATAAATATCACCGATTTGGTTGAGTTCTTTGAGATCATTATTATGCATATATACATGCTTCTCGTGAAAATTTTGAAGTGAGATAAAGGAATTACCTCCATTAAGGTATCTGTCTTGGGAATCAGCAGACAGTATCAAGGATTGGAGTTTTTAAAACAAAAGGCAACATGAAATTCGTTTATTCCATTCGTCGAATTACCCGAATTAACACGTCAGAGTAAATCGCATTTGACAGACTCTACTTACATTTTATATAAATGATTCGTTTGCTTATAACGTATTTATACATACATGAAGATCAATGAATGAGATTGTTGTAAGGGCGCAATTGTTGGTGTTAGGGGTGCATATTATGGGAATATGTATGGATAGACTTGAAGAAAGTAAGATCGTAGTGGTCGTGAAAACATCCCCTCAGGAGTTTGATCAAGAGATTTGGGGGAAGAAGCTGTCTAAATGGAACTTCCTCCGGCCAATGGAATAATAAGGAAATGTGGAGGAGTCGACAGTGTCTATGTGGCATTGCGGATGATAATACGAACTCGGTAAAATAAGGAATGCTGGACATCAGAACATAGATGTATAAAGGTAGAGAGAAAGAGAGAGAGAGAGACATACATACAGACAGACAGAGAGACAGAGAGAGAGAGACAGAGAGAGAGATAAAGAGGGGGGAGGTGAGAGAAAGAATGGACATCGAAATCAAGAGTGTGTTATTATACAGTTCAGCATTAAGTGTTGATTTCTATGTCCACGGCCTCTGTGAGTCTCTCTCTGTCTCTCTGTCTGTCTGTCTGTCTCTCTCTCTCTCTCTCTCTCTGATTTTGAGCACTTTTATCGAGTAATTATAAAAATGAAAATAAAAGCTGCCTCTCTCTCACTCTCTCTCTCAAATAAATAATTATATATATATATAACCACACACACACACAAACACACACACAAACACACACACACACATATTTATATGACCGTTAATATTTCAAATATATATAATCATATATAAAAACATGTTATGAGATTTATATAGAAAGATATACACACTTAATAAAATATGTAATTACTAATATATTTATGTATATATACACGCACAGATACACACACATATAGAAATGTAAACGTAAAGTTGCTTTCTATCGCTTATTGAACCCGTTAATTAACATATATAGGATTTACGCAAACATTTATGGCTAATATGCAAGTATACTTCTGTAAATGCTAATCATATATATATATATATATGTGTGTGTGTGTGTGAGTTTGAGTGTGTGTGTACATATTATTTACGTATTTCCTATATTACATATATATATATAATACATATATTACATATATATTACATATATATATATATAATACATATATAATATATACATATGTAAAATATATATATAATATATATATATATATATATATTTACATATATATATATATATACATATTTGTGTTTACATATATAATGAATATAGGAAATAAATATCTTAAGATTTTCTTATATATTTATTTCTCTCACTATAACTCACAAACATCCACCCAAACACACACACAGAGACACACACACACACACATATATATATATATATATATATGTACGCATATATATACATATTTGTGTTTACATATATAATGAATATAGGAAATAGATATCTTAAGATTTTCTTATATATTTATTTCTCTCACTATAACTCACAAACATCCACCCAAACACACATACAGATACACACAGGTATATATATATATATATATATATATATATATATATATATATATATATATAATGTGTACATTCCTGTCACTAAATGTTCATGTAATGTTTCTATATATGCATCTTTGTATCTCTCTATATGATGTCTATGAAATCAAGAGAAAATTCTTGAACAAGTCTAATTTTGTGATTCTGCTTGATTACTTCCAGATCACTTGGATTTGGTCGAAAAAAAAAAAAAAGCAATATTCTTTGGGTATTGCGAAGGCCTCGGGAGAAATGTGGATCACTCAGAAGGTGACTTTCCCGCAGCAAGTTAAAAAAAAACAAAAAAAACAACAACGGTTAGATTCAAGAAAAAAAGAAAAAAAATAACATCAAAATTGACAAGAACTTCAGGCTTTCCCGTTTGAAGAAGAAGAATATAGCACATCCGTTTCTTTTTTTTATCAAATGCAGTTGAGTCATTCTTTGAGATATAATGATTTTCATACCCTTGATTTTTCTTTTTCACTTTCTTTGTTCACTTTGATTCTGGCTTTCTTTTAGAATTATATTCTTTTTTTTCCAGATCTTGAGCACAGAGCGACGTCGAATGGTGCCAAAAAATAGTATCGATTTTTGACACGCCCAATGTATATTTTAGCGAATTCCTAGTATGAAATTCAATTCAGGGGGTGATATTATGCATATTCGAACGCCTGCTTCATGTATCATGACACATCGGAGACAATGATAGGTGTTTAAACCCTGATAATAATTCGGACTTCGCGTAAGAATTACGAAGACATGAAGATACGGGTAACTAGAAAAGATGGCACAATAAAATCTTCCTCTCATGACACTTCATTCTTTGAAAATGTTTCAGTTGTCACTGGCCAGTGCTGAGCGTTCACTTAAATGGAATCAACGGACGCATGACCGGGACCCAAGCGAGAATTCGAATCGAAGAATGTCAGCCGCAGTCTGACCTTTGTTCAAGACACGGTATGACTGAATGAATTCCACTCCAAATCACAAACTAGATATTGTCACGCAACCGTGACCCGTGGAGGAAGATGGTCAGGTGCTCAGTTGCGCATAGACCCCAAAATCATGGGGCTGATGATGATGATACGTTTACAGAACCGATTTTATTTTCTGAGGAAGACTGTCACAATATATTTTTCTGTACGTATTGACTAATCCGAAGCAGTTATTTCTCTCTATAAAATGACGATTTTAAATGCTGTTAATAAATTAGACATGTTCCCCCTCCTACGAACAATGGCTCAACACATTCTTCCTATTGCTGTTTATTAATCTGTAGCAATTTACTTATTTTTTTGTGTGCATAGCCACGATTTTAAAGCTGGTATTAAATTAGACATGTTAGTTCTGTTGGACGGGGTCTAAGCTAATTTTGGTAAAATGCCGTTTTTGCTATTTTCGATTCCATGATTTCATATACACCAAATATAGAAATAGCTGGAATCCAGGTTATCGTAGTTTTATTTTTAAATCATTTTATTGAAATATAGAAAAGAAAAAAATGTTATTGACTGTGAACTTTAATAGAACTTGTATCAATTAAAAATTGCCATCGAAATACACATACACACGCACATACATGTAATTCAAACCAAGTAACTATTCCGATTCAGCATTTGACTTTCAAATATACGGGGTGGTTGGAACAAAATGACCGACTGGAATATTTCACAGTTTGTTTATATACATATACTTCTGCTTGCCAAAATCTTATGGCCAATGAAAATAAAGAAGCAATATACTTTTGGCGTTGTTAGAATCAACCTTTTATTTCTGTAGAGTTTCGAAAAATAAAAATAAGAAAAGGAAAAAAAGAAGAAATAATTTTTTTTATCATTTAATAGAGAAAATATAAATTCTGGGAAATTAGCCTGAATATTAATTAGTGAATAGTTTCTGACCATATTTAAACGAAGCTTTAATTGGTAAATACGTACGGAGATTTAGTATTTTGTGTTCAAGCATTAACACAGTCAACATCTATCATTAGGATCTCTTGCGTTACATTACCTAAATACATGGCAAAGGCTAAAAGGTTGACAGACTTTGAACGTGAGATTGGACATAGTAAAAGTGCTGTCCCAAATTCTTTAAACGGCCCCAACAGACACAGAATGGAATTTTGAAGTGGTCTGTCCAAGAAAATTAGGCCGGTCTTGAGCTGGAGGAATCGACATGTTGTCTGGCAAAACATGAGCCGATCATCGTAGGTTGGTACAATTAACTTTTGAATTAATGTAGTCATGATTTACTCTTAGCTAGATGTAAAATCATAGATTTGATCGCTTTACAATTGATATGACTTTTCAAAAGTCCATTCGTTTATTCATTTGATCCCTGTTCAGATCATGAATCACTGGGTATCCTGTAAGAAAAGGTGTGAGTTTTCATTGCTCATTGTTCTAGGTATTTAATCTGTCTCCTCACTAAGACGAGTTGTGACACAAGGTGAGTTTTTAAGGTAGGGACCCGAGCGTGGACACCCGGGTTAGGAACAAAAATATCCCGCATCCCCCGCAACCGTCGGTTGCGCTAGCCTCGGTGCGAGCACTGATCGTTCTCTTTGGTCCAATAAGAGGGCGCGGCCTCGGCCAGATGTTACCCAAGTCTGGTTACCTCTCAGTATAATTATCCTCAGTTGCGACTCTGTCTTTTGACACAGCCGTCCATGAGCGCACTCGGCCCAAAGAGAGAGACGCGACTAAGAGATGATAAACAGATGCGTTACAAACTACTCGAGAGAGCAGTTTACACACCTTGTTCTATGGCGATTGATTTTATGGCGATTTTTCTATCCTCAGAAAAAAAGATGTGGATCCTGTATTATTTAGAGTTTTGTTCAACACTCAATACAAGAGAAATAATATTGGGTCAGAAAATAAACTCGTCATAGCAGTAACGATTTTGTAGTAATAAATTAATATGGATAATTATTGACACTTGAGTTGAAGAGGTCAAGATTAAGACGTTCAGATGAGAATTCGCGAGGATATCTTCTCGACAGAGTTGTGGTTCTTGGTCGGGAGAAATCTCTGATGGAAACGTTCTTCCTACATTTGGAATAGGGAGTCAGTTAAAATAGTGATTCGATACTTTGGAAGTAGCATGAAAACTCCTAGCTGGAAAGGTTTGAACTGGTAGAACTGAAGGATGAAGCTCATCTCAACAATTACCATGCAATCAACGGTCACGTGAACATCGCGAAAATGATATATCAAATTGCAGGACATCAACTCTGGTTTGGCCTAGACAGGTACGTGTTACGCTAGGTTTACTTGCCCAAAACCCGTCACGCATGAATGAGATTCCTCTTCGGCTTTCATCCAAAATATGTAGATGGAACTGTTCATAGTTCAGCGGTGCAGTGACCCTGAGAGTCCAACACAGTTGGTGATATCTTACAGTAAATATTCGTTCTTTTCGTCTCATTTTGCCCAAATATAACACGTTTTGATCAAATCTTATAAACCGTTAAAGGAATATCTGTGTGCTACAGAAACTAGTGCGTACTATTAAACACAGGCAGGTAACACGCATATCAAATCGGATCTTCTACCTTGAAGGTCTGGCGCAATACTGTCATCCTTACCTAATCGATCTGGCTAGAAATTAAACATATCAACTATGGCGATAACTACAATAAATCATGTCATGTCGAATAAAATCTAATTTTAAAAGGAATAACAATCCTTCAACTCATTTAAAAGTAATCGAACTCGTTTTGAATTACAAAAGATTGGAAATTGATTAATTTGCATTCAATTGATTTTAATTAAATCTCCCTTTAATCAGCAGGTTTAATTATTTTCCGATCGCGGATCGATTTTTGTTATCGATATCGGATTGTTGGGAAGGAAAGATTGGAGAGATAGGGCAGTGCAATGAAGTTGAGTTTTAAAAGACACGCATTCCGTGATCTATATATATATATCGATAGGTCGGTATGACATTATTTGCGGCGATGACAAGGGAACTAGGAAAATGCCACGTTGCTTCGTAATGATCAACAATTTCGCAGGCCATAAAACCCCAGCTCCAGTAGAATATTTTCATATCGACATTCATTGGGTCATTTAATTCCGAAATATGGGCCGATTTTAAACTAGTATATGGGTAAACATTGGTCGAGTATATACTTGGGTATATAGGTAAATATGGGTCGGATTTTTACTTCACTCTATACTTAAACATATAAGGAAAGATCAAGCAGATTTATACATTTGTCTGTAGGTAAACATAGGTAGGATTATACTTGAGTCTATACGTAAACATTAGTCGGATTTATACTTGAGTCTATTGGTACACTTTCGCCTTGTTTAAACCAGGAACTAAGGAAGATCGAGCGGCTTTATACTTGAGTGTATGATTACACATTTGTCCGTTTTTATTGCATTGAAAGCATACTCACTCATTCAGAATTAAAGTCAAAATAGGTCTGTTTTACTGTGAAGCTCTTCGTAGCTGAGCGGTAAAAGGACGCCGGATCAGTCGGTGGTTCTTCCTGCAAGGAGAGACGCAGATTCGAATCCAGCCGGACAGCACATTTTTGGTAGTTTTTTTATATGTTAATAAGCACTAAAAGGAATATAAAAGTCAATTTTCAGAACAATAGGTTAAATAAAACAAATTTCACAGTCCAATTATGAAAATAGGAAAAGACAAAATTATTCGTACAGTGTAATCCCGTTATTTGATTCGTCTAATTAACATAATTAATTTATAGGTGAAACCTTCTAGACTATTTATTCAACACAATATTAGTGATAATTCCAACAAAGAAAGTCGTGCATAGAGTGTCATCATTTTTATTCTTACGTTAACAACACGACGGGGAAGACAAAGAAGCTTAGCATTGACTTGAGACAGAAAACTATTAACTTCCACAAGTCAGGAAATAGTTACAGATCTATTTCAAACCGGTCAGTTGTCCCTAGATCTACGGTAATTTCCGTTATATTGAAGTTTAAACGATTTGGCACGACAGAAAATTTGCGTGGCGCGGAAGAAAACACAAATTGTAACCAAGAACTGGACGAAAACCCTGTCGTAAGGTTAATATAAACCCAAGTATTGTTTTGAAAGACATCGCCAAAAGTGTGGATACGATGAGTATCAGCACAATACAATGTTGTTTAAATAGAAATGGGTTGTATGGAAACCGACCATGACAAAGCCATCTTCACAAACCATGTCACATTGTTGCTCGGTTTAATTTAACCAAAACGTTCTTGGACAAAGAAAATTGCGTTTAGGAACAAGTACTATGGAGTGATGAAACAAAAATCAAGCCTTTTGGACATAATCAGGTACAGATTTGGCGTAAGAAAGTTGGCAACATAAAGACATGGATGAGGCTCGATGATGTTTTGGGGTTGTTTTAGGTCAAAGGGGACCGGATAATTGCAATAAGAGGAATAATCTAATTTGTAGACTATATGAAAATTCTGGACGAAAATCTACTACTATCAGTGCAAACTCTTCATCTAGGTAAATGATTTAATTTCCAGCAAGATAATGAGAGCAAACATACATCAAAATCAGTAACTGTCTGGCTTAAGAAAAAGAAGATTACAGTTCTGCCATGACGTTCAATGATTCCGCACTTGAATCCTATTGAAAATCTATGGCAAGAATTAAAAGTTCGAATAAATCGTCGGTCACCAAAAAACCTTCAGGAATTAGAACGTTTAACCATTGAAGAATGGAAGACAATCTCAGAAAAGACTTGTGTTCAAATCTCATCAAATTTTTAGAAAACTATTGCTAGTAAGTTATAAAGATGAGAGGCCATGCTACTGACTATTAATACTGTGAAAATTGTTCAACTTCTTTTTTATTTTTCATACAGTATGAATAATTCAGTCATATATTAGTCAGACACCAGCACATATGATTAGATTATAGTGGTGTAGGCTTTGTGCAGAACCAACTACACTTTTTGAAGGGCTGAATACAGGGACCTGGTGCACCACGTGCCACAAGATCCCGAAGCGAATCTCCGCAGGTTTTGAATTCAGAGTTGTCATTCTCTTAGACCAGTTGCCATCCAAGGCTATAGAACTCTGTCTGTCCTGCTATTTACCCATAGCTAGAGGAATAAGAAGAGGATTAATATCTTTCCCAAGCGTATTATTAGCACGTAAGTGAATGTAATGGATATATATATATATATATATATATATATATATATATATATAAACAGATTTCTAGTACATCCAAGTCTAATCAAACATTTGAGGAATAAAAAATATGGGATCATATTAAACAAAAGATACAATATCCACGTTTAAAACATAAAATGTAAGGTACCTTTCGACCGACACATTTTCAAACACAATCGTCGGTAATCTAAAACGGAGGATATTGTTGTATCTAAACGTGGATATTGTTGTATCTGATGTTTAATATGATCCCATATTTTTTATTCCTCAAATGTCTGATTAGACTTGACAGTACTAGAAATCTGTTTAAGTATTTTCGGGACAAACATGGCTGCCATTTTGTGAAAACTCTCAACAATACCATTCGGTTGAGAGGAAAAGTAAGGTCTCTCTTGGGTAAGATTCAATTATTGAAATTTTGTTCTCAAAATTTTGTTATACCTGGTAATATCTCTCGTCGTGTTTCTCGGGTTAAGTGTCGCAACATTTTTAATGTTGAACGAGCTTTCCTCAGAGACGAAATTATTTATTTTTCTGAAGCGCTCAGTTCAATTAAAACCCATTATATATCTATCTGGGGTAGAGTCTGGCGCACTTTGTCGTTCTATGATAGGTTTCGTTTTGCTAAATATTTGTCGGAGGGTGATCTGGTTGTTGGTAATAGGATTAGGACCAAGAATATGTCTTATTTGAATTTCTTAATAAAAAAGAAATTCGGCTCGCGTGTTACAACAGATAGACATAGTTTTAACTTGTCTGATTATGAGTTGTCTGTCTCCGAAAAGGTCGTCTTGTCTCGAGGTCTTGAGTTTTGTATTCCTCCTGAGAAAGTTGAGAAAGTTGAGGTGTTTAGTAATTTCGAGTTCCTCCGTTCTCAATTATTAAAGCACCATCCTTACTCTGAGGACCATTTGCTTCGCCTTAAAGCCCGATTAAAGGACTTGGCATATGGCATTGTAGACTCAAATGTTAACTCCTCTGGGTTTGTGTGGCAGAGGAGGCATTTTCAGACAGTTAGGTCATTAAAAACCAACCCATACATCTATATTACCAAGCCCGACAAAGGTGCCGGAGTCGTTATATTGAACCATTCCGACTAGGTTGGCAAGATGCTATCTATTCTTGAGGATAGTAGTAAATTCCGGAAATTGGGTGATATTAGTTATGATGATACCCCAAGAACTGAAACTAGATTCCAAAAAAAATTACTGGAATTTTATAAAAGTAATTTTCTATCGAAAGAAATTTACAATAATATTCGTCCTGTTGGTGCCCAACGTCCTAGGATGTATGGGTTACCAAAAATTCACAAAGAGGGCGTTCCACTTAGGCCAATTTTATCTATGTTGGTTTCCGCCCAACATAATCTCGCCAAGTGGTTATTGGATGTTCTTGATCCGGTTTTAGAATTCTACTCGGAGTATTGTGTGTCTGACTCGTTTAAGTTTGTTGATTATATACAAAATTTAAATCCAAACAGCGACACTGAGTATTTTGTGTCGTTTGATATAAGTAGTTTGTTCACGAATGTTCCAATTGATGAAACTATTGACATTTGTGCGGACTTCTTGTATCGTGGCCCTGGTAAAACTCCGTTGTTTCCTGAGAGAGTGTGTTTGTTGAATTGTTGGGGATGGCGACCAAGTCTGTCACCTTCAGTTTTGACAATTGTATGTATCAGCAAATCGACGGGTGGCGATGGTAGTCCCTTGGGTCCTGTGATGGCCAACATTTTTGCTGGTTTTCATGAAAGGCGACTATTTGAGAGGGTTAACAAACCGTATTGTTACTTCCGCTATGTTGATGATACGTTCGCATCATTTTCTAATAGTGCAATAGCGGAAGTGTTCTTTTCATTATTAAATAATCTCCATCCTGCACTTAAATTTACAATGGAGGTTGAAGAGAACAATCGTTTATCTTTTCTTGATGTCCTTGTGGAGAGAACTCCTTAGGGTTTCTTAACGAGCGTGTACCGGAAGCCCACTTTTACAAGACTTTATCTGGCCTGGGACTCTTTTGCTCCCAGAGCCAGAAAGGTTTACCTTATAAGTTGTCTTACCCATAGGGCATTGAAGATTTGTTTTGAGTGTAGACTCGAGGCCGAATTGAGAACAATTAAGGAATTGTTTCTTAAGAACGGTTACCCCGAATCTGTTATTAAAACTGTCAT
The DNA here is from genome assembly GCA_903632075.3 of Acanthosepion pharaonis. Lineage (NCBI taxonomy): Eukaryota > Metazoa > Mollusca > Cephalopoda > Sepiida > Sepiidae > Acanthosepion > Acanthosepion pharaonis. The sequence goes on along the minus strand of CAHIKZ030005352.1, from coordinate 2,238,859 downwards.
TGAACGTAAGATCAGGAAGTTCAATGAAATTAAGAAATATTGGCCTTCCAAATGTCCTATATATGTCAGGCTCCCTTGGATTGGTCCTGAGAGTCAGACATACGCTGATAAGATCTCTTCATCCATTAAACGGTGTTATAATGCCGTTACAGTCAGGAACATATTAGCTACCAGGAGGGCTTTTCCCCCCTTGCCGTAAGGATGTTTTGCCAACCTACCATAATAATTTAGTTATTTATCAATTTAAATGTCGATGCGGGCAAAACTATCCAGAGGCTTGAGGTTAGAATCGCCCAACATGTCCCGGGCTGCATGCGCAGGCATCAGTTTGTGACATCCGGGTGTTCGCAGACTCATGCCTCTGCTATCGGTGAACATCTATTAAATTCTGGTATTTGTAGGACTGAGTATTCACCCCATTTCTTTTCGGTATTGCACAGGGCTAGGAACAGACTCCACCTCGACATTTTGGAGTCTGTTATTATCAACATACGTAGGCCGGCCCTCTGCTTACAACGGGAGATGAAGTTTAAGTTGGCCTTATTTGGGGGAACGGTTACATGACTTGAGGTAAAACAATTTCCCCCCCTCCCTTACCATCTTGTTTTATTACGGTATTAATAAAAAAATTTTCTTGTTAGTACTCCGTTTTAGATTACCGACGATTGTGTTTGAAAATGTGTCGGTCGAAAGGTACTTTACATTTTATGTTTTAAACGTGGATATTGTTGTATCTTATCTTTAATATGATCCCATATTTTTATTCCTCATATATATATATATATATATATATATATATATATATATATATATATGAGCATTGTTTTGTTCGATAAGAAAAATGAACTTGGTCGTAAATAGTCCCGAGGAAGACAAGTCAGTTTTTATTACTATCTATGAAAATATCCGAAGGAAACCATTGTAATTAGTGCTCTGGTGAGGGAGAATTCTAAAGATAGTGAAAGAAAAGAGGGAAGAAAAAACGAAGCATCAATTGTAAGAAGACTGAATATATAGTAATCAGCTAAAATAACAGCCGAAGGTGAGATATGCGAATTAGAGATGCCAAACTAAAGCAAGAGACAGACAACGGGAAATGTGACACGAAGATCCGAAGGTTTATTAGAATAGACACAGACCGTTTCCAAAAGATGAACGAAGTATTAAGAGACGAGACAGTTTCGTTACAAACAGGGAATGAAACCGTGCTATAATATCCATACCTTTATGAATGCTGGACAAATTCCTTGGAGATGAATAGTACATTTGAGTCAAAAGAGATATGGTTCTACAAAAGGATGTTGAGGATACGGTAGATGTTGTATGTGGACAACAAGGAACTATTAAGAAAGATGGAAACTAAAGGGAATCTTGTATTTAGAATTAAAATAGACAATTGTTTTTACTAAGGTACACAATAGGCTAGAGGTCTTAAGAAATTTGACACTCAAAGAACCTATTCAAGACCAGTGTTGCAGAAAGAAACAATGTTTAATCTGTTTAAGGAACTTGTGTAAATGGACGGCAGCACGGGCAGTGCGTTTTTTTGTTATTGAATGATTGATTTGTTCTTTAAGGTATATCATGCTTTTGCAGATTATTTAAAATCAGAAAATATTATACAAGTCCCAGTAATTAACCTATTGCTGGGGTGGGGGGAGATCTGGATTCATGATTTCCTAAGTATATTTGCGTGTAAGATGAATATAACGAACACAGCTGAAATTGGAAATCAGCTCTTCGATTTCCAATTCCGAGCCGTTATCCATTATAGCACCCGCACACCCAAGCTTACATCATCTGATATTACCAAAGCAGTGAACCATCTACGCACTGACCAGTGTCGACGTTCCTTAATATCAAGGATCGTATGTGAACAAGTGTTTTAATGTGATATGGCCTAAGCCAAAATACAGTGGAAAGGAGAATAAAAAGGATACATTGCTAAGAGCTATAATAGATAAGAAGTTAAGGAGAGACATGTGTCCCCAATTCCTGGTGCCTAAAAGATAATGACTCTAGCACGGTCGATGCTAACAGGTGGTGCACAATGATAGACTAAGTTCTGTAAAAGTCTATAGAGTGGCAGCTGTTCATGAATTAAAGAATCATGGAAAACTTTCATTGTTTATTGATTTGTAGTCGAACGAAATCAAGATGGGCGGAAATTTCAAGTTTCTAAAATTAGCTGTCGACGACGTCTTGTCGGCATTTAATGTTTGACTGGCTTCCTATTCTAATCAGGTAAGCCTTGCTTTTCTGTCGTATGCAGATATGAGCCTGGGGAACGGGAAAGCGAAGGATGTTGGATAGATCCTAGATAGATTGGGATGTAGGAAGGGGACGAAGCCGAAGACGAAAATATCTGTAATTGTCCAGTCAGTGTCTTCTTTCTGTAAATCGATAACGACGTGAGACTCTCAGCCGAAGTGTCGAAATACTGGACAAATTGATGTCCGAACTGTTTGGAGACAAGCCGATTGGGAATGCTCGAGAAGATACAAAATTACTAAAAATAGATAACCTACAAATGTCGCATGTAACCATGTAAAAGTCGATTCTGCATACAAGACATGGTTTGGTGAGTATAAAGTAATACATTATTATAACGCTAATGAATAGACAGCACAGGCATGTATATAGCAGGTATAAATCTCTCTTTCTCTCACTCTGAAACTCTGTCACACTTTCTCTCTCTCTCTCTCTCTCTCTCTCTATATATATATATATATATATATATATATATATGCCTTACCAATTTGTGACTGGAAGCGATAATTCCGAGAAGGATATAAATCCAGGGAGAGCATTATAATAAACGGAGACATTAATTATCCTTTTCGATTATAATTTATTTCGTGAACACCAAGATGTTCAACACTTCTTGATGTTCACGAAATAAATTATAATTGAAGTGGATAATTAAACCTTCGTCGTCTCCTTTTATCATATATATATATATATATATATATATATATATATATATATATATATAAAAAGAAAGAACAGTAAGATATATAATCCGGTGTTTTTATAGATATATTTATTTTTTACAAAATAGTGCTCAATGTAAATTTACATTTACCGTTCTGTTTTTTTTATAAAGCAAGCTGCTTATATATATATATATATATATATATATATATATATATATATATATATTTTAAACTTTTTTTTTTCGTGAAAATATATATATATATATATTTTTTTCTTTTTGGAAAATATATATATATATATATATTTTTTTTTTTTTTCGGGAAAATGTTTTTTTCGCTACACAGTTCTAACCATGTTTCAAAATGGAAGCTGAAAGACGAATTTAATTTTGTAATTAATTTAAAGACATCACTTTCATTTCATCCTCAACCGAATATTGGAGTAATTTTAAAAGTTACTCCAAAATTCGCTTGAGGATGAAATGAACTAATGTCTATAATTTAATTACAAAATTAAATTGACGCTTTTAGCTTCCATTTTTGAAACATGGTTAGAACTGTGTAGCGAAAAACATATTTTAAATCAATTAATTTATAATATATATATATATATATATATATATATATATATATATATATATATATATATATATATATATACAAGCAGCTTGCTTTTATTGTAAAGCAGAACGGATTTAAAATGGTGAAAATGTACGTAAAATATCTGTAATCGGTGTCTTCTAGCTTGTAATATATTTATTCCCCTAACCCGTTTCCTTCGTCTTTCACAGTAGGCTGAGTCAAACAACCTAACAACACGTGGCCCCTGTTCGCTACAGTAGTCGCACATTTCTTTGTCGCCGCTTTAAGCACTTTTTTATAGATTGAGTGACAGTTCGAATTTGCATATTTTAAACGAGATT
>CAHIKZ030005352.1:2192500-2232500 GCA_903632075.3 Acanthosepion pharaonis | reverse complement strand
TTTATTCACTTACGCTCAAATATCTTTGTGAATAGTAGGAATCCATCACTTTCCCACCCATTAATTATGGATTAATTATTAAGACTTGTATCACTAAACCATTATTATCTCCAAAAATATTATTACAATCTAAACAATTTTCTGGATTTAAATACCGTGCAAAGGGTTGATAATCCTGTATTGTGCCTTCCCAACAAATATAATAAAAATTCTAAGTAATTTAATTTTTTAACTAGATTTCTTTGGTCGTATATCACACTTTCAAACAAGATACGCATTATTTTAAAAAGGGACGATTCCTTTTTTATTTCAGTAAAAATTTGTCTTAAGAATAAGCCGATTGTGCAAGAGCTTCGCCTTTGTGTGTTCCTAAATGAATTTGGTCGTCCTGGGTATGACAATAAAACACATTCGCGCCCTGGGTAAGACTATAAACTACGTCCAACAGCAAGGCCTCTGATCAGGAGGTATTGAGAAGCGTGGAACCACCTCATAATTGCTGGGTTTTGATCCGGGTTGGTAGCACCTGATAGGGTTCCAGCTACGGGAAAATAGTTAACAACCAAACTTGTGTAAAAATAGGTTTTAATATCAGAAATTATTTGAAAAAAATCATATTACCAGCAATAATTTTTGAATGAAAAGTTATGAGCAATACTTAAACAAAAATACCAAGAATAGAAACACCTATGCAATTTTTTTTTTTTTTGAAAAACAAGATATTACCAGCTATAGATTTCTTGAAGGAAAAATATTCTCAGAAATAGATTTCTGAAGAAAAAATATTCCAGCAATAAAAATTGTGTTGGCATTAAATAATCCATTGAGGTTGATATGCCGTCAAACAAAACAAACCATACAAAACTAATTGGATTTGGAAAATGAGGACGGAAATTTACATATATTGAATTTCTTAAGAACATTACCTTTCATTTCTAATACGTCATTCAAACCTGAATTTTTTTTTTGACGTCCGCAGTGTTTATATCTACAAACCATTTACTCTTCTTTCATAAATATGACAAACTTTAAAAAATATACAGTTTACAGAGGTCTGAGAACAAGAGTTAAAAGGCGTGTTTGTGGAAAGGTTAATGAAAATGACGGGGAACAAGATCAAGTCATAAGATGTCGATTGATATTACACTTGAATATTTGAAGATTATAGGGAAGCAAGTAAGAGGGAGGGATTTCCAAAGATGGTAAGTACGAGAGAAGCTGTTTGAGTCAAAGAGACGGTTACATTTAACTGTTTCGTCAGTGAAAGGGTGGGACTGAGATGCTAACCTTAAATTCAGTCTGTCTGGGAACCAGCGAAAGTGACTCGTCAGAACAGTTGCCGTGAAAATACTAGTAGAAGAGACAGAAGGAAGCCACGGCACGTCTGTGAGAAAGTGACTGTAGACGAGATTCCAAATCAAGAATTATCGCATTGCATATTCTTCTCTCGATTTTGGCACTTGACCATATAGGACAGCTGTATTCCATGCAAAAAACAAAAAAAAAAAAACAATAAAAAACTTTCTGACACGACACAGAGAACCAACTTTCCTTGCGGTAGATGAAGCTATTGATTCAATGTATTTCTTACACCTCATATCAACGGAGGTACACACAAACAAACAAACAAACAAACAAAAAAACAAGTTATGAAGAACTTGGTAATCCGTACGGGTAATCCCAAGGAGGATGAAATCATGAGAGCTCAATGTAAATCCAGAGCAAATATTTAAAAGAAAAATAGGCCACTTCAACGTAACATTATAGTAATTTATTTCACCAGAGTCCTTTTAAATGACGCCGGATCATCAGATAGCACTTCCATAAATGAAATGAAACGAAAAATGAAATTAAAATTAATGGGTAGTGTAAGTTTTTGTAATTTAGCAGTGAGTGTAATAGGGGCAGTTAGAGAGACATGGTAAAGTATAGGGAGGGATTAATTTTATATCTCTCTCAAGTATACTTTGTATTGGGGGAGGAGAACTCTGGTGAAATAAATTATTATAATGGTACCTTAAAGTGGTCTGTTTTTCTTTTAAATATTAGCTCTGAATTTACATTGAGCTCTCAGGATTTCATCTTCCTTGGGATTACTCATACGGATTACCAAGTTCTGGTCACTTCTCCTTTTACACTCTCTTTTAAATTACAAAAACTTACACTACCCATCAATTTTAATTTCATTTTTCGTTTCATTTCATTTTTGGAAGTGCTATCTGATGATCCGGCGTCCTTTAAAAGGACTCTGGTGAAATAAATTATTATAATGGTACCTTAAAGTGGTCTGTTTTTCTTTTATATATATATATATATATATATATAATCTATCAGTTATAAATGTAATGAAACACGGAGTGTATATTATTGACATCTCTATCTCGGCACGGGAAGTGTCATCAGTAATTTATTTCTGGCCTGGATAAAAATCCAAAGCTCGTTCTTAAAACCATAACCTAGAATTAGCCATCAACATTGGCAAAAGTGTTGGCTTAAGAAGAAATGTTCTCCTCGTCTATAGAAGATGTCAGCACTATGTCCCGTTTTCAAGAATGACAGTGAGAACTTAACATCCGCCGCAATAGCACCCCATCAGCCTCCTTAGTGTCAACAGCAAACTCTTTCATCACCTCAACAGAGACAAACCTTTTAGCCACAAACAGTACCTCTTTTTTACTCTTTCGATCCACTTCTGATATCCTGTCTTGACACACATCATCAGCGAAACGCTGGATAATAAACTCCTCAGCAGAGCGTGAACCTTAGATATTTCAAGGCCTTAAATATCTCAAGTGTGGTATAGGGAGTTCCCACACAATCTCTGGAAAAGTCTTTCCCAGAATTATCAAATACTTCCTATTAGTTATTTCCCTGAATGTCGTTCTTAATGGCCAGACTTCTGAGGCCCATGAGATCAATGGATGCGTCTCTTGTTAGTCTTACTCTATTTCTACTTTATATTAATGCTCTGCCTTTATATTATTGATCTTCTCAGATCATAAGTAAATATCTATGCAGATGATACCAGGATTTATGACAGCTGATTCCAATCCTGATCGAGCTCTAACAGCTCAGTGGGGAAATCTGATTTGTAACATACACTACCTCTAAAATCAAACTAGTAATGTTCCATCATCACTAAACAGGCTCTGAATTTTCACGTCATAATGAACGGTTGTAGTCTCAATGAGGCTCTTGGGCGTCTACTGAGATTAAAGTTCACTCTAGAACTCAGGGCGAATTCAAAAGTACGATCCCTCTCTAAAGAGGCTGGGTAAATAGCCGATACATTGTGCTGGACCAGAAAGAATATGACCCCTCCTACCATTCTCTATCCTTACTAAAAGTCAGGTCAAAATCAAAAATAGCTTATTGCTGTCATATCTCGGCTGAACAGCGAAATTCCCACTTTTCAGTGTTAACAGATATTCAAACTTGTTTGGAGACGAGGAATTGCGTCTGATCCCACATCTCCTTCTCAACAGATGAAACGTCGAAAGATTCTGCCTACTCTATCGCTATTTCCATGGCAAATGTGCTCGCGAGATACATTCCTTAGTTGCCCCAGTTCAGACCTTTACAGCTAAGACCTACATTGCCACATACAAAGGGTCGATTCATCCTTATTTCCTTCGTGTACCACTGGATAGAAGAAAACCTACTCAGTTTCTTCACGAGCGGATGATTCTCGGATTACGACAATCTTAAAAATTTCAAGTCCAGAATCAACTGCAATCTTTCTACATATCTTCATAACCAGCATGTTTTATTTCCATTTTACATCCATAGAAAAGTCACTCAGTAGCGCTCTAGTTGGAGTGGCTGTTGCACCTTTCATGAGAGTTTAGTACAATAAAACTGTTATAAAATCGTACATATTATAACCCTATTTCTAAGCATTACTCACATTAATTCTTAAACTCCTTCACCTGTCTTACTATGACGCTCAACGCATTTCTGTTATAAAACTCTTAGCAATGCATTTATATTAGACTTATATTCTGTTAGTAAGCCCTTTTAATTTCTGAGCTTTGACATTCCCTTTTATCATAATGTTCCACGCATTTCTGTAATAAAGCCATAACAAATGCATTTACATTATTTATATAAAAGCTTTCTTCTGTAAGGAATGGATCCATTAATTTCTGATTGTTGACCCTCTCCTTTACGCTAATGTTCTACCCATTTCCATAATAAAATTATTAACAATGCATTTACACATACAAGTAAAAATCCTATTCTGTCAGAAATGCGTGCATTAATTCGGGCCACTTTCAGTTTTTCCCATTGACCATGCATTGTTCCAGTAGAGTATCCTATCATTGCGAACACAAAGAATTCCTATGAGATTTCCTCTAACATTTGACACACACCAAGTGTCCAAGAGATATGTTTAACGCCAAATATTGTGTAATCTGATGATCACTTATAGTGTGAAATATTGTGTATGTGCTTATCTATGTCCATATATGAGTGTATTATTTTTTTCAGACTATATGACGCTAGATTATTCTTTTCTGATTAATCAACTTTTTCTCTGTTGGAGGAAACTTGCCTTTGAGAAGAGACGTCATGGAATATTTGAAGATAAGCAGAAAAAGAAGAAAAAAAAAAACAACTAATGATCGAATATTGATATTCTGTCGATACTAAGTCTGGAATATCCTGAAATTGATGAAGAAATCCTTGAAAAGTTCGAAAATCTCTCAGTAGGATTGATTTAATACCAGCCTCGAGAAATAAGTTTGTCATAAGAAAATCAAACTCAAAATAATATATATATATATATATATATATATACGTGTTATAAACACTCAAGCATATATATATATATATATATATATATATATATACGTGTTATAAACACTCAAGCATATATATATATATATATATATATATATATATATATATATATATGTATGTATGTATGTATGTATGTATGTATGTATGTATTTGCATGTATACGTTGCAGTCTCTTATTATCTGCGTGCACATATACGTGCAAATAAATGTGCCTGTGGATGCATATTCGTATATATATATGGTTATATTATATATATATATATATATATATATATATATATATATATATATATATATATATATATATATATATTAAGAGACACAGAGTGAGAGAATAAGAATCACACCCATACATATGTGTGTGTGTGTGTGTGTGTGTGTGTGTGTGTGTGTGTGTGTGTGTGTGTGTGTGTTCAGTTTGGTCCGAAAGTCTTGTCACACCCTACCAAAAAAATAAATGAGAACAATAGAAAAACAAATAATAGAGTAATACAAAGCAGATGTACTGGATTCAGCTTATTCATTTTCATTGACGCTGTGAAACATCGAAGGGGTCTGGATGGACGCAATCATTTTCATCCCATAAAATAATTCGGCGACATGCTTTTTCGAAGCTGTGCTTTGTTGATTGTTGCAAAGCCTCTTCGAACGGCGTCTTCAACTGATGGGTATTCTGGTATTGTTCATATTAAACTCTCTCATTGATAACAACTCACAGAGCGTTGAAATAGAATTTTTTATTATGTAAGTGTAACAAGATTTTCGGACCACCCTGTACATATATAAACATTTATATCAGGTCGGTGGCTTATATTACTTTTTTTAAAATTTCTTTAAAGCAAATCGTATTTCTTCATGAACAATAGGGTTTAGGAAATTATTGTTGATATGTATTTGTTTTATGTTGCTTAACTCTCTATAAAACAATATGTTCGAAATGAAAATAATTTTTGAACGATAAATCATGTTTTTTTTTATAAGACATATTTTATATCTCTCTAGACATTCGCTTTTATACAGTTATAAGAGAAACCCGGATATAAGAGAGATTTTCTCTGGTCCCAAATTAGAGCACATACTTGCCTAAACAGAATAGACCAAACCCGGATATAAGAGACTTATCCGGTCCCGACAACTCTCTTATATCCGGGTTACACTGTAATTGTATTAATGTTTTTTTTTTTTATATATTGAAGTGATAAAATTTACATTTTTACTATCGACTAGAACGTATTGGAAAAGCATTTTCTGTTACCATGAAAATGTTGTGTAAATATCATAAACAACATTATTTTTGCTTATATTGTATATACAGTGTAACCCGGATATAAGAGACCCTGATATAAGAGAAACCCGGATATAAGAGAGATTTTCTCTGGTTCCAAAATAGAGCCTGTGTTAATATATATAAAATAGACCAAACCCGGATATAAGAGAAACCCGGATATAAGAGACTTCTTCTCCGGTCCCGACAACTCTCTTATTTCCGGGTTATATATATATATATATATATATATATATATATATATATATATATATATATATATATAATTGTCCAGTCAAGAAATATATTAGTTGTACAGAGGGCCAATTCAAAAAGATTTTTAAGCTGATTAATTATTCCTCAGAAAAAAATAATGACTCCATTGAATTGTTTTATTGCAATCAGATGCATCCTAAACATAAATAATACGAAAATGCTATAAAAAGTATAATCCGTCGGTATATATAACTCATCTTAATACCTTATTTCAATTATTGTAATATATATATATATATATATATTGGGGGATTTTTATGACGAAGTGGAAAACGTTTACTTGTGACGCGTTTCGTACTTCAGGACTTCATTAAATTTGTTATGCTTGTATAACTGCACATGCGCACAACAGGTATTCCACATTGTGATATCTTAAAATCTACCAGGAATGGTGAAATGTTGTATGAGCCAGGGCGGATATTTAGTTTGGATGACCTTACGATCAAGGTACTCTCTAGACATTTACGTCGTAATGAATTAATTTTTTCTTTGATAAGTGTATCATTTTTATGTCAGAATTGTGGTCAGTCTCGTTACGATGAGCAACCAAAGAATTTAACTTATTGTTTTGTAAAATGTCCTTTTTGTCTTCATATAAACTTTTGTTTAGATTCCTTGAGGTTTCTCCAGCGTATTTTTTTGACAATTATTACAGGCTATGGAGTAAACTCCTCCCTCAGGTTTTACCTTATTGTTTTTGGTTAGTATTGACGAAATCTTTTATTTGTTTTGAATGTAGTAGTAACAAATTTTATGTTGAGTTTAGATAGATTCTTTTGGATTGTAGATGCGATAAGCTTAGTTGGTAGGATAATATATATTTTTTGATTCATTGGGTTATCAGGAGGAGCCATTTTTTGTTTTGATATATTTTATGAGATTTTTGTTTGGCACTTAAAAAAATAATTAACGTATTGAAGAAGTATTGGGGAAATTGTATGACGAAGGGGAAAACGTTTACTTGTGACGCGTTTCGTACTTCAGGACTTCATCGGATTAAATTTGTTATGCTGGTATAACTGCACATGCACACAACAGGTATTCCACATTGTGATATCTTAAAATCTACCAGGAATGGTTGAAAGTGTTTTGACTGTATTTCTCCTCTTCGTGTAAATAATCCGGGCTGAATATTCTTAGTGCTCTTGAGTGGAATCCGATGATTATTCCGGATTTTATTTTGTTGTTATGATGAGAATAAAAATTCATTAGATCGTTTTTGTTGGTTGATTTCCGGTGGACACCGACTTTTAAGCTGCCCATAATGCGGTGTAGCTTGATATCTAGGAAGGGTAAAGAATTGTATTCTTCCATTTCGTATCTAAATTCTATTGTGCGTTCGTCTTTGTTTAGTTGATTTACTAGGTCAGGTAAATCAGCATCACGAGGATATATACACTCCACTGCGAGTCGATCCCATTGGTGATGTGGATTTCATTATTACTCCCTCGGTTTTTAGTTCATTTAGGTCTCTCAGTGGTAATGTATTTTCATTGTTGGTTTCTGTAGTAGCAGTGATTATGCCTCGAATGAAACCTTTGATAAATCCTGAGTCATTTTGCTTATGACTGTTTACTATAGTGCCTATTATGTCTCTTTGCGGATTACGGTGGCAAAGTTTAAACCAAAACTGATGGCTTCGCGTTCTGTATTGAAAATCATTACATTCGATAGACTTTCTATTGAATTAGGCTTTCCAACATATTTCCACTTGCTGTTGCTTCATAGGTTTTTGACTCAGTTTGTTGTTTTGATTGTCACTCTTTTGTTTGCTCGTTTGGTGTAGTTGAACCATTTCCGGTTTTGTGACAACATAGTTTTTGTGGAGTTGCAGTTCTGTTTTCGGGAATTTTTTACGGATTAGTTTTCCAACATCTCTAGTTCTTCGGTAGATGCTTTTAGGAAAAAATATACTCTGATGAAGTCCTGAAGGACGAAACGCGTCACACGTACACATTTCCCTCTTTGTCATATAACTTCCCCAATACTATTCTATATAAAATATATCGCTATCTCATATATATATATATATATATATATATATATATATATATATATATATATATATAATTAACAAATGATGTAAATGATTTGAAAAATATAAGGAAAATTTTCAGGCGACAAAACGGAAAATTATGCTGAGAAAAATTAAGCCTGAGATCTTAAAATAAAAAAAAGTATTAGACGAGGTTACGAAATTTTACCAAAAGCTACCGGCTTCTTATGTCGAGCAGTTAAATAAAGAAGCAAAGGACATATCTATAATATATGATATCGGAGATAAAATAAAATACTCGACAAAAAGTAAGCCTTTCTTACTATTAAAGATCACAAGGAAAGTTTTGTAAACAGTCCAAACTTCAGAGTAATTAATCCAGCAAAACAGAGCGGGGTATCATTAACGAGAATATTTTAATGGATGCATGTAAACTACTTAGAGTTGCCACACAAGTAACCCTATGCCGACTGCATCGCATAGTTTACTGGTATAAATAAGAAAAAGCCAAAAAGCATTTATAAAATACGATATTAAGGATTTTTATGCTTCTAAAAAAGTCTGATTAAAGACTTGGCCTTTGCTAAAGAGTACGTTAATTTAATACCAAAAGATATAGACGTAATTCTTGATTGTTGCAAGTCGGTAATGTTTTTTCAAAGACGAAGTGTGGATTAAAAATCGCAACGAAAGTAACTTCGTCGTCCCACAATAATCGTACGATGGTGAGGGGGTGTTGAAACTATTCTTATTGAACTAAATTAACGAAATTGTGCACATTGATGATCATGGTTTATACCGGGATGATGGACTGATGGTGGTAAGGAACAACATACAAAAGAATGACAAAATCAGAAAGAAGTTATTTAAATTATTTAAAAAGTCTGGAGTTTTGGCATTGCAGTAGAAGTTAATAATAAAGTCGTCCAATGTTTGGGAGTTGAACTCGCCGTTTGTAAAACCCAGCACGTCTTTAAAGTATGTTAACATAAAATCCAACCATCCCGGAAAATGTTATAAAACACATCCCATTTGGGATATAAAACAGATTATGTACACAGTCTTCTAAAGAAGAAATATTTAATTATTTATTTATTTTAATTTATTTAATTTATTTTTAATTTATTTATTTTAATATTCAATATTTAAGTAGATATATGAAAGTGCACTGAGAGAGGAAGGACACAGAGTTGATTTGATAATTTGCGAACTAACAAAATCCGATAACAAAAGAGAGGGTAAAGTTATTTGGTTCAATCCCCCATGTAACATACACAATTAGACAAATAACGGAAAAATGTTCTTCACGCTATTAAGAAAACATTTCCTAAAAGGGTCTGCATTAATCAAATTGTCTCATAGAACCACAATGAAAATGCGCTGCAGTTGCACTAGCAACGTTAATAATATAATTAAAGTGCTTAACGGAAGAAACTACGCAGAAACAGAAGGACGTGGAAATACAATTTTGTGCAACTGCAGAAATAAAGAAAATTGTCCTTTAAATGGGGCGTGTTGTGAGCAAGGTGCGGTGTACGGCGCTGTTGTAAAGAGCAATAATGGTCCAGTCAAGAAATATATTGGTTGTATAGAGGGCCAATTCAAAAAGAGATGGCATAACCATACTTCCTCGTTTAAGACCCAGCATCATCGATTCAACACAAATCTCGTAGACCATTATTAGTTAATACCACCATCCTTTCCGCAATATAAATATCATAAAGCATATAAAAACCTATACTATTCCGTAATGGTTATCTGTGGATCAAAAGAAATAAGCCAGAATTTAGTATTGCTATGAGAGCAGAGGCATGCGAACTTGTTGGAATTGTATTATTGTGGAGACTTAGATTTTTTTTCGACATCAAGGACTCTATAAAGATAACAGTGTCGTTCTCTTCCGTGAAACTAACCCACGAAATATAGACCGGTTGAAAAAGGAACTGATATTTTTTTTAAAGATAGCGAACTACACCACCGCCAATGCAAAAGGGATCACCTTTTTCGATGTAACCATAGACCTGAATAATTGATATTATAAACCATGCACAAATGATGTATGTAACCATAAATACCTTAGTAAATAATCAAACCAATGCTGCAGAATTCTAGATAAATTACAGCATTCAGTCCAAGGTGGATTATTCACTAACTCCAACAATAAGAAAATATTTGATAAGTCTAAAATTAAATATATAAAGTCTTAAGAACAAAGCAATCATAAAGTAAATTTAGAGTATTTAGAAATAAACAAAGACTGTAAAAATAAACAGAAATATCTTTTAAGCGTAATGTTGTAATTAATAGCGGAAGAATTTTCCTAAATATAATTCGTAAGCATTTTAACCCTTCACCAACAGTAAAAATATTTTTAACGATAATGTTATGATCAAATATAACAGCTTTAATAACATAAACACATCCATCTCCCATCATAACAACAAGGAGAGCGTAAATTCTTCTAAAAATGAATTCAACTGCCAAAAAAGTATGATCTGTCCCTTAACGGGTCAATGTATGACTGCGAATATTGTATATCAAGGGCGTACGTTCGTGTAATAATCTTAAAATTTATTTTGGTAACTTATAATTTGTTGAAAAACTGGTTATATAAAACACGACGCGCTTATTAAACAAGAGAAATAAATTAATGGTTAAAAGTAGGCATAAACATGAATATATGCTTAAATACGTTGATCCAGATTAATTTTAAATATAAATTACGGTTTATTTTTTATGTAAATTACTATTTATTTTTAATATAAATTAATGTTTATTTTTTGTTTTTTTTTGTTTTTTTCTGTTCTTAAATTCGAACAAATAATTTCTCTTTAATATTTGTAAAAAAAATTAAGAAATGAATATGCACAATTCAAAAATATTTTTTTTTAATTTTATTTGATTTTTCTTCAATGCACATATGAAACTCGCTTAATTAAATTGCTAAATGTAATTTTTAAGATTGAAAAACAGTAATCTCAGCATTGTATATAACTACTCCAACATTGGGATAACCAGATATATTCAAATCCAAATTACGTAACGGTCAGTTCATAGCAGCACCTGAAAATTGTAATAAAAATATAGTTTTAAGGTATGCTATATTTATGAGTTAAACTGCTCGATATCAGGGATAGAGCATATATGTAAACATTTAGATCAACACCCAGCGGCCACAATCTGTTTCATGCTTTAATGCAATCGTAAGGTCATATATATATATATATATATATGAATATTTAATATTGCAGTACTTTTAAATTATATATATATATATATATATATATATATATATATATATATATATATATATATATATATATATATATATATATATATATATGTGTGTGTGTGTGTGTGTGTGTGTGCGCGCGTGTGTTTTAAATAAATTGTCTGCTCGACTGTCTTAACAGTGCATGGGACTCAGAATTGTACGGAACGGTGAGGAAAATATATATTTTTATTAATAGTATATATATATATATATATATATATATATATATATATATATATATATATCGATGTATGTATGTATGTATGTATGTATGTATGTATATGTATTATTTGAAAAGATTTGGACGTTCCAGACATGTAATATTTAGGACTAAGAATGTCTAATGGTGATGTAGTCTGCGTCAAATCTTAGAGAGAATCTCAGAGGTATTTTCTTTGTGTTGGCAATAACTCACAAATGCCCAGGAGGTACCTCCTCGTCTCGGCAAAAGACACAAGTAAATATTCGCTTTTATTATTTTTACCCGAAATAAAAGCATCATTTAAGGAAAGACTAGAATCAGGAAGAATGAAAATTCGAATCAATTATCTACTCAATAAACCTATTTTTGTGTAGCGTTAAACGAATGAAAAATAGAGATCGGGAGAAAATGCTAGAGTGTGTGTAAGAAAGAAGCAGACCCCAGACAATAAGAGAGAAAAAACAGATTTTACAAGGCAGAGTTTAAAGCGGCACAGGCCATAGTTAAATAATCTTAAGGAATATCTTCACATTCGTCTTACTTGGATGTATGATCTTCCTTGGAAACCAGACTAGAAACTTACGGATATGCCTATATTATAAAAGAACAGCTTTTTGTCTGTACGTCATACATTCTCTTCATATGAATTTGCAAGTGCATATTAATTGGAATTAGTAGGTCCTCCTATTGCGCGGTTCAGACACTTGCCTTGTTTTTGAACAGGAGTAGAGGTTTATCCCCTTTTTCATGTTTAGGATTGGGTTTCCGGATTCTTTCTCGGTTTTTTCCTTTCCTTTCATTTCTGGTGTCCCCTAGCATCTTGTAGGCATTATCACTTTGTTTGGGGTGGTAATTCTGATTCTATAAACATATAACGTGAGTGGTTCTTGGGACTTTTACAGAGTGAACATTTTTGTCAAAAAATATACTTTATATATTTATGTCGGTGTTGTGCGTTAGTGACTTACGTGTGTTTGGGCTATTTAATGTAGATATTTAATGTAGATATTTACCCCGGTCTCCTCACTGAAACGTGATTAGGCACAAGATCGGGTTTACTGTGCAGGAGACCGAGCGCGTATGCCCGGGCCAGGACTATTGCACTATTTAATGTAAACGCAAGCATTAATACATATGCGATTTGACTAAGTTTTTTAAATTTTACATTGGTAGAATGCAACCCTCCTTTTCAGAAAGAAATGTTAAATGCAGTTTAATGTTCATCAAACTGTTTTTTTTTCTTTTTCTTACATCCATGTATCTCTTCTTTTCATTTTTTTTTTAACCAATTCATCTTTCAAATCTATAAATCAGCCATTCGCTTTTGCATGGAATATTGCTGTCATACATGGTCTAGAGACCCTGCTGTTCGTCTTAGGGTCTTCGACAAAATCCAGAGACGGATATGCAATGTGGTTGGCCCTGATCTGTCATCTCGTTTACAGTCGCTCTCTCACAAATATGTCGTCGACGCCGTCTGTCTTTTCTACAAATACTTTCACGGTAACTGTTCCGACGAGCTATTTTCATTAGTTCCAACACTGCCTGAATTTAAACGTGCCATTAAGTCAGCATCGCTTTCTCACCCTTTCACTGTCGAAACGGTGAAATATAGCCGTCTCTTCTACTCCAATCGCATAATGTCTCGCACTTCCCGTCTGTAGAACTCCCTTCCTCTTACTTGCTTCCCTGAAAGCTATAATCACCAACTATTCAAATGCAATGTCAATCGACATCTTCTGATGCCTTAATCTATTCCCCGTTCTTCTCTTCATCTTTTCCTCTGTCACGCCTCTTTACTCTTGCTCCCACTCTCTGTAACCCCTTGGGTTCTAGTGGCACTCCCGCCTTGCTTAGAGTGAAAAGCTTAAAAAAAATTCACCCCCAAGCAAGGCGATAATGCCACTAAGACGCAAGGGGCTACTGAAAAGAATGAAAAAAGCTTTAAAAGGAACCGGAAACACAATACAAAACAGGAAACAAGGGATAACCCACTATTCCTTTTTAAAAGAACAGGAATATGTGTACTGAACAATAGACGAACCGATCTGGTACTATTATTGGAAATATATTTAAGAAAATAAAAATATTCTGCTTTTTTTCTCTTTCCTCCAATGTGAAAGATCGTTAGTATGTTATCGATAATTATTTCATTCTGTCTCAATCTATTGCTCTAAATCTATTCATGTCTATCGATTTCAGATTGTTTATACCTGTATATCAATCTTTGTCAGTCAATTTCAGCACCACTTAAAATGAAGTGGTCCTGTGGTTAGGGTCAAGGATCATAGGACCCGTACACAATTTCTGTACGGTGTGTTGGTGCAAGGAAACCCCCAGCATACAAGCCGAAATTGATTTACAAAATTAAAAAAAAAAAAAGAGTTTCGTAGGCGGAGCTGTCCGTCCACTCTTCAGTGGGTATCATAAATTTATTGCTTATATATATATATATATATATATATATATATATATATATATATATATATATATATATATATATCTTGGCTTGAATTCACGAACGAAGATTTATGAAGTGGGCTGCCTACGTCGACTGCAGGCACGCTGATGGCCGACTAGGCCGATGCAGGACAAGTAAGTCCGGCCGCAGCGACTGCAATTAAAGGTCTGGTTTGGTATAGCTTCTGATGCTTTCCGGTCCTTCCTCCCACTGCAATTCTCCTTCATATATTTACTGCTTTACACACACACACACACACACACACATATACATATATATATATATATATATAATTGTTTATTTAAAAATATGATTCCAACGCTATATAAGAGCTCTCATGTTTCAAAACAAGAGCCGAAACTTCAACATAATTATTTGAATTAAATTGAATTAAAGTATTAAGCTTGGGACTTTAATTCAAATAATTATATTAAAGATTTCGGCTCTTGTTTTGAAAAACATGAGAACTCTTATGTAGCGATGGAATCATATTTTAAATAAATAATTATATTTATGCACTACTTTTGTATCGAGCACTATTTTTAAAAATAATAACAAAAATGCTAAAGAACTTTGGATTATTTACCTAACGAGTACATTTCCTATTTTCTATATATTTTCACACACACACACACACACATATATATATATATATATATATATATATATATATATATATATATATATATATATATAGTATAAAATGACAACTGGAAAAATATCTCAATATTTTGCCAACACGTTTTCTTCCGACTTTTTTCAAAAGGCCAAATTAAAATCGAAATGTTTTTGTTGTTATAGTTACATTACAAAATATAAATTTTTAAAAAAGAGAGACACACTTCTGCGAAAGCCTCTTTCTAGTTTATTAAAAAAGAGGGACTCTTTTAAATTTGGATTTTGCAATGTAACTATAACAACAAAGACATTTCGATTTCATTTTTGCCTTGAAAAAGTCGGAAGACGAAACGCGTCGGCAAACAAAATAAGTTTTTTTTTCAGTTGTCATCTTTTAACATATATATATATATATATATATATATATATATATATATATATATATATATATATATATATATATGTGTGTGTGTGTGTGTGTGTGTGTGTGTGTAATACAGAGTTTGGTAGAGATGCATCCCACGTGATAGTAAAACATTACTGGCAATAGTATCTTAATTTAGCTAATGTCTTACCATTATATAGGAGGTATATGTGGGAGGTCTTTCTGCCGCACCCTGTATCTATCGACATGTAAGGATTTGGAAAAATTGTCTATTTATTCATTATCTCATCGAGCTATCTTTTGTTTTTCATGCTGTGTTTCCTATACATTGAAAACAATCAACCAAACTTTTACGCCATCTGTTATCCTTTCCTCCTACTATGCGTCGCATCGTCCGTTATTTTAATTGCTTATTTATGTCACGATCATCTACAATTATTGACAACGGGTATTTTATTATAGTTCTATATCTTTTAATAAATGAGTCCCAACCAATCCTTATACGTCCTTTTATATTTTTTATATGCTATTTCCTTGTTTTTATCGGCTCTATTTTCTTGCTGATGATCACGAGCTCAGCATTTTATTTCATAACGTTGCGGGAATTAATGCGCTAGAGGCTACTTACCTGCTACTTCAATCGTTTAGCTCTCTCATATTCAGATATATTCTCATTTGCACGCTTATTAACTTGGGCCTACTCAATAGAATCTTGCGGACCTTTGTTGATTTGGAGCCCCCTGAATGATTTTCTGGTTAATTATGGAGCAATATTAATTTTGTCTCTACATAGGATGTAGATTAAAACAAATCTTTCGAATTTCTAAACAAAAAAAAATAGTTTTTTGGTATAGAAACACTGGTTTCCGATGAAGAGTTAAACTTCCGGAAAAGAACATAAATGTTGCATTTAAAACCATTTAGATTTCTGGAGCGACTTGTAGTTCTACATATAGTTTCAGCATGTACCCCACAAGAAATACACTTTGGAATACAGGTGTTGATCATGATTTCTTGGTAAATACAAGGTAAGTTATGTGGAACACTCGACATATGGTGTCATAAAGCGGAAGCTACTGAGTACGTTTTAAATATCTTCCCTAGAAAGATTTTCCTGTACTTAAAAAGTCCCAGGGCCACTAGCGAGTTACGGAATAAGGGGCCCAAGTTATGGGAATATGTAGGGAAGATAACGGGTGACTCTACACTTGATCAGGTTAATATTGTAATCATCAGGAAGCATCCCCTTGGGAGTCGGTTCCACAAAGCAACGCTTGGTGGCAAGAAGCTATTCGAGTGGAACTTACATTTAACCCATAGAATATGAAGGAAATGATGTATTTATATTACAACGGAGAAAAACTCTATCGGGTAAATTTGACTGAACTTTACGTTGTACAACTACCACATCCACTTCATATAGGCCATAAGAGCAAATGTCAGGCTTTTCTTTTGTTTAATATTGTCAGCTTTTGTAATATGACGTTTGATACACTTACTGTTTCTGGGTTCATTTTCCTTCCAGGATGAGGATGTCAATGGTCATTACAGCTTCCTTTCTGTCGTTTCTTTCATCAATAATTCTTTTATAGTCCTCTTTTTTATATTTGTTCATCCATCTCTATTTTCAAACTTGTTAAGTGACTGACTCTCTGTTTTCTTTCAGTTCTCTTGTTATCGATGTGTCCTTTGACGATTCCGTTCTCTAAGCTTTTCTTCCTAGTTATATCAACTATCACTTTCGCATTGTTAGCAACAGTTTCTTAGCACCTATTGTCCCTGAAATAGCATTTTCAGTCTCTTTCCACCATCTTAACATTCATCGCTGAAGTCGCACACCATCCGCTTCTAGTTTGTTCTTTTTTTTTCTTTTACGAAAGTTCACACTATACAAGGCCAAAGAGCCAGTCGAGGCAGAGGGTTACTTAAGAAGTTTGTTGTATGAATGGTAAGAATAAGTGGTTAGAATCGCAGTTTATGAGAATATTTGGAAAAGATTATGGTTAACGGAAAAAATGAGATTATAGGGATTAGAGAAGCATCCACTTGGGAGTTGGTTTCACAAGGTAGCAGTTATGGTGATAGATCTGTTTGATTGCAACTTACTACTAACTAATGGAATGTGAAGGGGTATAAGATTGCTTCGGTATAGTGTAGCGTGACATAGTGGGTCTTAGATGTAAGGTTAGAACTTGTGGAGCTAAGGGATGTATCTAGTCTGAACATTTCCTATGGAAATAGCGATATAATAATGGGAGTGTTGCAACGTTTCTGCTGTGGAAAAGGGGTTGTAGATTAGAAAATATTCCATCATTCTCAAGTACGTATAGATCTCCATCAAACTTGGAAAGTGAAGACTGGACAGCTCCGGTCGAAATATGACAGCTGTACTCTATTTTCGGCCGAATCTGGTTAATGATTACATCGGAACTGACTGAATTTTAAACTCGTAACTATTAACCGAGCCGAACAAAAACATATTTAATTGGTGAGTTTTTGTACCCCTAATTTCCTGTCCTTTATATTAATGGCTAAAATTATTCCTCAAACTCAGTTCTGCTTGTAACACTAACAAGCGTAACGTACGTACGAAGGAATACAAAAAGAAAGAAAACAAATATAGTGTTTTTATTGATGTAGATGATAATGAAGATGATGAACTGTTTTCCTTTTAATCAATGTTTTAATATGTTTACGGTGTTATCGCAATAAGAATTTAGGCAGATTTCTTGAAGAAAAAAATGTACATTTATTTCCGAAAACATGCATCTTATTTTCATTGTTTTCACGTCAGAAATTGGCAAGGTTCAGGTACTCAGTGACATTAAGCAACAAGCATCAAATGTAAAATGAGAGCAATCCTTCTTGCTCGTAGGATGATATCATCACTAATAGAAAAAATGATTTCCAATTTGTCTCATTTCAAGCACAGTGGTGATTTCATACTTATTTTTATTCCTTTGATTGTTTAAGTTTTAAAATATTTAAAAAAAAAATGCTTTTGAGGTGCGAGCCTCCACGTTTCCTGATCCCAATTTTTATTTTTTATATATGTGTTTTTCTTGTGTTTGGATGTCAATAAATTGTCAGAAGGAGAGGGATGCAGTCCGCAAGAGGTAAGATAAGGAGGTTATTTCATAATGTCATTGAAAATTATTTAAAAAATGTAAGCGGTGAGTATAAAATTTCGCAACAATCTTGCGAGACGTGTAAAAGATTTAACTAAACACAGACACACACACACATACAGAGACACAAATACACACACAGTCATATGCAAATATATATATATATATATATATATATATATATATATATATATATATAGGAAAGAGAGAGAGGGAGGTGTAAGGAGAGATACGATGAAGTGCATTTTTAAGGTATGTTATATTTATGCATGCTGTATTCATGTGAAAAACTTGGCAACATTAGTCTCATCGGATCTAAAATTAAGCAGTATTGAAAAAGGTATTAACACGAGATGGCCAAGCTATGTTGCCCTTTTAAAATTAAAGGCAGACCATATGGATGGAAAAGAAACTATTAAAATAACAGTGAAAATATTTAAAAGTTGTATTTAAAATTGTAGTTAAAACGAATTCTTACCTAAACATCTTTTAAAATTGTAGTTAAATAAAATGTATTCTAACCTAAACACCTCTCAAAAAGTACTACCCGCACTTAAATGAATCCAAAAAAACACTTACTGAAAAATGAAATTATAACGAAAAGCTAGATGATGTAGGCCATTGAATGACCCATGTCCTTTGTACATACATGTGAAACTATATATTACTAAGTTTATATATATATATATATAAAAATAAATAAATAAATAAAGTTTACTAAATCAGGCAAATGAATTAACTATTTTTGCCGTAAGTTCCATAAATATTACTTAAATAATATTTAAATATAAAAGTTTAAAAATCGTAATATACATATACTTGATATGGAAAAATAATTTTACTTACTATAAGTAATTCTAATACATTCCCTTCTGTTATAAAGTAATATAGTCTATTAAAACTAACAATGAAAATATTTTAAAGTTGTAATTAAAATTGTAGTTAAATAAAATAAATTCTAACCTAAACTTCTTTTAAATTGTAATTAAATAAAACGTTTTCTAACCTAAAGACCTCCCCCTTAGTACTACATGCACTTAAAAGAATCCAATAAAAAACCTACAGTAAAATAAAATTAATACGAAATGCCAGAAGATGTAAGCTTTTGAATGACCCATATACTTTGTACTTACATGAGAAACAATATATTACTAGATTTATATAAAATAATAAAAGTTTACTAAATCAGTGAAATTAAGTAACTATTTTTGCCGTGATTGTCATAAATTTTACTTAGATAATATTTAAATATAAAAAAAAATTGTACCCTAATAATATACATATTTATACTTGATGTAAAAATAATTCTACATACTGTAAGTGATTCTAATACATTTAATTGTTCTTAAAACAAATATAGTATATTAAAAATTAAAAATTAAAATATTTCAAATCGTAGATAAATAAAACGTATTCTAACCTAAACACCCCCCAAAATCTTTAAATATACAAATAGAAAAAAATGCCGTAAGAATTTTTGCCGTTAACAATAAATTTAAAAAAAAATCCAGACGACATGCATTCAACGGATGTCAGATTTCATTGAAAAATACATCCCTACCCCACCCCTACCAATAACGGATACAATAATACAGACAGAATAAACACCCAGACACCCCTTGTCCAGTTGAAGTAGATTTATCTGTAACCATGGAAACGTGATTTTAGCTGTGTCTTTAAAACCCAGTAATTTTAAAAGTTACTCCAAAATTCGCTTGAGGATGAAATGGAACTAATGTCTTTAATTTAATTACAAAATTAAATTCGTAGCTTTTAGCTTCCATATTTGAAACATGGTTAGAACTGTGTAGCGAAAAAAAAAACAAATTTTAAATAAATCAATTTATAATATTAATGCTCTGTAAAGTTACATTGAGCACTATTTTGTAAAAATAAAAATATCTATAAGAACACCGGATTATATATCTTACTGTTCTTACTTTTTATTTATATATACATATATTTCTTCATATATATATATTTATTTCTTCATATATATATATATATATATATATATATATATATATATATATATATATATACACACCAAGACACGTCTAAATTCACCGTCATCCCTGTCGTGCCAATGGTTTTCGGGTAAAATTTCCGACCGATCTCCGTATATATATATATATATATATATATATATATATATATATATATATATATATATATATATATATATATATGGTGTATCATAAATAACTTTACAAATTTTGGGAACGGGCTCCTTCTTAACAAATTTTGGGAAC
Organism: Acanthosepion pharaonis; assembly: GCA_903632075.3. NCBI lineage: Eukaryota > Metazoa > Mollusca > Cephalopoda > Sepiida > Sepiidae > Acanthosepion > Acanthosepion pharaonis. Next base: position 2,211,841 of record CAHIKZ030005352.1, on the reverse strand, counting down.
GGGCTCCTTCTTAACAAAACAAGGACAGTTTACGGTAGATTACGCAGTTTTAGCATGTTGATTAGGTTACATTTGTTCCTCGTGTACATTTAGTGATAGTCCATCTTGATGAGCAGTGAGTTAACTGAGAAGTGTTCCATTTAACACTGGCAGGATATTTATATCGTGATCAGGCAGATCTGATTTATAATACGACCGGCCGAATGGTAATAGACACGAGGCTGCATGGCTGTATCAGATTGCGTTTCCAGACCAAAGAGAGCTAAGTCATTCAATCTTTGCAGCTGTTTATGGTGTTGAGAGAGGATCCGTGGCACCACCTAATCACGAAGTATACATTCTACGGGCTGTCGGAGACAATCCAGGTATCAGCACACGTCAAGTGTCTCAAGCATGTCTTAAGCTCATAGTAGCGTATGGTGGGTACTTCAAGAGAATCTCCTGTGTCCGTGTGTGTGCAGGGTCTTTCGTCCTCAGATCACTCATCGCGGGAGAGGTTTTGCCTATGGTTTATTGCACAAACTGCCGATTCGTTATGTGTCTATTTAGTCTTGTTTACGGATGAGACAATATTTGTAAGAAATGGAATAACACATTTACACACCCAACACGTGTAGGCATATCGAAATTACCATGGTACTATACAAGCTAAACACCAGAACCAGTTTACGATTAATGAGTGGGCTGGAATTGTAGGTCACTGTCTGGTAGGCCCATATGTTCTCCCAGCACGTATAACAGGAGCTGTCTACAAGTACATTATTTCGAACATCTTTTCAGTCCTGCTAGAAGATGTATCATACTTATTATAAAACCCAGGTTGTGTGTGTGTGTGTGTGTGTGTCTGTACGTTTATATATTGGATCGGATTTCCTACATTTTTCAACCGATTTTAACAAAACTTCACAGGACTACGTAAAATTACCCTGCGGTGGTTCTGACAGCGCCAAACATTGGAAAAACATAATTGTTTTTGCATGAAATCAATTTGAAAAGACGATTAAGTCGCCAGAATGAAAGGGGGACAACTCATATCGAGTTATACTTATTATAAAAACCCAGGTTGTTTGTGTGTGTGTGTGTCTGTGTTCGTTTATATATGGGATCGAATTTCCTACATTTTTCAACCGATTTCAAGAAAACTTCTTTTTTTTTTTTTGGCAGGTAGTGTTTCTTATTGTCTTACACACTTTTTTCTTTATTTTTACATTCAGAATGCTTTAAAAATTTCATTTACAAGACAATTGTTTATAATAAAATTCTATTCAATCGGTAGAGACTCATAACGATTGAAAACAATGTTTTTGTTTGAGTTTGGGTTTGGGTTTGACTAATTCGTAAAAAAATACAAAAAAAAACAAACAAACAAACAAACAAAAACCAAAACAAAACTAATTAAGACATGCGTGTCCGTCAACCTTAAACAATAATCTTTGTCAATTTTATTTTTCAGTTTTTATGATGGTTGATACTGATCTATCTCTTACTGTTACATCCCCGGGCAACTCCGGGCTCTAATGCTAGTCCCTGATAAGACGACGATGTATGATAGAGAATATTTTCAGTCACATTGTTCGCGATGCACATGCTGAATGGATAGGTAGGGGAGTGCGGTTTCAATGTCTTACACGTTCCTCTGACCTTAATCCTTTGGATTTTGGTATGTGGTTTGACCTAAAACAATTGGTTTATGCAGCAGGCATTAATAATGCAAAGACGCGTCATCAAAGTATCACGAGATCCTATTCGACACCTTGTGAGGATATTTGAAAGAGTCCACCAGTCAAACATCCAACGGGTGCATGCGTGTGCAGAAACCAGCGGAGGACATTTTGAACATTTGTTATGAGTTGCTGTGTTGAGGTAAAACGATGGTCATTTGCACATATGTTTATATGGACATTTCACCATTTTTGATGTCAGGAACCCGCCCCAATGTTTTTCTACACCCTGTATATATATATACACATTATATTTGTGGGTCGCGTATTTTAATTAAAAGAGAAATTAACTAAAACGGAATGTATATAAAGTTCTTTAATATCAAAATCATACAAAGTAAATTTATGTCCAGGTTCATGCAACATTTAAGCTTTGTTGGCAAATCATCTATTGTCGCAATGAGTGATATTTAATAACGAAAGGGAAAAAGTAATTAAAACATAGAAATTAAATAAAATCAGTTAGACTATATAGCCAAAAATAATATTTAAAAATATATATATATAAATTCAGCATCTCCTCTTGTTCATGTACATGTGTAATTACATAAAGGTAAAGATTACTTTCGTCCGATGAAGTCATAATGTAAAAAAAACCTTTTTCATAGATTTCCCTAAAATAATTATATGACTTATATGTATTTATATAACACTTATATAATTAATTTATTAAACGTTTATATATTTCTGTTTCTGTCTGTTTCTCTCTCTATATATATATATATTTTTATATACGTATTTATGTATACACACACACACACACACACACACACACACATATATATATATATATATATATACACACATACATATATTTATTTCTAATAAATACATGAGAAAATATTAGTTTTATGCCTTAAATATATTGTGTATGTGTTTAAATTTAAATTACAATGATATAACATCTCTATGTCTTTAGATACATACTTGCATCCGGCGTAGGTGCATTGACTCAACGGTTAACAACACAAAAATTATGATCACAGAATTGATTTCAAATGACAGTTAAATTATCTTATGCTTACTTTGCAATATTGTTCCTGTGAAAGCCATGGATCCACTTCTCTCTAATCGGTCAAAGCGAGTATTAATGTAATTAGGTTTGTATCATGTTACTCGAGGAGTATATAAGGACTACCCGGTCATTTTCATTGCATTAAATGATAGAAACGTCCCTAATCGATATGGAAGCCCAATGAATAATCTAGTCTGGATTTTATCCTTTTTTGATCTACTTCAGATTTTTCAAGGTTGATGTGGAAAGGAATAGTATTTTTTTTCCTACTGATTCTACCTGGACAGGTTAGATGTTGAGAGGTGAGTATTTTATAATTTTCTTTTGTCAATTCACCCCGAGCAAGGTGACAATGCTAGTAAGACGCATGGGTTACTAATAGTTATATATATATATATATATATATATATATATATATATATATATATATATATATATATATATATATATGGACATTCACCCAAACTGGTGAAGTAAAAAAATTCGTTAATTCTAGTGAATTTCCTTCCCCCACTCTCTCATATTATTACCTTAAATCTGCTCAGTGAGCGTGGCTGACTTATACACCTACTCCTGGTATTTCAACTCTACTTTCGATTAGGGGAATCAACTCCAAATTCGTTGTTTACGAAAAATAAAATTTTCGCTTTACAGCATGCATTTGCAGCTGTGTATCAATCAACATTGCCCCTTAAGTCAGGGTCATTTTTCCATTATTCAAAATGTTCGGCATCCAATTCAAGTCGTTTACATATGAATTAAATCCTCAATTCTTCCCACGGGTTTTTGGTATTAACCCTTCTCCTTTCAATGTCTCTCAGCGCATAACACTTTATATTGATAAGAAAACATTCTTAGGTTTTATTTTACCGCGGTAACAACAAATAGCATCACATTCCCCTAGACTGACTGTTAATCAATGCTAGAGAGCTCATCTCACGCAATTATTTAAACTGGGGTAATGGGAGAAGAGAATAATTCCTGGCATTTGCAATGACTTTGGTGTGAAAGTGAGCGCAACAGTGAGGCTACAGAACGCAGCGGAACGGGAATTTTCACCATACTTCCCATCCTTTTCTATGAATTATACTGTATAAGAATTCAAAAAACTTGTCAGAATAAAAGAAAAATGAAAAAGACAATCTATTTTGCAGTTAAGCACTTATTCACTAGAAACCTTTTTGTGGACTTATTTCTTTTTCTTTAATAATCTAGGGAGATCCTAGCACACTAATTCACATGCGTTTCATAAATTGTAGTCTAAGACAAAATTATTGCTGACTACACATTTTAGAGTCTACATTGTGTAAACAGCAAGAAACACACAGAGAATCCTCTTTATTTAACAGATAAAAATCATTGGGTTTTCGTTGAATAGATGTAAATGTTTCTGCCGTCTCTAAAGCAAGTTCACACAATGAAGCAACGGATTTATTGTTGAAGCATTGATTTAACAGAAAGCAAACGGGGCAATTATTGCGTCACTATTGTTAATAGCAAGTAATCGGCCCTGCATCATCATTATTATTATTATTATTATTATTATTATTATTTTATTATTATTATTCTCCATTTTCCCTTCACTCCGATTTGTAGAAAATGACGCGATGCCATTAGGGACAAATCACATTCCTCGCGGGAATAGATAAAGGTACTCGTATTCTCTTTATAATTATCATGTTATTATATCGGGTAATGTGTATCAGAATAGAAAACAGGCTGTGAGAGCAGTATTTAAAATCTATCTCTGAGATTGTTATTTGCGCTAATGTCCTTGGGCGAATTATAATTTGAGTTTATCCCACTAGAATTGTAGATAAATTTCTCGTTACTAGTATATCATGAGAGATAACAGTTTGAAGCCGCGTTAGTAAATATTTTAGAACCTTTTTGGACACATTTAGGAACACTTTTAGAACAATTTTAGACACATTTTAAAACAGTTTAAAAAAATTTTTGTACACAAAAATTTTTGGAAGAGTTTTAGAACATTTTTAGACACATTTTAGAACATTTTTGCATAAATGACGGAAAAATTTCTTTTGTAACCAAAGTAAATCAATTTTCTTCTATTTTTTTTAGTTCATAGAAGTTACTGCCACTTAAGGTAAAACTTGATAGTTATTAATGAGCTGACAGATGCTTAACTTCCATAACAAAATGCATATATTTGATGCCAATCCTATACCTGGAACCAAACCGCCTTAGCATTGTAATTAATTTCAGCTTATTTTATTTTTTTTTCTATTTTTATCCCTATTTTCTTATATGTAACGTCTCTGCCAGAAGCTTGGAATTTCTTCTACTGTTTATTTTTTTAAATTTTTTCCTTAAGAGGAGTAGGATAGGCGCATCCATTGCCCATTTCGCACTCAGCCGGAGTATTATGAACAAGAGTTGAAGTTTATCCCTTGTTTCCTGTTTAGGATTGTGTTTCCGATTCTTTCTAAAGTCTACTTCATCTCGATACTTTTAATAAATGAACTCTGAAATATTATTTAATAATTATTGATTTTATATTTTCTCCTCAATATGAGTAGATAGGTTTGTCTATCGTCCGGTTCATACATATCCCCAGACTTTTGAATAGGAGTCAGTATTTATCCTTTGTTTCTTATTTAGGACTGGATTTCAGGTACCTTCTAAAGCATACTTCAGATCTATACTTCAAACGTTATTGATTTTCCTCCTCAATAGGAGTAGACAGGTTCGACTATCGCTCGATTCACACACTTTTCCAGTTTTTTGAATCGGAGTAGATGTTTATCCCTTGTTTCCTGTTTAGGACTGGATTTCAGGTCCCTTCTAAAATATACTTCGGCTCTATACTTCAAACGTTGTTGATTTTCCTCCTCAGTGAGAGTAGACAGGTTCGATTATCGCCCGGTTCACACTCTACACTAGTCTTTTGAACAGGAGCCGAGATTTATCCCGTGTTCACTGTTTAGAATTGAGATTCCGGTTCCTTGTAAAGTCTTTTCATTTTCTTTCACCCCATTATGGGAAGAACTGATATATATATATATATATATATATATATATATATATATATATATATATATATATATATATCGATTGGTGAATAGAATTTTATTAGAAACAAATGTCTTGTAAATGGAATTTTTAAAGCATTCTGAATGTAAAAATAAAGAAAAAGTACCTGCCAAAAAAAAAAGTGAAGTTTTGTTGAAATCGGTTGAAAAATGTAGGAAATCCGATCCCATATATAAACGAACACAGACACACACACACACAAACAACCTGGGTTTTATAATAAGTATAACTCGATATGAGTTGTCCCCCTTTCATTCTTATGATGCCTCTTAACCGTGTTTTCAAATTGATTTCATGCAAAAAAAATTGTGTTTTTCCAATTTTTGGCGCTGTCAGAACCACCGCAGGGTAATTTTACGTAGTCTTGTGAAGTTTTGTTGAAATCGGTTGAAAAATATAGGAAATCCGATCCAATATATAAACGAACAGACACACACACACAATCTGCGTTTTATAAGTAAGATATATATATATATATATATATATATATATATATATATATATATATATATATATATAAAATACTCACCTCTCAACACCTAACCTGCCCAGGTAGAATTGGTAGCAAAAAACAAACAAAACAAAAAACAAACAAATAAACAGACTATTTCTTTCCACATCAATCTTGAGAAAGCTGAAGTGGGTCAAAAATGACAAAATTCGGACAAATTATTCATTGGCATTTCATATTGACGAGGGGCGTTTGTAACATTTAATGCAATGAAAATAATTGAGTGGTCCTTATATTCTCCTTGTGAAACATGAGACAAGCCTACTTGAGTTAATACTCACATTGATCGATTAGAGAGCAGTGGACCCACGTCTTTCCCAGGAACAATCATAAGATAATTCAACTGTGTTTTGAAATCAATTCAGTGATCATAACTTTTGTGTTGTTAATCGTTGAGTCAATCCACCTGCGCCGAATGCAAGTATGTATATGAAGACATAGAGATGTTATATCATTGCAACTTAAATTTAAAAGCATAGATAATAAGTTAAAGGCATAAAAGTAATATTTTTATTCCTTTTCTCACGTATTTATAATATATATATATATATATATATATATATTGAACGATAAAAAATATTAAAAAAATTAAAATCTCAGACACACTGGGTTGTAGATTAATATTCTTTCGTTTTTTTTATTATTATTTCATTTAGATTCCTCGACTAGTTTCGGCCAAAATGGCCATCATCAGGAGAAGAAATATTTCTGCTTGCTGGTAGCAGTAAACTACAGAAATGAATGTTTGACAGTTTTATTGGTCCTGGTGTGGGGATGTGTGTCTGTTTAGTGTTTGTGTGTGTGTTATTTGGTTCTTAGGGAGTGAGTGAGTATGATATGTGTAAACGTGTGTATTGCTGTGGGTGTGTGTTATCATTTGGCTCATTAGGGAGTGAGTGAGTATGATGTGTGTAAGTGTGTATATATTCGTGTGGGTGTGTGTATAAGTGTGAGGCCTATATATATATATATATATATATATATATATATATGTCAGTAGGAGATTCCACCCCTCAGCTGTTGGCGCACGACAGGGATGAAGGTGAATTTAAGCGTATTTATTTTTAGATTCACTTTTCCGAAGAGTCTTGCATTATTAACAGTAATAGTCAATGTTTACAAACTCACACGTCCTCCCCAGAGAACTCAATCGAAATAATTTTTTCAGGATCATATGTATTGTCATCCACAGACAGACTATTTCGCTGTATCACAGAGTATGTTTGGTTGAATAGCATAGACATTATATGTATTTATTTTAATATTCCGAAATTCACTTATCAATTAGTTAGTGCTGTTACAAAACTGAGTAGAAAGATGTCGTAGTTTTGTTTGTTTGGTTATTCTCCCAAGTACTTTCAACCCATTCTAAGATCATCTTTCAGGTTGATTTTGGATGATCTTGGATGGAACTGAAAGTACTTGAGGAAATAAAAGAAATAACCAAATCTATGGCGTTTTCTTACTTAGTTTTGTAACAGCACTAAGAAATTTATCCATGAATTTGAGATGATAAAAAGAAAATTAATAGACATAATATATCAAAGTTATTCAGTGAAATAGGCTTCAATCAAGATATATATATATATATATATATATATATATATATATATATATATATATATATATATAGAGAGAGAGAGAGAGAGAGAGAGAGAGAGAGAGAAATCCAAAATTATTTTATTCGAAAAGCTATTTCGGGCAACAAGATTTACTTGTAGGTCTTATCATCTTAGACATTTGAAGAAACAAGTTTTTGTTTTATTGCTTCAAACCTCTGAGTTGATAAGACATACAAGTCAGTCCTGTGGGCCGAAATACTTTTCGGCTGGGGTAATTTTGGATTTCTATTCTATGTAATGTATATGCCCTGTTATAATAAATACATTGAGCTCTTTTTGCAGATTATTACCTGTATAATACATACATACACACACACACACACACACACACACACACACACACACACACACACACACACATATATATATATATATATATATATATATCCAGGTACGATGAGAACGAATAGAGTACACTTCTAACGTTCGTAACATTTAATTTAAAAGAGGGCTCAGTACGGAGCAATATTATTTATTTTAGGATATTACAATAGAAACATTTCGTAGTGACCCTTGCATTTCTGCTGTAATATCGTAAAATAATATATATATATATATATATATATATATATATATATATATGAAAAAGAATGAAAAGACAAAAAGAAATACTGTTATGCCAATGCGTTTAGTTACTTGAGTAACTGCATTAAGATAAATGCTGAAATTATATTTCGTAACCTGTATTTATATAGATAAAGAATTTGGAGAAATGATTCTTCAAATTTTGAAATCGAAAAACCTGTAAAAGATTCATGTTTACTGGGCAAAGGAAAGTCAAACTATGGGCGACGTTAAGTGACGTAATTTTTCGGCCTATTAGACGAAAGTGTGTTTAAACTTGTTGCTATTGATTTTTTTATGCGATTATTATTTATTTAGTTAGTTTTCTCTATTGTCATAATAATTCATTTTTATTCATTTTTAAAGGTCTTTTGTTAATTATTTTCTTTGAATTTAAAAAAAAAATATTATAGTCAGGTTAATGTTTGCATGAGAAAGAGTTGAGATAATTGAAAAAATCCTATGCATCATACTTATTACAAAACTCAGGTTGTGTGTGTGTGTCTGTACGTTTATATATTGGATCGGATTTCCTACATTTGTCAACCGATTTCAACAAAAGTTCACAGGACTACGTAAAATTACCTTGCGGTGGTTCTGACAGCGCCAAAAATTGGAAAAAAACAATTGTTTTTGCATGAAATCAATTTGAAAATACGATTAAGAGGCATCGGCAGAATGAAAGGGGGACAACTCATATCGAGCTATACTTATAAAACCCAGGTTGTGTGTGTGTGTGTGTGTGTGTGTGTGTGTGTGTGTGTGTGTGTGTGTGTTCGTTTATATATAGGATCGGATTTCCTACATTTTTCAACCGATTTCAACAAAACTTCACTTTTTGGGGGGCAGGTAGTGTTTTTTAATGTCTTGCACACTTTTTTCTTTATTTTTACATTCAGAATGCTTTAAAAATTCCATTTACAAGACAATTGTTTAGAATAAAATTCTATTCAATCGATAGACTCATAAAGATTGAAAACAATGTTTTTGTTTGAGTTTGGGTTTGACCAATTCGTAAAAAAAAAAACTAAAAAAAAAAAACTAATTAAGACATGCGTGTCCGTCAACCTTAAACAATAATCTTTGTCAATTTTATTTTTCAGTCTTTATGATGGTCGATACTTGATCTATCTCTTACTGTTACATCCCCGGGCAACGCCTGGCTCTACTGCTATTAAGTTAATAATCTTTCTCAATTCGTCTAAAAACAAATGTTACGGCAGTTTTTATATCCACAAATCACTTTCATAAAGAAATAAAATAAAAAAAAAACAAATAAATCTCCATAGACACGTAAACCAGACTAGGCGAAAACATCTTCCGTTTCAAATTTAGACACCCCCACCTTACCCTGACTTGACATCTATGAAAGTAACTTTATACTGATACGTATTATTAACACCCAACACCCCCTACCTATTTTAAACAATCCGCCCTGGCTGTTACCATGGAAATTTTGATTTCAATTATGAATATAATATTAAAACACGTAAATTTCAGAAATAAGTTATTCCAAAAAAAATTTCGCTTGAAGATGGAACAGAGCTTACTTTAATTCAATTTAATTCAAATAATTATATTGAAGTTTTCGGCTCTTGTTTTGAAACATGAGACCTCTTATGTCGCGAGTTGGAATCATATTTTTTAAATAAATAATTATATATATATATATATATATATATATATATATATATATATCAGATACGATTTAAATACATTTAAAATAAAATCTTGGAAAAGATCACTCTGAATTTGTAACCCTCAATAAAGGAGAAATACACTGGCTATACTTTTAATCTCTTCCAGTACTCTACTGCTTTCATATACAACACGAAACAAAAGGCTCGTAAAATATTTAAAAGTAGGGAAGTGAACCGTTCTGACAAATCCAATGAATCAACATATATTTTACCCACCAACTCTATCACAACTACAATTTAAAAGATTTTATTTAAGCTTAACATAAAATTTGTTGCACCTATTAAAACAATAAAAAAACTTAATATAAAATGAAATAATAAGCTCAACGTATTACACCTGTAATAATTGCCAAAAGTAATGCATTGGAGAAACCTCTAGTAATTAAAATAAAATATTATACGAACACAGAAAGAGTCTTTTACAAAGCAACAGACTAAATCCTTCAGTTGCTCATCGTAATAAGTCTTAGCATAACTTTCATTTGAAAAATGGTGCTTTAACGGAAAGAGAAAGCCATTTATTAAGGCGAAAATGTATAGAGATTACGTTAATCGATAAATAATCCAATATAAATTTGCGTGCAGTTTCTTACAACGTCTCACCTTTTTTGGCAGATTTTCTATTATTACACTGTGAGATATTTAATAACAAAAGTGATAAAAACATAAAAACAGAAGCTAACTGAAATATATTGCACTATATTTCAAAGACACATATTTAAGAAGATGAAAAATTAAAATTTAAAATTTCTGTATTCCCTCCAATTCATGCTCATGCGTACTCACATCAACGTAAACATCACTACAGTATAATTAAGACCTAAAGAAGAAAACGCGTTCTATGAAAATTATATATATATATATATATATATATATATATATATATTTATTATTGTTGATCTGTATGTGTGCGAGTTGCACAAAATTTAGAAAGATAAGTCAACTGATGAGGGTGTCTGTTGCATGTGGGGACCAATGTAAGATTATTTTTTTTGTTGACTGTTAGAGTTGGAGATGCAATCCCCCATAGGACATTAAAATTCATAAACAACTTTATTTTTACATGGGGTACATTTTTGAGGTGATGAATTACTTCTAAAAAGTGTATTAGCCTTTTTTTTTTAATAATAGATTATTAAGCTACCTTATTTGTCAGAATCAATAATTTACATACCGGCTAATTATGTAAATTGGCTTTTTGTCTTCTTTATTGTCAGTGTGCCTCTGGTTACAATAAAACAATTGAATGAGTCTTTATTTTTGTTTATATCAAACTGGTTTGTCTATATTTCTAAGATGAGGTATTATGTACAGTATTTACATTAGTCGGACTATTGTCCTCATCGCCATATTTGTCACAACGTTTCGGCCGTTGTACGCTCCGGCCTTCTTCAGGTGGTTGGAATTCAAGGACACATGGCACAGTGGATAAAGGCGTTGGTTAGACCCAGTGACAGACCCAAAGAAGGTGAGTTCAATACCTGGTTAAGGCAGAGGAGAACTTTCAGAGGGAAAATTAGCAGGAGATAACCGATAACTGACATCGTGGCACGTGGAACTAGAACAGTCTACCCCAGTGATCGAAATAAAGGGTTCAGTTCAAAATTCCAAACACCTAAAGAAGGCCGGAGCGTACAACGGCCGAAACGTTGTGACAAATATGGCGACAAAGATGAGGACAATAGTCCGACTAATGTAAATACTATCAAACTGGTTGTTTCATATTATTTGTCTGAATTTCTTTCAACCTAATCCGATTTCTTCATCAACATGTTTTTGAAAATTATTCTTGATAAGTGTTTGTTTTATGTTGCTTAACTATAAAAAATGTGTCCGAAGAGGAAATCATTTTCGCATGATTCAGTTTTTCTTCCTCGCTTTTATCACAGTTCTTTTAACCATTTTGCCTCTTTTCATGTCTTTCACAAACTTATCCAAGCCAATCCCCGCCCTTACGTCGTCACTAAAGCTTTTAACAATTATTAAATGTCTTTTCAGTCATCATTCTTATCGCATAACTCAAGGTCGGCAATATAAAAGCTGGTCGCGGATATTACTTACCATTTTCTAACTGTATCCAATTTCCTTCAGTTCCATGGATAATAGAATTAGTTAAAGGTAGATAGAAAGATGATGGGAGTAAAACAATCTCTTGATATATATATATATATATATATATATATATATATATATATATATATATATATATATATATATATATAAATCGATTCTCGCATCGGGTTCGTCGTATGAGGTCAAGCAGATCAGTTTCCAGGAAACTGACAGCCCGACTTACCGGCACATGAGATTTGATTATAGTGGTGAAGGCTTCGTGCAGGACCATCCACACTTTTTGGAAGGCCGAATATAGAAACCTGGTGCACTACGGTGGAGTAATGGTTATCGGCTCAGATTGAGGAATCGCAGAGCTGAGTTCGAATCCGGGTTTAATCCATTGCATTCACTTACGTGCTAATACCCTTGGGAAAGGTGTGAATCCTTTTCTTCTCCCTCCAGCTATGGGTAAAATAGCAGGACAGACTGGGTTCTATATCCTTGGATGGCAACTGGTCTAGGAGAAGGACAACTCTGGATTCAAAACCTGGTGGGTGGTTGTTTGGAACCTTGTGGCACATATATATATATATATATATATATATATATAAACTTAATATGGGTATGTTTTTATTTTTTTCATTTCAAATGGTAATATCTTTTAAAACAATTCCTTTCTGATTCATGTTTCATACGGCGGACCAGGAACCAAAAGACTTTAAATGTAGTTAAGTTCAAAATCTGTAAAGACGATTTAGGACGCGTTTGTTCAGGTCATTGTTCTGCTGAAGAATTCAGCCATCTCTATTCTATATTTTGAATATTTTCTTTGCCTACTCTCAAACAATTTCCTCAACGTCCTCAAAATTTCTGTCGATTCCGAATCTAACAAATTTCGTATGTAAAATCCAATTCTCAATTTAAAGAAAAAAAAAATCAATAGAAACCTGACTATAAATGGCAGCTGTATAGTCATTTCTTTCCGAGTCCCGACTCGAGACCTAAGGTCAAAAATGGCATCATGAAATTTTCACTGAACAGTCTTGAAAAAAAAAAAAGTCACGCATATCTTCCCTGTGAACTATAATCTCCAGTAATTCAAGTGTAATGTCAATCGACATCTCCAGTTGCCTTGATCCATCCACTACCCTCATCATTTCTTCTATCACTCCTATCTGATCTTGCTCTAAATTTTCTGTAACCCCTTGCGTCCTAGTGGCTTCCCGCCATTGCTTGGGGCGAAATGCTTAAAAAAAATAAAATATATATTTTACATAGATAAAGCCTTTCTTATGGTGTGAGCTGTACTTGGGGAGAACAATTTTTTTGTATTTCTTTAAAGCATGGGCTACAAGGTATCACTTCAATAAGTCTATTGGAATCTTTTTCAATTAATCCGAGTACTCCAACTACTACTTGTATTGTTGATGTTCTCATGTGCTATATTTTAAAAATTTCTATCTCAAGGTCCATGTATTTTGATAACTTTTTGAAGATCTTCAAGCATACATTACAGTCTGCAGGGACTGCCATATCAATAAAGGAGGCAGATTTTGTCTTTGCGGTCTCTGATCACGATGTCTTAAGCGATTACCCTTTACTGTTCTCCTTGTGTGCATTGTAAAGTCCCATGAAATTGTTACAGATCCTATCTCTGTAACCGTTTCTGGGTGGTGTTCGTACCAATTACTTGCAGTTTCCTTTCAGTAAAATTTGCAGATATTCTAGTACAGATGTTGGACCACTCTGTCATTTCGATTTTTATATTCAGTGGGTGCCAATACCGCGCAACATGATTGTGTCTGGATATTTATCAAGGAATCTGATTTTGGAGGTAAAACAATTTTTCAGTATGTGTGCTTGGTAGTTTCTAGTTAGCAAGCATTGGCCTTATGCAGCATGAATAAAACCTTCACTTTCAACTTTTAACCCTGAAACTACGTAGCTACTAATGGGTACGGGCTTTGTCGACATCAGTTGCTTGGTACTGGCAGAGTATGGACCGTAAAGCGATTTATCTTGCCATCGTTTCTGCATCTGGTCGTTTGTATTTGCCTTTGCTTTATTTTTAAAGTATTTTGCGGCTGTCGTGTGTGTATTATATTTTACTGGCATTTCTTCACCCATTTGAAACTCCATTTTGAAATTGTTAGCTTCCTTTATTATTATTATTATTCTTTCTTTTTCTTAGATTTTTTTTATGTACCGTAACCCTTCAGGATGTGGGAGATCTTAGCCCTTCACTATTTCCAGTCCTTTGTAGTTGTTAGTAAAGTTTGTCTTTTTGTTATCTCTCCTAATCCCTGTTCTGCCAACCAGCTACAAATGCTCATTAGGTAGATTATGAGTTGTCTTTCCTTTGACTCTCTTGCTGTCAATATAACTTGTGATTGTCAAAGTTTCTAGGCCTTTTTCCTCGTTACTAGTAGTATTAACTTCAGTTTTTCTAATGCAAAGCACAAGTGTCCGTTTTATTAAACTTGTCTCTAAAACCTCGTATTTTTCCACTTGTCCAATTTATTCTCAGCATCTTTCTGTAGAACCACATTTATGTCTACCCGGATCTTTTCTTCATCTGTGATGGGATTGGCCAATATCCTTTGTCATATAGAATGGCGCATATTACATAACAGTTCAGTAGTATTTTCTTTGTCTTTAACGAAATTTTTCTTGTTTCTTTATACTTTGCTTAGCTTTTGGAAATCAACTTTCATTATCCCAATGCGCCTTCAGATATTAGTATCACATTTTCCATCCTAAGTTAAAATACTTTCTAGATATTTACATCTTTGAACTTGCTTGCTTTTATTATACACAATTTGTAATTCGAATGTGTTTTGGATTCCAAGATGAAATCCTGTCTCAAATGAATGACAAACGCAGGAATGAAATATAGCAAATAAATGTATTGATACAATTGGTAATACGGTTAGTAGATCCAGAAATGTGGTTAGTAGCAATAATAGTATATATACAGTCTGGGAAATTCAGTATCGAAGTAGGACTTCCTTCTGAGTCTACGTGTTCGCAACTGTGACTCCCACAAAGCGGTTACCTCACACTGTCACTGTATCAGTGTATCTCTGTTACTCACTCTATCACTCGGGTATTCACCGGCAGCAGTACAAGTACACACTGGTCGAGTCCACTTGTATGAAAAAGGGGTGGACCCCATAACAGAATGTTAGTTTTTTTTTTTACTGACAACAACATATTCTGACTTATTCCATTTTTCACACTTTCCTATATTATCATCTGTAGGATTTCCGGTGGCTTCCTTTCTGTGTCTACTATGAAATGTGCACCGTTTGTATATCTAATGTTAATCATGGTAGCAAATCTTATTCTCCCAAGATTGCATCACTGTAAATATTGAATAAGTCTGTTAAGATGAGACATCTTTGTCTTACACTTCTCTCTATTTTTGTGTTTTATACATACACAGGCCGCTTTCTCCTAGTATAAGTTCAGGATTGTTCTAATATTCAAATAAGTCAGGTTTACTGGGCAGTTCAAATAGTTCTTTATGTCATCCTTTATCAAATCGTTTTTTGTAATATACGTTATTATATAGAATAAGAAAAAGCATAATCTATAAAACAAGTGATTATTTTATTCTGCGGCCCGAGGGGGTTTCATGATATTATAAATATCTATAATAATATGTTTATTGATATTTATTGTTTCAGTTGCAGATATGTCAACATTGCCTTAAGAAACATATAAATTTGGGTCCTAAGAAACATATAAATTTAAAAGGAAACAAAATATTGTGAATGGTGTCAAGACTGTGTTGGAAATTGTGAAATATATGAACAAGAACAAAACAGGCTTCAAGAGAATCACCAAAAATATTTGACAAAACTAAATGAATAAGAATAAACAAAAAATAGATTGATTAGCAAAAAGAAAATTCAAGAAAGTTTTACCAATATAGGCAGAGAGAAAAATTCAGAATATTAAAGACATTGAAATTGGTGACATAGTAATTGTAATTTCAATCCCTGGGCCGGGCAGTATCTAATTAACTTAGTGGAAACGGGCGAGCAATGACTAAGCAATACTAAAAATAAAAGTAGACTATATACACAGTAGCGTCCAAAACTAAGGGACAAAATTTTAAAACCTAATATTTGTTAGAAATAACACCTGTGAAAAGCTGAAATTTTGACAACTGGTAGTCGTTATCATCCATAATAACATACTAAAATTTGAATCATTTGGAAAGGATAGAAAAAGAATTATAACAATTATTTATTTATTTTCAAAATAGGATCGTCTAAAAGTAAGGGACAAAATTGAGAAAAACAATCTAAACAGTATGCTATATTCAAATGTTTTGATTTCCTCTAAAGAATAAGTCTTACTTAGTAATTTGTAAACGTTGCATCAGCCGGCACCATGGCGAAACGCCAAAAACTTGATTACTCTGTGAGACAAGCTATTGTGAAGCTACACAAGGAAAAGCACACCATTAGAGAGATTTCAGAGAAAGTGAAACGGTCCAAGAGTGTTGTAGGCAGGGTTGTTAAATCCTACAATGATACTGGGAAAAAAGGTAGTGCTTTTAAAACCGGCAGACCCCGCAAAACTTCGGCAAGAGAAGATCGAATAATGCAGCGTATGTCATTAAAGGACCTTTTTAAGTCTTGCACAGAAATTAAAAGGGTTATGAATAGTACCTCATGTGTTAATGTGTCAAGACAGACTGTTTGTAGACGACTGCAAGAAATAGGGCTGTTTAATCGAACCCCAGGGAAGAAACCACTTGTTAGTTCGAAGAATAAGAAGAAGAGATTAGAGTTTGCAAACAGGTATGTAATTTGGACATATGAAAATGGGCAAAAGTATTTTTCAGTGATGAAAGCAAGTTTAATTTATTTGGAAATGATGGAAAAACAATGTAAAGAGACGTATTGGTGAAAGATTAAGTGTAAAGTGTACTAAGAAAACTGTCAAGTTTGGGGGCGGACGCGTCATGGTATTTGGAATGTTTTCTAGCCAAGGTACAACGCCTCTTGTCCGGTTACAAACTCGTGTAAACGCGCAGATCTATAAAAACATTGTTCAAGATCATGTTGTTGCCAATCATACAAATTCAGGTTTCGATAGGGCTACCTTTATGCAAGATAATGCCCCATGTCACAAGGCAAAGGTGGTAATGAGTTACCTTACCGAGCAAGATTTGGAAATTATGGATTGGCCACCGCAAAGTCCTGACTTAAATCCAATAGAAAATCTTTGGAAGACCTTAGGGTGAAAGTTATGGAAAGAAATCCCACTAACACGGAGGATTTGTGGGTGAAGCTTCAAGAAGAATGGTCTAAAATTAGTATCGAGGATTGTCAAGAACTGATTCGTTCTTGTAGTCGAAGATGTGCAGATGTCATTGAGAGCAAGGGCTCATTTACTAAATATTGATTGTACATGTATTTTTATTGTTTTTTTTTTTGCCGTTTACATTGTTTTCTCTATTTTGTCCCTTACTTTTGGACGTTCCAAATTTGAAAATAAATAAATAATTGTTATAATTCTTTTTCTATCCTTTGCAAATGATTCAAATTTTAGTATGTTATTATGGATGATAACGACTACCAGTTGTCAAAATTTCAGCTTTTCACAGTTGTTATTTCTAACAAATATTAGGTTTTAAAATTTTGTCCCTTAGTTTTGGACACTTCTGTATATATATATATATATATATATATATATATATATATATATATATATATATATATATATATATAGACTTTTCTCGTTCCCCTGCCCAAGTCTGTATATATATATATATATATATATATATATATATATATATATATATATATATATACAACGAAAAAAAGTACACCTGTAATTAAATAAAGTGTTCAGCTCAGAATTCCTTGTAGATCGATACACAGCTGAGGAAACCTGAGGCCACAACAGCCGAAACGTTGTGATAACAACAACAAAGATGAGGAGAATAGTTCAAATATAAATAGTGTAAATAATGATATCTCCTCTTGCCCGAAATTCAGACAGAATTATTGATTTTTATCCTTGAGTTCAGCTGTTATACTGCTCAAGGGTCTCTCATGGTAGATGGTTATTTTTAAAATGGTTTGATGAATAAGGTGCGTGATATGAATGAAAGCAATAGTTACAGGAAGGGCAGATTATGAGGATAAAGTATGATTGACTTTCATTTTGTATTGGTTATGATCGAAGGGTTCAAGGAAGCGCTTACGGGAAAATATATTCCACAAAGAAGTTCTGGAGAAGAAAATAAACTGAGTTGAATATTCTTCATACATTTGGAATATAGATTAAATGAGGTTGATTCGACACTGTGGAATTAGCAAGCTGTAACCTTGTTGCATAGGTCTGAACTGTGGAACTAAATCAGCTGAATATTTGCCATGGAAATAGAAAGATTAGCGATAGGGTTTCAATGTCGTGACTGTGTGAATGACGCTGCCAATCACAAAGAAGCGAAACTGTCAGCTTTAAGTTAAATCACGAAAAGCAAGGTTGGCTAAGAAGGACATGAAATGATTTCTAAATAGTCGTGCATGGAAGTATGCATGTATTGTAAACCTTATCGTCGCAGGATGTGGAATCGCCGAGCTGAATTCAAATTCCGGACTAGGCAGTAACGTTGACTCTCGCATCAGTACCTTCCATAGACTGATTCTAATCAAAGGTGCGGTGTCAAGTTGACATTAGACATAAGAAAATCTAAGCTTCCATTCGTCTATGTATAACCGACCTTCAGGCGTTCTATGTGTGCGGTGAACAAGCAGAAACAAATTTGGGTAGGCGTTAGAAATCAGAGATTAGCCACCTGCCCTAGCAGAAATGTGTACCGGCAAACGAGTCCCCACTCATTAATATTATACTTACGGCTCATAAATCTTAGTACCCTCTGGTTATTTCTCTCTAGGATTCTGCATATAATGTACATATTATGTATTTGTGTATAATATTCCCAGAAAAATATACGTATCTCTTCTATGAAAATATCACATACATACACACACAAAGACCTGCACATACATACGCACACATATACACATATTTTGTGTGAAATTTAGTTAAATATAAACGAATATGTTTTGAT
>CAHIKZ030005352.1:2127500-2187500 GCA_903632075.3 Acanthosepion pharaonis | reverse complement strand
CTATTCACATTATTTACATGGTTCGAACTGTCGTCCTCATCTTTATTGACATATTCACGACGTTTCGGACCTTGTACGCTACAGACTTCTTCAGGTGATATACGTTGGAATTTCGAACCGAACACTGTATTTAGTTCACGTCTAAATCCAAGAACAGAGATGAATACAATATGGGAAACAGTAATACTGAGAGCTAGAGAAAACAACAATAAACAAAAAATGTAATATGAACTCTAGTAAAAAAGTCGATACTGTGATATTAGGTTTATCAGTTTCCAAAATTTACTCACTGATATCCCCAAGGATAAATATATTGGTTGAGTGATCCAAAAACTGACTTGACACAGAGTTGAGAATTCAATAACTGACCACAACAAAGGGAACAAAAACTTGGGGAGTTGAGTTACTAAGGAAAATAACTGAAGCTGAGATATTCAAAGAAATGGTACTAGTAAATGGAACAATATATCAACGTGAACTAAATAAAGACTGAGGTTCGAAATTCCAAGCGTAGAAGACCTCACCTGAAGAATGCTGGAGGGTACGGCGACCGAAACATCTTGGATACGGAAATAAAAATGAGAGCAACAGTCCGAACAATGTAAAGGAAGTATTTTAGCAGAGGGCGGGAAATCCGAAGGTGCATTGGAATAGAGAATGATGCCTTCCAAAGAGCATTAAACTGTTATATAATATCGGTCTCCCTATATAGCAGACAATAATGAACAATATGATCACCGGTGACAAAAAGGAGGTAACCGAAGTGCGCTTCTACAGAAGGATTTTGAAAATAGTATAGACTGAACGGGTGAAAGAAAATGGAAACTAAAAGGGTAATTAGGCGTATTATCAGAAAGAACCAGTTGGCATTTCTGGGTTCATAATAAAGAAAAGATGACTTGGAAAATACGACACTCACAGGAAATATCGAAGTAAATTGTTGGCAGAATAGGGATCAGGTGTGATAGGACAATGACACTTTACTAAGCTCCACAAAGGAGAGGAAATTGTGGAGACCCATGCTCACCCACGTTTTGAAGGCATAGTGCACAACGGAAAGAAAATATATAAAATAGGTCAGTCGTATATTAATAATAATGAACTTTCGATGCATATTCGTTAAAATAAATTATATTTCCTTTTTCTTACAATAGGTTTTTTGCTCGTCAAATGTTTGATTGATTCACTGATTTGTTTTTACGGTTTATCAACACTTTGTGGATTATTTAAAGTCGAAACATATTACGGATTGTAAGAGGTTGATTATCGCTTACCCAAAACTGTTATAAGGAAGGTTTCGATGTGAGTTGTTTAATTTAATTTTAAGTGGGGGGGCATTCTGTTTGGTAAACCTCTGCTTCTGATGTAAAATTAATTATCCGTTTTATATTAATTAAAAGTATAATTGCTTTTGAAATGTTTGCCATGATTCTTGTTATCAGACACCATAACTAATGAACATGAAAAATATTTAGAAGTTCGCAATAAAAAAAAAAATATCAAATATTCAAAAACAGTTTAAAAAGTTAATTAATTAAAAAGGCGCAGTTAATAACAAACGGAATGAAAAATTATCCTAAAAGTACATTATTAAAGCATCTGAGATTTTAAAAAGTCTAAACGTAAATGGGACGTTAAATTAAACAAAACTGTAATTCAATTTTGAAAGTGTCATGACCAAAAGTGCTATGAAATATTAATATAAAAAGCTACTTCATCTATGTGCAGCGTCCCATCAGGATACATACGATCAAGGCTCTTCACGACTTCTCATCCCTTGTGGCCCTTAGCAGTTCTTCTCTCTTTGCTAAGGCTCCCGATCCCAATATCACTTCTTCCTTTAACTTACTTTCTCCTAATATAACCGAGTTAGATTTACCAAGCCCCGCTTTGTCATTATGTGCCCAAAGAATTTCAGTTGTCTTTTCCTGATTCTGAATAGCCATTTTCTTTAAGAACTTACATGTTCCGTCTATGGGATATTCAGTATCCTTTTGTATAGTCACATTTCTGCTGGTACCAGTTCTCTTGTGATACGTGTAGAGATTGTCCAGCATTGACTGTGATATAAAAGGATAGATATCACATATCAGTTTAGCGCTCTTTTCATTGTTTCTAACGTTCTTTTATCTGATTGTCAGCACCTTGTTTAGTTTTTGGAATATTTATTTCGTTAGTCCGCTGCCTGTGCAGATTTTGGAATCATAGTTTTTGCTCTGCTATTAAAACACTTCCCAGTTATTTAAACTTATGCCTTTACATTTATGGAAATATCCACTAAGGAACAGCGCAAAGATTTCAACTACTAAGAAAATTAGATCTATTAGGAAATGTTAGAATAATTTGGAATTTATACTGGGAGTGAACTGTTTGCATACGGATAGAAAATAAATAATGTAGCTACAAAAACTAGGAATGTGACAAGGATGATTCGTCTGCCCAGCAATTCTCCTATATAGCAGTGAATGCAGGACACTCTTCTGAAAGATGAAGAACAGACATGAAGTAACAGAAATCTGCTTCTACTGAAGAATACTGAGATTACCATAGACCGAACATGCGAGCAATGACGATTTTTTTTTTTAAGAAAATGGGAACAAAAAGGAAACGTATACTTATCATCGGGAAGTTGAAATTTCTACGGCACATGATGAGAAAAGAGAACTTGGAAAGTCTGATACTTACAGGACAGATTGAGGACAAGAGAAAAACAGCGCACAAATTAATTACTGACTTGTGTAAATCGATGGCGGAACAAGGTTTCGGAGAAATATCAAAAAGACAAATATTATTAAGGGCTACGAAGAACAAGAAATTGTGGAGAGCCATGATCGCCTACATACAGAAGACACACGGCACCTGAAGAAGACAGCAACACTATTCTAAGAGAACTGGTGACCCTACCAAGATTTATTATCGGTGGAGGTAATATTAAGTATATAAGATAGGCAGATGAAACTGGGTTGATATCCTTACCTCCAAGACAGAGTAGTAGAAGAAAGCGTGCCAAAAAAAAAAAAAAAAAAAAAAAGAATCACCATCATGTGCAAGAAGACAGAAAGTATGGTCATGGACAACAGAAAAAGCCCAAGATCTGATGTACAAATAAAAAGCTACAGAAGAGGAAAATCGTCGGGAATTAATACGAAGAATCTCGAAAATACTTTGTTTTCGAAATGCAAATGACCGACAACATGACGATCATAAAATGATATGCAAAATAATAATCATACTCTATTTCATAATTTGAGACAACACAACCATCATGAGTTCATTATAGTTGTTGGGGCACAACATATAACCCAGCCATAAAAGTTTTGCTATGTCTTGGGAAACATAGACTAACTGAGCCTATTCCTCTTCAAGTTGGGTTTTAAATCAAAATTTCCTTTTCTTAGACATGTTGCCACCTCAAATATAGAGATCCCAGTCAGACTTGTTATTTTTTATAGCTGTAGGCAAATGATGTGATCACACCATTCTAATTGAATTTATACGAAATTGACCGTAACAGTCTTGGCCAAAATACGAACTCGGCTGCCTAATTACTGTTTGCGAATCGCTAACCAATATACTAACCCAAGATTCAGACAATCCAAGATGTTTTGACAAAAAGAAACAAAAAATACACCATGAAGACATTGAAATTGGCGCCCTGGGTATGACGAGAAACTACATCCGGCAACAAGACATCTGATCGAGAGGTTTCGAGGAGTATGGAACCACCTCTTAATTGCTGTTATTCCCAATTTAACCCTGACCCATGTTGGTAGCATCCGTTAGGGTACCAACTATGGACAGAGTTAACCCCCAAACTAGAGTCAAAACACAATGGAAGTATAACAATAAATGTTCATAGTAAAAAAAAATGCCAACAATATATTTTTGAAAAAGAAATTGTTAATGCTCATTAAAAAATTAAATTTCGGTATTAAATGACTCATAAGGAGTTGATATGCCGCTAAACAAACAAACAATAGTACTGATTAACATTTTCTGTGAGGTCAACATATAATTCTATAAAATGATCAATACATTTTCATAAAAAAATGACTACATTTTCAAAGCAGAATGACAAGCACTACATTATCAGAAAAAAAAATAATATCAAAAATTGGTATGATCAATTTCATTTCTTGTAAGGAGAAATAAGTTTTTTCTGAATTGATTTTATAAAATTATTTAGGTTTTAAAAAATGCAGCTAAGCGATTATTTAATCGTGAACTGTCTTTCTCTTGAATTATAAAGTTTAAATTTTCATATTTAGATTTCGCCATTAAACAATCCATACGGGTTGACTTTCTGCTAAAGAAAACCAATCATTTGTCTCGTCTATTTCCTCAGAGAAATTAAATTGATTTTAAAAATATATAAAAAAAAAAAACCATAACAGCAGTTTTCCTATTTAAAATGAATGTTTTTTACATTTTATGTACAAGATTTTGTTTAGAAAAAAAAAAAAAATTAAATTTCAACATTAAATGACCCAGTGGATTCATATGTCGGAAAACAAACCAAACATAAAAATTGCTCCTGAAAAATTAAGTTTCACTGAAGTAAATGACTACACTGGAAAAAAATAACATTTTAACTCTTTGATTTTACATTCAGTTTTATACAGAAAGATGCTGAGAATACCCTGAAGAAAGCATGTGAACGATGAGTGAGTTTTAAGCGAAATAAGAACAGGGACATATGTAACGGAAATTAAGAAAATACCGTTGACATCTCTTGGACACATAATGAAGAAAGGGAGCTTAGATAATTTGACACTGACAAGAAATACGGAAGGCAAGAGGAACTTATGACGAGACATTTGACACAAATATCCTAAGAAATAAATATTTCCAGAAACTAAACAATATGAAGAGATAGAAAAATCTCCTCAGAAACTAAGAAATTATTGCAAAACTGCGATATAATAAGTATCCTTCTATGTGGCAGTGAATACTGGACGGCTTCATTCACAGGTAGAGGGATGTGGTTCTACCGGTGAACGGTGAGAATAGAATAGACAAAATATCTAAGCAAAGTGGATGTCTCATGGAAAATAAGAACTACAAAGAAATTCATAATTGCAATGAGAAAGAGACAACTGGAATTTCTAGGATACATAATGAAGAAAGAGAGCCTGGAGAATTTAACACTCTCAGGGCATATTAAAATCATGAGAATCAAAGGGAAACAGCTAGTAACATGCCTAACAAACTTGTATAAATGGATAACAGGAAAGGAAATGAAAGGTATAATTTTATTCTTTTATGTGCCGTGCAGGTGATCATAACCCTCCACATCCTCCTGCCAATTGTTGCTCTTAATAAATTTTGTCTTTTTGTTATTTCTTCTAAAGCCTGTTCTACCATCCGTTTACTAAAGCTCATTAAATATGTTAACGCTGCTTTCCTATGTCACTCTTGCTCTCAGTCTGTCCTGTGAGTATCAGATTTTCCAAGCCCTCTTTCTTCATTACGTGTCTCTTCCTGGTATTCAGTCTACTTTTTCGTTTCCATTTTCTCCAAAATTTTATTGTTGCTCACATGTTCGGTCTATTGTATCTTCAATATCTTTCTGTAGAACCACATTTCTGCTGATTCAAGAGTCTTCTTTATCTTTGAAGAGATTGTCCAGCATTCACTGCCATACAGTAGGGCAGATATCACGTAACATTTCAATAGTCTTTTCTTTGTCTCCAACGAAAATTTCCTGTCTCTTAATACTCTGCTTATCTTTTGGAAAGCATCTTTGGCAATCCCAATACGTCTTCGAATTTCAGTGTTGCACTATCTGTCCTATGTTAAAACTTTCCCTGATATTTAAATGTCTATACTTGATTGGTTTTTGTATCCCCAGTTTGTAATTTGCACTTTTAGCTCATCATTTTGCTGCTGATCACGCATTTTGTCTTCTAGTAGTTTATACTTAGTAGTCAAAATTTGATGAAAGTTGGGAAGTTAGGGAGAGCTATGATCGTCAGTGTCTGGAAGGAACACTGCATATAAGAGAATGAACGCGCTATAAGACATTTGGAACACGACAACTATTGCTATTCAGATGAATGTTCCAGAAGAACATAAATTAGATGATGTTTTATCCATAACTTCCATCAGAGATGTACAAAAAAAATGGAAGCGAAAATAGAAATTACGCTAAAAATAAATGATTTTTTCGAAAGATTTTGGTAGTTTTTTTAGTAGATTTATTAAGCTATAATAAATACTTGAGAATAGTTTTACAAGATATCAGGTGCAAGATTATTTTACAAATGTTTGTTTTTTACAGAATACTTTTATTTATTTATGTAAGAAAGCTGCTTAGACACTTCAAAGTTAATAGATTATAATGGTGTTCAAATAATCAAGGATATATATATATATATATATATATATATATATATATATATATATATATATATATATATATATATATATATAGTTGTATATTTAGGCAGCAATCCTTTCTTTATGCATGTTTTATTAAAACGACAGACAAGTTACTACGGATAAGCTTTTTATTTAATTTTACTTGTGTTCGAACAAGTGCTTTCTTTTCTGGACAAAGGGTGTGTAAGAACTGTCCAAATGTTTTATATTTCCGAACTCTTTCGGCTATACCTTTAGCCATTATCAAAGATGATTCGGTTTTTCAGCTTAACTGAGTGTGTGAATTCTGTGTATGTCTTAGTGTGTGGTAGGGATGTTTTTAATTTCCGAATACGGTTAGCACATTGTGGCTTTGTTCGTAGTTAATATTGTTAAGAGTTGTTTTCTTCTTTTTTATTATTAAAGCTTCCATTATTTTTAGTCTTTTTTTGCAGGTGGATGCAGTTAATATATTTGTTTTCTACTAGTATGATTCTAATGGAGTCTGTTAAATTTGTGTGTGTGTTTAAATGGATTGTAATGGAGCTGTGATCAGATAGGTGTAACGCAAGGCGTCTGGATAAGCATGTGGTTGTGTAACTAAGGCATATTATAAAGAAATATGCTACTCCAATTGACACGAATAAAAAATCAAGTTAATTATCTATTATAAAAAATTTAAGACAACCAACCTTATCCTCAAAAATAACAACACACCAACTAAGTAAAAATTACAAAGAACGAATATTATCTTTGAGTTCAAATGCCCCTTAAGGAACTGTGTTCCTGATCAAACCGGACTCATAAATAATTACATCAGTTACACAACCACATGCTCCATGAAACCTGCATATATATATATATATATATATATATATATATATATATATATATATATATATATATCCAAGCATAGGATTGGTGTATACGGAAGAAGTTCCAGTAACTTAAAATACTATTCTTAAAAGTGTGCTTAATACAGAGTAAAGCAAATATAATTTATTCGAAAATTATAACATACATATGTTATAAAATCACTACAAAAATAGCCATTTTGTTTCAACACTTCTGGTGTTTTATCAAGTCATGGTGTTGAAAGTAGAATAAAGAGTTTTAGAAAGTTAAAATCGATCAAAAATCCCTCGATAAGTTGCAATGACAAATCAAAATACAAGTATATAAGAATTCAAAAAACTTGACAACGAAAACAAACAAAAATATAACTTGCATGTGCAAAGATATATAAGTAAAAATGGTTAAATAGACAAAATTTAATAGGGGTAGAATAGAAAAACAAATATTCGCCAATGAACAATGAAAAGAAAAAAGACACTTAAATATATAGAAACGGATAGAAAAAATATATATATGCATACACACACACATAAAAAACACCAAATTCAAATGTCCAGGCAAAATGTAACACTTAAAATTGTTATGGGACCTTAGCCATAATAACATAATGGACTATTCCATACGTAATAAATACTGGGCCTCAAGAGGAAGCAGAGAGTTCAGTCCGAAGTCGAACGACCGGCTGACCGGCTGATCGGTTGAACTCTCTGCCTTCGGGCGGGGAGGAACCCGAACGAGGCTACGCCGAAGGGCAGAGTCTCTTTCGGGGAGGTAAACCGACGCTAAACCCGTTTATAAGGGTTCAAAGGGAATATTTTTTGGCCGAACCCACTGGCTCGGAGATCCCACGTTAAACCGGCCTTGTGCCACATGATGCCCTCGTGTGTGTGGGGGGGGTGACTAAATACCGTTCAGTCTGAAGTCGGGCGACCGGCTGATCGGGTGATCTGTTAAACTCTCTGCCTTCGTGCGGGGAGGAACCCGAAGAAGGCTACGCCGAAGGGCGGATTCTCTTTCGGGGAAGTAAAACGACCCTGAACCCGTTTATACGGGTTCAATGGGCAAATTTTTTGGCCGAGCCGACGAGCTCGGAGATCCCACGTTAAAAAGGCCTTGTGCCACATGATGCCCTCGTGGGAGGTTGACTGAATATCGTTCAGTCTGAAGTCTGGAGTGAGGTCCGTCAGGAGTCAGTCAGTCAGTCAGAGCGAGTCAGTCAGTCAGTCGAGTCAGAGGCAGTCCGAAACAGAGTCGCGTTCAGACAATTACTACTAAACCTGATTGTTCGTACTAACACCTTCCTACTTCTCTGTATATATTCCTGTTTGTAATATATCTGTGTTATTCCATATCCGTATTCGAGTTCTTCTTTATTGGTTCTACCTTGGACTATCACTGTGGTACTAGGAACCGGACCATAACAAAAATAAAATAAAGCCAGCTAATATATAAAAAAGAACACATAAATAAATATATATAAATATCTCATATAATCTTATCGACGTATGAGTTCAATTATATAACAATATATATAAAAATACATATATACTTATGTGTACACACATTCATCACATAGAATAGAAACATACATAAATATACATATATTTACAAATATTTATATACACATACATATACCCATATACACATATATACCTACACAGACACATATCTGCATATATACATATATAGAAATAAATACAAATATATCAACCTACACATAACAAAAATAAAATACAGTATACATATATATATATATATATATATATATATATATATATATATATATATATAGAGAGAGAGAGAGAGAGAGAGAGAGAGAGAGAGAGAGATAGAGAGAGTGCCATAATACAAGGAACAAAACAACAAAGACATAAATATGTGTATTACTTAAAAAATAATGCATGATTAGCAATGAAATTTTTACCGAATAAAGATTAGGGTGTAATGCATAAATATTATACAAAGTTACAAAAATTTACATAATAGATTTTTTTTTCAATAAAGATGAATGATTTGATGCTTGGTTTTTAATATTATAAACTGTGTTAGGTCTTCCTTAAATATGCAATTTTTTTCAACGGTTCCTCCGGTCTACCTCAGGCATGGAAAGTATTTTGTTTTTGTTTACGTAGCATTCGAGTCGAAAAAAATATAATGCAAATCGAAATATGTCTTTTTTTATTTTAATGTTTTATTGAAAACTGATACAAACATGTGGCGTGTGCAGTCGCAACGCTAAGGTTGAATTTTTGAAAATTTGTGGGGGAACGTTTTTTTTTTCTAGTATGGCAATTTAAGAATTTTTTTCTTTGTTGTAGGAGTTTATCAGTGAACGTGGTATGAACTAAATAGTTCAATAAGTAGGTATATATATATATATATATATATATATATATATATATATATATATATATATATATATCAGGAAAAGACAATAGGAACATTTTGTATAGGTTTAGCCGACGCGTTTCGTCCAATGTGAACTTTTTTCAAGGCAAAAAACGAAAACAATTTCCTATTGTCTTTTTTCTTTATACATATTGTCTTTTTCTACAGATTAATTCTGTGAATTTTTACATCACACACACATACACACACACACATATATATATATATATATATATATATATATATATATATATATATATATATATATATGTGTGTGTGTGTGTGTCTGTTTTTAGGTTTTCTGTTTGAATTTGTAGGTCTGAGGAATTGGAACGTATTACGATTCCAATGGAATAAATATGAGCATGGAATATTAGTTGGCATTTTGAAGGAATGAAATTGATTTTCTAAATTCAGAAACTTTTGGAGATATTTTAAACTGAATTTAAAACATTTTTTTTTAAATTCACAAAGTTCTTTTGTGTTACTTTAGACTCAATATAAATTAAAATTTTTTACAGTCATTAAATTTTTTTCAGTTATTTTAAAATTTCAATTTTTTACTATTCCCTCCTCATCTGTACCCAAACTCTCAATACTTTATGTTCAAGCACCAGATGAAAGGCATATTTTCAACCCGGATTCATCCTGATTCCAAAAAGGTGTAATATGTTTATGTAGAGCAAGTGTGTCCCGTAGAAGAGGGTTTCAGACATACGAACGCACAGAATTTGCTGTTTATTTATTCAGATAGATGATGAGCATTGAGCGATCAGTAGAGTTTCAATGCATTTTCTTTATATTGAACTCTTTTCTCTTCTACTCAGAATGGGATTTATTAGGTACAAATCTTAGTCAGATGTGTTACCACTAGTGAACTATTACTGCGTTTAACGCACAGTAACGTATGCTTATATATTTTTGTTTTTGTTTTTAGATATTTTGGCGTTTGGCTGATGTAAATCATTAGATATTTTGCGAAATTTATTGTATATATTCCAGCTACTGTTATATTTTTGTTACCAAACCGCTTGGCTTTCACTATAACATACATTGATTTAGACTTAGTCTTGAAAAATAGTAGATCACGGCTGGATAAGCTGTTTTCGATGGTAGCGGTTATGGAGGCGACAGGTTGAATTATACATTCTCTTCCTCGCTTTTATCACGGTTTCTATAACCAGATTGCCTCTTTTCATAATGTCTTTCACAAACTTATCGAAGCCAATCTCCACTCTTACGTCGTCACTAAAGCTTTTAACAGTTATTAAAAGTATTTCCAGTTCGTCATCATCCTTATCGCATAACTCAAGGTCGGCAATATAAAAGCTGGTCGCGGATACTACTTAACATTTTCTATCTATATCCAATTTTCTTCAGTTCCATGGATAATAGAATTAGTTAAAGGTAGATAGAAAGATGGGAGTAAAACAATGCCTTGATATATATATATAATGGGCGTGTAAGCCGATTCGTTACATTCATAATCGCACAAATACGCTTAGAAATGAGGCGGGCAAGTGGTGTAATGGAAAGCAGCTCGGAATAAGAAATGGAAGAGGACAATTCGAATTCCAGTTGGGGTTCGATAAATTCAATTATGCGTAAATATAATATTCCGAAAGATATGGATATTTTCCTCCAAGCTATGGGTTAAATAGTGGGACTTCTATCTCTTCCCAAAAAATGTGAACGCAATATGGCCTGGCACAAAGTGCTGACAAGTGGTAACCAAAAAAAAAAAAACAAATCAATCAAATAATTCAACCGATCACCGAAGTTAAGCAACTCGACCCTGGTAAATAAATAGATGGGTGACCGCTTGGCAATAACTCGTGCTGCAAGCTTGGGTGTGTTGGTTGTGTAATAAATAATGGTTCGGAATTGTTAACCCGGTGCGCGCAAATTCCTTTGAGAAACCTATGAATGCACATCTTATCCCTCTTTTATGGGTTAGTTAGTAAGACTTATCACTAAATCATTATTATCTAAAAAAAATCTTACATCCTAAACTTATTTCCTGGCTTTAAATAACCTAAAAATGATTGATAAGCCGTAGAAAACGATTCAATGCAATAACAATCTATAAAGCTATAGGTTAAATAATTTGGCACACTGTAGTCTACTGTGGTAGCCGTGGTATTTTAGCCGTGGTTGAAAGCCAGTCTAAAAGAAAGACAGATGTAATGTGATATAAAGATGGTTAGACATCGAGTGCAGATACTATTTCACTACAAAAACAAAAAAAACACGTTAAATTTCAGTAACTCCCAGTTGACAGTGAGTATCCAGAATGCTGTTGACACATATCGGCATTGGAACTAAGATCTCCTTGGACCCAATGTCATCTATGTAATAGTACGATGCATCTTTTGTATATTATAACAATATCTAAATGAAGGAGCAAATGTTATAATGATATACATTATGATACTTCATGTCGCAAAAATTCATTACTATTGAGATCTTAACTATCACCATTGATTTTTTAATTGATGAATGGAAAATATTATCAAATACGGTTTTTAGTCTATCCATATAGTGACAAATTATTCATTTTGTTATTACATGTCTTTAAACCCATGTGGTTGATCAGGAGTCGATACTTACATCCGGACGATTGCTGTTAATAACATCTATTCGAAAAGAATTGTTGTTATACATGTAATATTGCTTCTAACATTATTGATGTTAAAACCTGTGTTTGCGTAATATATTATAGGTTTACATTTTTCACCGCCATGCATTATGAGTCAACTAACTAAAGGAGATCCAAAGATAAATGGTGTTATAATACATCTAGTATCGTCTCTTCTACACGAAACATTGTTTTGTTTATAGTGAATTTTAGAGTTTAATTAGGGGAACTTGGAAAATAGTGTATTTGGATTCTTCATGATATTTCGCATGAGAATACAGCTCAATATTTTATTTCTTTTAATCTTCTGATAGAACCTTTTTTTTTGCTTTCCATCAGCATGGTTGATTCTAACCTTCAGAAAGGTAACTCAGTGCACATTCGTGGGCTAACGTTTTCAGCTGACATGAAATTAAAAGTTTATATTGAATGAATTGCTATGTCTTCTCTAGGAAAGTTGATTCACTGTGTCTCGCTAGAAAAGTTTACTAGCCAGAATTCATCTTACACGTTTATAAGTCTCTTTTTACTTTTCATGGTAATTTGTCTGCTGTGCTTTCCTCTTTGGTAACTCGACATGGCATATTGAAGCGCAGTGTAAGTTTGGCAACTTAGTCTTATCATTTTAAAGTTGAAATTGTTACAGTTTTTTGCGTATATAGGTACATAACTAGTGAGCGAGTCAAAATGACTTATTTCCCTTTATAGTCTACCAATAGAAGGTTGACCAATCAGAAGCCGCACAACACTGTATCCGTCGTGTATAAAGGCGGCCATCTTTGTTTTCCTACCCGGAAGGACCAGAGGCAACTTGTCCGGCGAACATGACAGACGGAAGAACTACGCTCTGCTACTTTGCTGCGATATCCACTGCAAACCTGCACTACGCTTTCCTACTGTCTCCGAAATATTCACTGCCAACGTCTGGATTCTATACTCGAAGACGACCGTCATGAAAATATCTAACAGAAATGGCTAGATTTAACCGTAAGTTCTATGATAACAGTTTCTTCTCTTGCACATCTCGCTTGTGGAATTCTTGTCTAACTTCTTATTTTCCAGTCAAGTTTGGTCATCATCAATTTCAATGCAATGTCAATCGTTATCTTCTGTTTTCTTAATTCCTGTTATTTTATTGTTCTTACTTCTTAATAATGTTTTTTTCTTTTTCTCATATTCTCTAACACTCGGTAACTCCTTGCATCTTCCTAGACTATACCAAGCAAATCCCTTAATAAACAAGCAAATATTGGTATTTTCATTTCTCATTGTGGCTCTAATTTCAATTTATGCTCCTTTTGTAAGTGTACTCTGGAACTTTCTCAGTTTTCATGCACATAGATACAAATGAGAATCAAGGCCTGACTGATTCTTCCTATTGGTGAAAGACTGAGAGAGAGAGAGAGAGAGAGAGAGAGGGGATGGGGAGGGGGAAGGGCCCTGTTGTATGTGACAGTAGCTTCACTTACAAAACCACCAGTAAGCATACAGGCATGTGAGAGATGATAATATGAATCAATATTGAAATAATAATGAAATTTATCACAATTGATTAAAAATATTCTAATGACCTATAGAAACCTAAATTCTAGTCATCCATATTCCCATAATCAATATTTGGGCCTATTTGCAATCATTTCACCCCAAGCAAGGCAATATATGGATACAATGGATAAACCATTATTTGAAAGAATAAGACAACAAATCTAAGTGAAGTGTGACTTTCAGAACACCCCATATAAATAATTTCATGAAAATTGTTCTGATGAATTTTCTGCTATGGTACCTAGAATTTATGCATTTAAGTGCAGTACAAGACTAGTGGTAATGTCTCATCAGTTTACAGTTGAAATGGCTAGATGCAATCTAATTTCTATGCTTCTCACTTGTGGAACACTCTTCCGGCTTCTTGCTTGCAAGTCAAGTTTGATCCTCAAAAATTTAAATATAACGTCAATCGTTATCTTCTGTCTTCTTAATTCCTTTTATTTTATTGTTCTCGCGCCTTAATAATATTTTTCTTTTTCTCATATTCTTTCACACTCGGTAACCCCTTGTGGAACAAAAACCTTGCTTGAAAGGATGTGATTTAAAAAAAAATTAGCATCTACAGAAAGTCCATATCTCGTGTTTGTATCGCATTCCTAGAGGTGATGAAAAATGGGTTTTGCATATTAAAAGTGTTATAGGACCTTACCCATAATAACATAATGGACTATCCCATACGTAATAAATATGCGACTCAAGAGGAAGCAGGGAATTCGGGCGACCGACTGACAGGCTGATCGGTTGAACTCTCTGCTTTCGGGCGGGGTGGAACCCGAACGAGGCTACGCCGAAGGGCGGAGTCTCTTTCGGGGAGGTAAACCGACCCTGAACCCGTTTATACCGGTTCAAAGGGCATATTTTTGGACGAGCCTAATGGCTCGGATATCCCACGTTAAACCGGCCTTATGCCACATGATGCCCACGTGGGGGGTGACTAAATACCGTTCAGTCTGAAATCAGGAGTGAAGTCCGTCAGGAGTCAGTCAGTCGAGTCAGAGGCAGTCCGAAACAGAGTCGTGTTCAGACAATTACTACTAAACCTGATTGTTCGTACTAACACTTTCTACTTCTCTGTATATATTCCTGTTTGTAATATATCTGTGTTATTCCATATCCGTGTTCGAGTTCTTCTTTATTGGTTCTACCTTGGACTCTCACCGTGGTACAAGGAATCGGACCATAACAAAAAGAAAAGGAAAACACCAGTGCTTATCACAAAATGCGAAAACAGTACCAGCATCAAAACAAAGTACTCCTTTTTTGTGCTTGTGGAATATGAAAGGCACCATCTTTTACGAGCTGCCTGGAACATGGCAGGACCATAACTGAAGATGTTTATTGTCATCAGCCTGCTAAGGTAAACGAAGCATTACATTTATAATGCATACACAGCAAACGAAATCCAAAATGAAATTAAGGTAGTTAGGATACCACGTTCTTCCACATTTGTCATACTAACCAGATTTAGCAATTGTAGATACTTATTTATTTTGAAAATCAGAAGATTTCATAAGTGACAAAACTTTTAGAAACAAGAAGTTGGAAACATTCATTCAGGCTCTTGTTTCGGCTGGAAATATTTGGATTTCCCGGTTTGTCTGCAGTCGTCAAAAATGAAGGTATTTAATATTCCGTATTAGGAGGTGTGGTTACGCCTTTTGCTAGTTAACCGAATGTTATTCAAGGTGAGTGTAATGACAAAAGTACACAGGTATAGGATTTAAGAAAGCTTTATACAACTGAGAATAAAAGGTTTGCGTATAGTTTCCTTTTATAGTCCCAGTAAACAGAAATAGCTCTCTCAAAGAGGAGAGTAACGAAAGAAGGGGAGATCACTCTTGATTATTCAATTTATGTTTTTAGTTTCTTGGCAATACCATTTCAATACCATATCAATTGTTTTGAAGTTCCCTCTGTGGAACCTTGATGTTATGAATTTAAGTGCAATACTAGACTAGCAGCGATGTCTCGTCATTTTGCGATTAAAATGGCTAGATTTAAAATCGCTTGTGGAACAATCTTCTGCCTTCTTGTTTTCCAGTCAAGTTTGATATGCAATAATTTTAATGCAATATCAATAGTTATCTTCTGTCTTCTTAATTTCTATTCCTTTTTGTTTTCTGTCCTTAATGATTTTTTTTATTATATCCTCTAACTCTTGGTCTTAGTGTCTTTCTTACCTTGTTTGGGGTGAAATGATCGAAAAAAGAAAAAGTTGGCTATTATAAAGTCGGCATTTGATTTCGTAATTGTTCTCTGAATTCAATCATTTTTAAATCACTGTTCATAATGTAAGTAATTTTTAAATCATTATCTACAAAATTAAATCATCAGGAATAAATTGAATCCTTTTAAATCCTTGTGTACATAGTGAATCATTTTTAAATCATTATGTATAAATCAAATCATTTTTAAATCATTATGTATAAATCAAATCATTTTTAAATCATTATTTATAAATCAAATCATTTTTAATTCATTATGTATAGATCAAATCATTTTTAAATCATTATGTATAAATCAAATCATTTTAAATCATTATGTATAAATCAAATCATTTTAAATCATTATGTATAAATCAAATCATTTTTAAATCACTATGTATAAATCAAATCATTTTTAAATCATTATGTATAAATTAAATCATTTTTAAATCATTATTTATAAACCAAATCATTTTTAAATCATTATGTATAAATCAAATCATTTTTAAATCATTGCGTACAGAGTAAATCATTTTAAATTTATTAGTATAATGTAAATGATTTTTAAATCAGTGTAAAGTAATAGAGTTTTTTAAAGCATTGTTTACAAACTGAAGTATTTGTAAACCATTAGGTACAAATCAAATCATTTATTAATCATCGAGTACAAATTAAAATCGTTATTGATTCATTAAGTATAATGTGAATCATTTTAAATCATTGAGTACAATGAGAATCATTTTAAATTCATTCTATACAATAAGAATCATTTTTAAAACTTTAAGCGCAAAGTAAATCTTAAAAAAAGTACACAGTAAATCATTTCAAAAAAATCCACTTAATCGTTAGAGTATTTTCTCTGACAAAAAATTTCGATGAGGACGGTTATTTTGGCGGAAGATTTCTAAAATCAATGCAAGTGAATATTACGGCGTCAGGATATTTTATTTTGTTACATTTTATCGCTACCTTTATCCTATTTTCTTACTATTAAAATCAAAATTAAAACTTTTAAGATATCTAAATTTTTTCAATCATCTTTTTAAAATACGCTTTACTTTAATTTTGTTGTTACTTTCCTTGCTTTAGTAGAATCAATCTGTAATAAGCAGTGTTATAAATAAATACCAAGAGAAAAAGTTTGACGTACTAATGTACTGTATATTGGCAACTTTAACGAGACGACATTAACCTAGCACTTTCCATTATCCGATTCCGTCAGCCATTTAAATTGATGGTCGGCCATAAGATATTTGTTTTTAGACATGAATGTTGATCGGCTGGACGGTAATCCAAATTTCATGACGTCAAGTTTTTCACCAGTAAACGAAAAGGAAATTGAATGTTATTACACCGACAACAATGGAGACGGAAATAACGAGAATTGTATTGAGAAGTCAAAAAAGAAGAGAACTAAGAAGACAATTAGGGAAGAATTTTTGAAGAAAAAAGGAAGGTTAAAGGATATTAAAGAGAGTGAGGGAAGCGAACAGGGGCTGATGAATGATGACATCGTTTGAAGGAAATATAAAACGATTAGTTTCTCAACCGAAAATGGGATTGACCGGTTAAGCGAAAGAGTCAGTGGAAAAAAAATACTGAAATGGAGAATGTCAAAAAAGATGCAGGAATTGAGTCTAAATGAATCGAGATGAAGAAGAGATCAACAGAATACGGAGAGTAAACAAGAAAAGACGATGAAGAAGGGGGGGGGACATTATAACAATAATATATCTGAGACGAAATTAATAAAAGTATGAAGAACTAAAGATGACGGCGATCACGAAGAAAGAAGAAAATTTAATAAGTTAATAATGAAGAAGAAACGGACAATGAGAAAGAAGTATGGCAAGAAAAAAAGAAAGATATATGAAAAACGAAAGAAATATGAAAATTAATGTAGAAATTAGAAATGAAAGAAGGAAAAAGAAATATCTAATTTGAAGAATTTTACATCGTCACCTTAAGGAAGAAGAAAGATAAATTTAAACGAAGATGGAAAAATTAAAAGAAGACGAAGAAGACAAAGAAAAAGAAATAACCAATAAAAAAAAGAAAGGCTGAGATCAAAACAGAAAAATTAGACATCAAAATGAAAGTAGAAAAAAAAAGAAAGACAACAAAATTACCAATATAAAAAGCAAAAGAAGGTATAAATAATAGTAATAATAATAAGAAGAAATGGACAATGAAAAAGAAAGAAAAACAAAGAAGTAGACATGAATATAGAAAGAAAGAAGGAAAGAAAGAAAGAAAGAAAGAAAGAAAGAAAGAAAAGGACATAACCAATTTGAAAAGTTTTACATCACCTGAAGGAAAAAGAAACCGAAAGATAAAAGATGGAGACGTTAGAAGAAGAAGAAGAAGAAAAATAGCCAAATAGAAAAGAAATGGTGTGTTAAAAAAGGTAAAATTAAATACCAAAATTAAAGTCGAAAAGAAATAAAGGAAATCACGAAATTACCAATATGAAGCGTAAAACAAGGTAAAATACAAAAGAAGGAATTGATAATAAAAGAGGAAAATGTTGGGAAAAAAAAAAACATTACACATGAAAATGGCAAGAAAGAAAGACATTTAAGTAAACTTCCAATGGAAATGGTACACATAACCTAAAAGAAAGAAGCAGAAGGATCAAACAGCATTGACAAATGAAAACCAAAAGACCTTCGAGAAGCAGCAGAGGAGAGCCTAATAGATGATCATGATAATAATGATGATTATCTTGAAAATGAAGTTCACAGAAGAAGAAATGGTCAAGAAAAAGCCGAATTGGAATAAAGACAGACAAAGCAGCCCCATGTTTTATTTATAACCTATTTTATATGTCTTTATAATTTCTAAAAAAAAAGTGTAGAAGGGAGAAAATGTAAAGAAAGGAAACGAAGAAAGCTAAGTTTAACAAATAACTAAAGCGTTCCGCTAAGAAAGAAGTATGATAGGTCGAAAGAAGGAGAGTAGGAATAAAGAATAACAACAGAAAAAGTAAGAAAGAGGTACGAACCGTAAGAAAAAAATGAAAAAATAGAAAAGAAAATGAAGAAAGATAAGGGAAAAATGCAAAGAAAAAAAGGAAATGATTAATGAAAAGAAAGGAGACAACAACAAAAAAAATCAAACAGAATGATGCGTTTATATTTCGACGATAAAATAAACTTAAAAAAAAATGTGTCAAAGCGGAAGTTGCTCTAAAGAAAAAAAAACTCATATAACAGGAAGAGGAAAGTGACGTGGTCTAATTGAAATAGTTACAATAATAATAATAATAATAGTCGTAAATGCAAAAGAAAAGTTAATTTTGGCAGAAAAGCGTAATCGGTAGCCAATCGATTAACGGTTAAGTATTCAGGAAAGCGTGTGATAGATCGGTTGCTGTTTATCACCTCAAAGCCGTGGGCCATTTTGACGGACATTGGCACCTTAATCTACTTTAATCTTTGAGACAGGTGCGCCGAAAATAGACTAAACGTATACTTATGGGTCATTGGCTGCTTAGGGCGAATTGTATTGTTTCGACAGCACACCGCGTCGACAGTTACGCTGCGAGTATAGATAGACTTAAAGTTTTATCGAGTTATTTGTAGGGCTGTTTCAGGGCTGGGCGAACAAGGAAAGAGAAAGAAAACAAAAAGGTACAGTCTGAATAGAGAGAGGGTAAAGTTAAATTAAGAGAAAACGACGAAAAGACAGGCTACCATGTCTGCCATGTCCAATTTAGAACTGGATTTGAAGCGGAAATAAAGTGTAAAATGAAGTTGCGTTGGTGGGGGGGACAAAACGTAGGCAACTTTTACAAAAGTAAAAAGTAGTAGAATTAAAACAAATGAAAACGTTGAAAGGAAAAGAAAGAAACAAAACGGAAAACGGAAGTTAGAAATGACGACGAAAACGGAAATTTGAAGTATCTAAAGAAAGAATTTAATAGAAAAGATAATAATATAGGAACTTTAGACAAAGAATTATACAGATCAGTATACCCACCTTGTGTATCTCTATCCTCATGTTCAGACCGCCAGCCCTCTGGTCTTGTATCATCAAAAGCTCTGAGCTGAAGAGTAAGCATTATAAAAACACAGTATTCGAAAAACGAATCACCACCTTTCTATTATTAAATAATTTCCGGAAGGCTTTCAGTCCTGGGTTAACGATAAACTACATCCGTGTCCTGGGTAAGACGTTAAACTACGTCCAGCAGCAAGGCCTCTGATCAGAAAGTTTTGAAGAGCGTGGAACCACCTCTTAATTGTTGGTGTTTCCAGGTCCACCCTCACCCGGGGTGGTAGCACCTGTTAGGGTCCCAGCTATGGGCAAATAGTTAACTATTACCAGCATTACTTTTTTGAAAAGAATTATTACCACAAATACAATTTTGAAGGAAATATATTACCAGAAACAGATTTTTGACAAAACAAAATGTTACGAGCAATAAAATTTTTTGTCAGCATTAAATAACCCATTGAGGTTGATATGCAATAAAACAAAATAAACCAAACCAAGCTAAACCAAAGAATACATACTCTATTAATACGAATCTATCCTAAAAATGTTGTCGGCATTAAATAACCCATTGAGGTTAATATGCAATAAAACAAAATAAACCAAACGAATCTAAACCAAAGAATACATACTCTATTAATACGAATCTATCCTAAAAATGTTGTCGGCATTAAATAACCCATTGAGGTTGATATGCAATAAAACAAAATAAACCAAACGAATCTAAACCAAAGAATACATACTCTATTCATACGAATCTATCCTAAAAATGTTGTCGGCATTAAATAACCCATTGAGGTTGATTTGCCATTAAACAAAATAAACCAAACCAAACAGGAAGGCTTCAGATTGTTCGAACTGAATTTCTGAATCAATGTGTGGTCAGTATCCAGGCTGCCATCCACACATTTGCTCTTTCAATAAAAAGGTTTCGACACTTACAGATTATTAAGGAGGTGGCTAAATAACCAAATTACATGGACAAAAGAAAGAATGGAAGATACAGGAAAGAAGTTGATGAAAATGAGATAATAAATAATCACTAAAAATACTTGTAGTATTTTATAATTTCAATATTTACCTAGTCATTCTAAACAAAGAAAACAATCCCTGACAAATAATGGCTGTCGCCGTCGCACCAGAGTGAAGGCAAAAGAAATTGAAAATCTGATACATTATCCCAGATTTATAAGGGAATTAAAAATTAGTATATGTGATAATATCGATGTGCACGGAAAAGTCTCGGAGAACTAGAAAAATGAAATGAAGCTTTCCACCTTGATAGCACAACTTCACGAATTTAAGTCGAGTAATAGATTGTCAAATAGGTCGCATAAGTTTAGTGCCGAAATTGATAGTTGTAAAGGTAACCGTTGCTAATAGTCTATTTTCAGACGCTACTTGTTTGTGGGACACTCATCCGGCGTTCTGCTTTGTTATCAACTACGATTTTCAATATTTTAAATGCAATGTCAGCAAACATTTTTGTCTCTTTGAATCCTGTTATTTTATTGGTCTCTCTGGTTCTTCCCCTCTCGATATCTCCTTGCTCCTTAGAGGGATTTAGCTTTTTGGAGTGAAATGATTAAAAAGAAAGAGATACCAAATGTTGAACTAAACTATGGACTTTCTTCCTGAGTCAGAATATCGAATGGTTATTTTGTTGTATGGCAATCAATTATTTCGATAGAATGCAGCGACTAGCGTCTCGGAAAAAGAATTTGGAGAGCCGATTTTAAATTCTAAACAAGTTAACTGCCTTCAGTTTTGTAGAAAAAAAAACCCATTAGGATAGGTCTTAATACGTCACTAGTTCTCGTGGTATGGGTTTAATAGTAAGACAAATAGGTATCTATAGCTTTCTGTGGCAGCCATTTTCTAAGAACAACTTTAAAACCAGCCTTAAGAGATTTTGCTTTTTCATGATAATTTGCCCGAGACGTTGTCGAGGATGTTACGGCTTCAGCAGATCTGGTACTACCAAAAATCTATTGGGTTACGGGAGACTCCTATTTTCATATATATATATATATATATATATATATATATATATATATATATATATATATATATATATATATATATCAACTAACATTAATCTTTATTGGCTATGGTATCATTTCTGGGCAAAGTACACATACACATATATACACGCACATGCATATATATATATATATATATATATATATATATATTTATAGGCACACACACACATATAGTGTTCCACATACGAGAGGTATATATATACATGTATAAGAGACATAAATTTCTATATATATATGAGAGCGGGATGCATATATATATAAATACACTTGAATTCATGGAGTCTGGGAACCAGAGAGCACCTATCATATATAGTTATATGGAAGTATTTGTAGAAAAGATAGATAGAGGCGACGGCGATATATAGATATAGAGAGATGTATACAAGACGCTAGATCAGGTAATTAGATTACATATCCGTCTCTGGATCTTGTCAAAACAAGGTAAAAAGGTGCTCCAGCCCATATATGGCAGCAATACTCCATGCAACGGCAATGGTTGTTTTATATTTTTCGATTCAGGGAGAAAAATTTCCTGGCATGTAATGAGAGCCAAAATTCCTTGCTCTGATGAAGCAATTAAAAAAATATTGGTTATTGAAACAGTTAGTTACATTTTCATTCTCGTAGAGTGAACTTCTCTCAGATTAAAAAGTAAAAACTGAAAAAAACAAACGAAATTTGACATCAACATAAATGTTAATATTTTTCTTTTATTTTTGTTAACTCTATTTTAAAGAATTTTAAAACGTGTTTTAAGAAAAAAATGAAAATAAATTGCTAGCAATTTTTTGATTAATCTTTGTTTTTTATTTAAAATCATATTTTGAATGTAATGTCAAATTTTAAGTAGTTTTCTTTGTAGAAGTTGACCTTTCTTTCACTTGTAGTGACCTCTGGATTTTCTCGCCCATTTACCTCTGTCTTCGCACAAATTTTGAATAAAATTAATTTTTGATCTTAACTGTCTTTCTTGTCCTGAAATAAAATTCTAATTTAGTTTTTAAAGTGTTGTGAATCTAAATTTAATTCAATGTATTAATCACTGGCGACCATTTCCTTTTGTCTTGTATTTTTTTCTTGCAACAAAAATATTTGTATTTATTTAAAATTTTACTACACCCCCAAAATAAACCTTTTGACATAAGAAATAAACTTTTAACATTCTTTTTACACAAAAACGAGTTTTAACGGAATTTAACGAATTTCAAAGTAAAAATAAAGAGGTTTAAAGCATCCTAGTCGAGAATTTAAGAATAACAAAATGTCGCTAATTTCTTTTCCGATGACAGGTAAAAATGTGGCATAAAAGTTCAATTTTATATATGTTAAGAATAAATTAGAATTTTTGTCAGGAAAAAAATACCATTTCACACCAAGAATCTATTTTATCCAACTTTGACACGAATACCATTTTTTAATGAGCGATTTTTTATCCAACAATCGTTATAGTACAGTTGAAACATTGTATTA
The DNA here is from genome assembly GCA_903632075.3 of Acanthosepion pharaonis. Lineage (NCBI taxonomy): Eukaryota > Metazoa > Mollusca > Cephalopoda > Sepiida > Sepiidae > Acanthosepion > Acanthosepion pharaonis. The sequence continues at coordinate 2,163,996 of CAHIKZ030005352.1, read as the reverse complement.
AAATTATATTTTAGCGAAAATTTTAAAACTAATTTGCAAATAAGATTTTTCATGAAATATTTCATTAAAGTCGAGCTAAATATTATTATTATTGTCTTGTTTTTCTTTGTACATTAAAAATATAAACTACTATTAAATACATTTTATTGATAGTACCCCCAATAATAGCAATAATAGCCAAATCTTTATAATTATAACAAAAACGTGGAATATCTTTAATATTATGCATAATTATATTATGCAACCATCATGTAAATTTGGGATGTTAATGTGGTGGCCATTTCATGCCAAAAATATGAGGACTAGTTTGAAACCATTGTTGTTCTAAACTCCCACAAAGTTTGGTGTACTCGTACGAAGGAAATCAGTAAATAAGACCTCAGAATATATGTAAGGCAATATCCACCACTAAAATAAGTAAAATTTATTTGTTTTTTATGTAAGTACGAAGCTCTTAATAGAAAATATATGCGTTTTGGTCATTAAATATCCTCCCATTAGATTCTATGCAAGATCCAAATCTTCTATTTTACTATTTATTATTAATAGTAAGTAAACCTGACTTTACTTAATAACCAGCAATGTCACAGGAGACAGAGCGAAAAATTCAAGAATTTCTAAACAAACTTAATTTTAATTCAAAATTGAAATGAAATATCTTTTAAAAATTAATCTTCCAGCTTATTTTTTTTGAGAGCACAATAATATAGTTTCTCTTTTTTTTTTGCCATATTTCACAAAACTTTCTCAAAAGGTTTTGCAAAAACAAGAAATATTTACTTTCCTTTTAATCTGGACTATTGCAACTTGAAATTGTTCTTCATTTATTTTTCAAATTTTATTGGTTTTTTTTTTAATCTGTATGTTCAACTTTCTCAGTTTTAAAAGTCAAAACAATAAAAAAACGGTTAAGAAATGTTTCAGAACAAAGCCATTTTTTTCAACCTTTTTATAATCTATTTTAAAGAAATTTAAAACGTTTTTCGAATTTGAAAATAAATTTAATTATTTTTTTTTTATTATTTAAAGATTTTTATTTAAAATAAACTTTTGAACAATGGATCTAGCCAAAAGAAAATAAACCAAGTATATGTTGACGATTTTGTTTGTAGGGACCTAGGAGGCTTCAGCCACGATTTACCTCTGTCTTCCTATGCAAATTTTTGAATAAAAACAATTTTTAATCTTAACTGTCTTTCTTGTCCTGAAATGTAAATTCTATCTTGTTAGCCTTTTGATTTGTTTGTTTAAATCTAAATTTACACCAATGTATTGGTCATTTAAAGCCAAATTTTTTGATTTAATTTTTTTTTTTTTTGTGGGGAAATATTTGTATTTTTTTTTTTTTTTGCTGCTAGTAATTTTTTTCTTTTGACAAAGAAATGGGTTTTTTTTCTTTCTTTTTTCAATAAAACGTATTTTTTGAATTTTCATTCTTTTAAATGAAAATGTATTGGTTTAAAGCATCCTACAAAAAATGCATTAATTATAAAATGTCACAATGTTTTTGAAGCCAGATGACAGGTTCAAAATGTTTATAAAAGTTCAACCTTAGCAGGTATACCTGTTAAGAATAAATTAGAATTTTTTTGTCCCCCAAAAATCAGTGACCTTTCTGCAAGGATGTATTTTATCCAACCCAATACGAGTTAATGAGTAAAAAAGAAATTACAGTCACCATATACAGTTGAACGTCTTTATTAAATTTATATTTACGAACTTTTAAACTAATTTGCAAATAAGATACAGCATGAAATATTTCATTAAAGTCAAATAAATATTATTATTATTGTCTTGTTTTTTCTTTGTACATTAAAAAGATAAATGAAACGGCAAATACATTTTATTGATAGAAACTAAAATAGCAATAATAACAATAATAGCCAAATCTTTATAAAACAGGAGAAAAAACGTGGAATATCTTTAATAGACTTTGTCATAATTATATGATGCAACCATCAGTCAAAACGGAAAAAAAAACTTTCAGATGTTAATGTCCGAAGAATACATTTCATGCAAAAAAAATGAGAGACTGTTTGAAACCATTGTTGTTCTAAAGTCCCAAAAAAAACTTTGAAAACATTTACTGATGCCAGGAAAACATCAGTAAATAAGACCTCAGAATATATTCGAAGAAATATCCACCACTAAAAATAAGTAAAATTTATTTGTTTTTATTGTCCTCTTAATAGAAAATATATTTGTCGCCATATTTGTTAAATATCCTCCCATTAGATTCTATGCAAGATCCAAATCTTCTATTTTACTATTTATTATTAATAGTAACCCTAAACCTCGATTTACTTAATAACCAGCAATAATTCCACGTGGAGACAGAGCGAAAAATTCAAGAATTTCTAAACAAACTTAATTTTAATTCAAAATTGAAATGAAATATCTTTTAAAAATTAATCTTCAAGCTTTATTTTTTTGAGAGATTCAATAATATAGTTTCTTTTTTTTGCCATATTTCCTTGAAACATTCTCAAAACTTTTGAGTAAACAAGAAACCTATTTACGCAAATTTTAAATCTAACTATTGCTGACTTTTTGCTGTTATCTTCATTTATTTTTCAAATTTTATTAACTTTTTTAATCTGTATTTCAACTTTCTGGCAGTTTTAGTGTCAAAACAATGTAATATTTCTTATGAAATGTTCAGAACAAAAGCCATTTTCTCAACCTTTTATAATGCTGATTCCTAAATAAAATTTGTCGAATTTGTACACTATTTTAATTATTTTTTTTATTATTTAAAGATTCCATCTAACTGATTGCGAATAAACTTTGTGAACAATGGATCTAGCCAAAAGAAAATAAACCAAGTATATGTTGCGATTTTGTTTGCGGGGGTGGGTAGGAGGCTTTAGTCACGATCTCGCCCCCGGCTCTACTAGACCTATGCACGCCATTGAAAGAAACAAAGGATAAGAAGAATATATTTATATGAAATGTAAATCTAATCTTGTTAGCCTTTGATTTGGTTTGTTTAACGGCATATCGACACCTTATTGGTCAATTAAAGCCGAAATTTATTGATTTATTTATTTTTTTTTTGTGGGGGAGAGCTTTGGTAATTTTTTTTTTTTGTGCTGCTAGTAATTTTTTTTTCTTTTGCACTAATGTATGGGTGGTAATTTTTCTCTTTCTTTTTCAATAATGTATTGCTTGAATTTTCATTCTTTTACTATGAACATGTATTGCTGGTATTACTACAAAAATGCATTATTATACTTTCACAATGTTTTGAAGCCAGTAAGGGAGGTTCACTATTTACCCATAGCTAGGACCTTAGCAGGTGCTACTACCTCGGGTAAGAAGTGGTTCTACACTCCTCAACCCCCAACCATCAGTGACCTTTCTGCCGGATGTAGTTTATTGTCATACCCAGTACGAGTTACTCTTTGATAAAAAAGAAATTAAAGTCACCATATAATTGGCTATAATTTCTTTTAATTCTTCACCAGTTCTTCGAAAATAATAACGAGATAAGTATGAATATTATCTTCAATTATCAAATAACAAAGTTGATACAAAGAACTTGGTAAAGACAATACCAGTGGAGAGACTGGTAAAAATGGCAAAACAACGTTTTAATACGAAACTAAAAGAAGCAAATAACATTAAGTAACCTTTTAAGAAAACAGGAGAAATAAACCCATGGAGTGAGTAGACTTTTGTCGAGGAATCCTGTTGGATGATGGCAGAACAGTCAAAACGGAAAAAAAAACTGCTTCAGCAAGAATGTCCGAAGAATACATAGCACGTCACCACCAAAATGAGAGATTGTACGTGAACAACAAAAAGGCGGGCGTAAACGTCTGAAACGTTGAAAAAATATGGAAACATTTAGATGCCAGGAAAATATCCGACATCTCCTCTGGGAGAATTCGATCTCAATATATATTACGAATCAAAGACTTATTAAATGGTGGAAATATAATATTGGGAATTGTGAAAATGTTGGAACAGAAATTGATGAGTAATCTCAAAAGAAACTGAAAACATTGGCAATATAAAAGCAAAAACTTGTCACTGTCATGTAACAAAAAAGAGATTTGATGAACAAATTAAAATGAGAATAAACAAGATGACTGGTAACAAGAAAATCTTTGAAGAAGGGCCCCTGTAATGTTAAGTTAATTTTTGTCGTAATTTTGTATTAATGTTGTTTTATTTCAGAAATATATATTCAACGTAAGTATAACTCAACTTAAATATCCAACTGATTTTAATTTAAATCTATTTGACTATAAATTATAATTTATTTACATTTTTACTTAAAAACCAAAATAACTATAATGAAAGCTATTATATTTCTTAAGAAATGTATTTGATATTTATGTATATATATATATATATATATATATATATATATATATATATATATATATTTAATTTGCTCTTTATCGCAAATTATATTTTAAATTAATGATATCTTAATTTTAGACATTTTATTAAATTATTCTACCACTGAAAAGTGACAAATGTTTTGTTGCCATTGTAGTTTTTTGTAAATCTATTTCTCTTAATGTCGTCTCTGTTTGAATTGCAAAGGTGTCTCCTCTCCGTAACAGTCATTGAAGCAAATTACTGAAATTTACAAGACAGATGCTGCTGATAGGAAGAAGAAATCAATCAGAATGCAATAGTAATAATAATAATAATAATAATAATAATAATAGTAATGTTATACAATGTGTATGTATGTGCATGTATGTGTACTTGTATATGTGTGTATTATTATTGCTGATGGCGTCAAGATCTTCCATGAGGCATCACAAAAATATGCAGAACTGAAGAGAGGATTTCGGAAGGAATTCCTGAATTACCATGAGGTGCCAACCTGGCCATGTGATGCAGTCGGATAGCCCTGTCCAAGGCAGGTCTGCTCAGTCAGCAGAAATCACACCGACACCAGCAGTCTATTGCAGATGACGATTTCATATTAGCATGCTTTGAATGCCCGACCGGCACTAGTGTGTGCAAATCTAGGTCGGGATTGACAAGGCATATAAATACACATATTGGAAGTGATGATATTCAAAGTCAACTTCAACCAACCGGGGATGATTTTGACATGCCACATATGAAACAAGAATTGCAGATTAATGGCTGGCTTTATGAGCCATTGTCATTCACAACATATGAATGCAGCGTTGTCGGAAGGGGTGGGGAGCTTAACTGATGTACTGGACATGTCAGTGATGGTCATACTCGCTTTGTGAGTTAACAGCCACTATATATATATATATATATATATATATATATATATATATATATATATATATATATATATGTTGTTTGCTCGTGTCGGGGTTTTTTTTTTGGGCTTTAAACCTGTATCTGTGCGATGTTTTTCGACAGACTTTCATGTTTCTAGCTCTTTCTTTTTTAAAACCTTTTTTTCTTTCGAGATTGATTTGATTATTGGCAAATCAAAATTCGAAGGGTTTTTAAAACTAGTATACACACACATATATATATACACATATATATATATATATATATATATATATATATATATATATATATATATATATAGTGATTATTATAAAGCCATAAATTATTTTTTTGATTAATACTATTTTAATTTTAGAGACACGTTAATAAGTTATACTTTTTGTTGATATACCTAATATGTAATCAGTACATATTAGTTTTAATTACTTTTGATGCAAATCTTTTTTTTTTTTTAACTGATTCGCGCAGAGCATTGGACAGATATGAGACTCTTATTACTTACCATACTAGTGACCCGTTGGGTCACTAAAGTTTCAGGTTATAAAACAGGGAAATCGATTTCAACACCGAAAGAAAAAAAAAAGAGAAAAGAAGGAAATTATCTGTTTGAAGCAAGTTGAAATAAAAAATAGTTACTATATAAAGAACTTGTATTTTTTTAATCTTATTCATTTAGAATTTATAAATCAGATTAGCTTAAAAGGATTTTTTAATATGCCATGAAATTTTTTAAAATCATATTCACTTGAAAATGCGTTTTTTTTTAAATATTCAACAAAGTATATTTTTGTTTTAATATTTAAAATATTGTTTGTTTAATGAAAGCTGAAATCACACAAAGAGATGGAAAGAGAGGGAGGTGGAAAGAGAGACTTGAGGAAAAACTTAAATCATTATACGCCCCATGGCGGACGTATGCACGATTCACAGACATTTAGTATAATATAGATAGACAGATAAGTGGAAGAAGAAAGAGAAACAAATAGGAATTCAATAGTATTAGTGATGGTAATGGTGGTGATGGTGATTGTGGTGGTAGTGATTTCTCGATTATTTCTGAATGTTCTTTTGTTAATTATTTATTTATTATTTATTTATTTATTAGTAATTTATATAAAAATATTTATTTTATAAGTTATAAAATACAAACACTTATAATAAACAAACACTTAAAATAGACTTTTATTTCAGTATTATTAGTAACTATATATTAATTGTATTTATGGGTAAAACCTATTTGTATAATAACAAGATTAGGGAGACTTGAATATAGTTTCATATCTTTTAACATAAGAGACAAAAAATCAAAGAATGTTCCATTTAAAACTCAAGTTATGCCGGAGTCTGGTGAAGCGCGCCGTGTCTCTCTTGGATCCAAACGCTTATAAAGAAAGATTTTACTGTTGTTGTTCATAATAGCAATAGTAAAAAAATAAAATAAAATAAATGAATAAATAAAAATAATAATTAAAAATAACCGGAGGAAGTCTGGACGCCTGGACGTGATCGCCCACCATGCTATGGATATGCTTTGGCGCTCACGAACCAACCCTCACGTAGGGGTAAATACGAACTAATTATAATGCTGATACAACTAAAAACATTCATAAACCGCATGGGTCGTCACACGGGTCAACTGCGATTCCCAGTGAGGAACCAGTCTGCAACTGGAACAAACAGTCCTCACAGAGGCCCTTTATATTCATTTTAAAAAAAATCCTAAAAAAGGAACAATAAATAAATGGTCCAGGGAAAAGAATATTGAAGTAATGATAGCCTTTTACACCGCTATGATAAATCCGACAAAGACAACAACGACCAAAGCTGTCTATAATATCAGGCGCGAAAAATACCCATCAAACATACTAAACATCGATGCGAACAAATTAGCCAATGTCAGGCGTGACACCATCAGGGAAAAAAGAACACCTAAAATATAACTCAAAAGCATCCGAAAAAACATCATAAATGATTAAACTTTAACATCGAGTGGTGAAATGCCACCAGCTTAGAGGGGACACATGCAGAGGAACAAATAGAAACCAGTTGTGATAATCCCTCTGAGGTACACAAGCAAATAAAAGACGATAATATGAGAGAGAAATAGAGATCAGAAAAATGTCCGGTGTAAATGGGAGAATGTACTGTGCTTCGAGGAAAGGCCGAGAATTCCAAAAGTAAGAAAGAATCGGCAATTGAAGGAAACTATCAGCCTTGCTAACCAAGCAATTAGATACGAAAGAGACGAAATGGAAAGACCGATGAACCTGGCGGAACTTAATCATCTTGTATATGCAGCCTCGGTAACGATCGCAGAAACAATAGGTGAAAAAGTAAAAACCCATCGTAAACGACAAAGAAAAATGTCAGTCTGGGAAGGAAAAATAGAAACAAGAATGAATAACCTAAGACGAAAATTGTCACTTTTAAGTGAAGTAGACAATGAAGCCTTGACATAAAGAATAATACTGACTTATCAAAAGTTAAAGAGAAATTGAAATAACAAATTCAAGCGAAGGTAAGGACAATCAGGCGTTATGAAAAAAAGAAACAGGTTCTTCTGACAAAGCGAGATCTTCAAAGAAGATGCCAAGAAACTATATCGAGAACTTGGAAAATAAAATAGAGATAAATGCTCTACCTAATATCCAGGAATGCGAGAAGTCCTGGTGTAAGGTGTGAGCAATGTTGCAAAACGCACAATTAAAGAGCTACATAGATCAAGCAACAACAGGAACAACACACACAGAGAATGCAAAAATTGATGTATATTAATATTACTGAAACAGTCGCTGCCATCTGCAAATCAAAAAACCGGAAAGCACCAGGAATAGACCGAATAGCCAAATTTATGGATAAAAAATTTATCTACTACCCACCAAATCTTCGCACGAGCTTACAATGATATAATCATAAACCCAGAAAAATGCACGAAGAACCCGGAGAACTATAGGCCCATCACCTGCCTACGAATAATATACAAGATCCTCACTTCTAACATAATCCAGAGGACATACAACCTCATTGAGAAAAATATTCATACACAGTAGAACAGAAGGGATTTAAAAGAGGAAGTTACGGGTACAAATAATTAAATAAGATAATAATAAATAAAACTATATTGGAAGAGGTGAAAACAAACAAAAAAAGAATCTTATCGACTACAGAACAGTGTTCGACACTGTTTCCCACTCATAGATACAGAAGAGCCTAAAAATATACAGAGTATGCGCCCCAACGGTCAAATTCATAACAGAAAGCCGGAAAAACTGGAAACTACACTAAATTTAAACAATACAAACGGAACAATAACATCGAGACCAATCAATATCAAAATCGGGAATTTCCAATGAGATTGATTATCACACCTACTCTTATGCCTTGCATTAGCGCCACTCAGCTGAACAGCAGTAGACAAGAATGGCAAACTCAATCACCTATTTTATATTGACGTTAAAACGTTTTGCAAGGATGACAACCAGCAGAAAAACCTACTCACCATTGTCAAAACCTTCAGCGAAGACATTAGAATGGAGTTTGGAATCGACAAATGTGCCAAAACCATATTCAAAGGCGGTAAAATAACGAAAACTACGGATTTAGATCTTGATATCAACAACAGAATTAAGGAACTACACTAAGATGGTACATACAATTACTTAGGAATTAATGAAGGAGACTGAATATAACATTCAATTCTGAAAAAAACGATCCTAAAAGAATATTATAGAAGAGTGCGTTTAATACTAGAAATCAAACTAAATGTGGCCAATAAAATGAAAGCTATCAGAACCTTAACTTTAACCGTAGTAACATACAGCTTCAATATTATTAAATGGAAGTTGAATGACATTAAAAGACACCAAGATCAGAAAAATGCTTATCCAAATGAGGATGCAACACCTGAAATCAGATGTTTATAGGCTGTATATACCAAGAGCTTTAGGAGGTCGAAGTTTAATGCAAATTGAATTGACTCTAAAAACTACAAAAATCGGATTGGAAGCCTATCTCACAAAAAGCAATGACCCTCTCCTACAAATACTAAAACACCAAATTCAATCCATCAACAAAGCTGCACGCTTAAAGAAACTTAATATACCTGAAATCCTACCAACAAAAAACTAAGCGAATACCATCTATGCCAAACAAGTAAAGCAGAAAAAAAAAACAATTTGGTTAAATCAAATTACAACAAAACTGGGAGGTCCTCGCGAGAAAAAGAATGAACAGTTTTATTAACAGCGTCCCAGGTAACATCAACATAAAAAGTTGCCCAGAAAATCGCCCTACTGTGAAACATCCCACATACTAAGAAAATTACTATCAATTAAATGACAGTTCTCCAATAGGGCCTAAGGACAATAGTTTGGGCCTGGCTCTACAGGATACAAAGCAGAAAACATAATACACAAACAATAATAATAATAATTGTTAAAATTGATATATATTATAGCCTGAATCTATATATCGCATATTAACGTATATGGATATTCTATCCACATTGGTTGTTTAATAAAAATATTATTCTTAAAATTAACTTCCGCAATAAAAAAAACTGTGTACACAAATACACAGTTTAACTGAAATGTGTCGCAAGCCATTCAAACTAGGGAAATGATGCTGAAAAAAACTATGAAGAAAATAAGATAGCATCTAAATATCCTGAAAACCTTTGCGACATCCTATTTCGATATTTCTGCTTGGTGTCGACGCATGCGCATGTGTGTGCACGTATGAATAACATCCAACATATATCAGTAGTTAATAGCCTCTCGATATGAATAATATTTTTTGTCAAATGTTTTTCCCATTTGTTCGAAGCAGCAAACGTAAATGCATTTATTAAAAAAAAAACAAAAAAAAAAACATTATTTTTACTTACTGCCATTTTCGTTTTCATTCAGCGTCTTCTGCGCGTGGCGTCCAGCGCATGCGTTCTGTGCTCCTCTCGTTAACGTGCCAGCAAAAAAGAAAGTGACGAACAGCTTCTGAATTTAGCGCCTTTTTCTGCGTCTTTTTGAGGAAGTTGTAGACATTAGCGGAGCAATAGAAGGGAAAATCTAATATTAAGCGAAGTCTGAGAAATTATATTTGACAGGTAATGTCCGGCTTGAGATGGTCTCTATATAATTAATCGGGACGGAAAAGCACTTTAATTTAAATAGCAAAATATGAAGGTATCTGTCGTAAAACTCTTGAAATATTCCTGATGAAAGAAGTATTGAAATAATATGAGACAGGAATGTTATGTCTTTAAAATATTATATATGTAAATATAGATGCTTGCCAACCTACACACGGAAACCCACACACACACACATACATACAAAAATTTAGATAAAACTAAAATATATCCGTAAAAGGACGATATGAATAATGACAAATAATGCTCACTTAGTTTTGTGGGAGGGAGTATAATTCTGCTCGAATAGGAACTGCCCCATTTCCAGATCGAGAGTTGCACCAACGTTTCTAGTAACTCGATGTTGGCGCTGATGGAGATCTTAAAGACTTGTAGAAAGAAATGTGTTTGAATGGCATCTCTCTAGTTATTCAAAATTCTCATGCCGTGTGACATTGGTGTGTATCACCGACCTTACCTGTGTGGTATCACTCAAAGCCAACTGTCATTCCTACTGTACATATAGACATTTGAAAAAAGACCTTTTTATCTCTGAGTCAGTTTAACTGGTACGTTTTAATTATCGTGTCAGACTGCAAAATTATTCTATTAACACTCATTCCACACTAAGCAAGGCAATAAAGACGCAATGGGGTTACTGAGTTTGTAAAAAATATAAGAAAAGAAAGAAAAATTATTAAGCAGCGAGAACAATAAAAGAACAAGAATGAAGAAGACAAAAGTTAACGATTAATATTGCATTTTGAAGATCATTCTTGACTGAAAAGCAAGAAGCCGGAAGAGATTTGAATAAAGGCGGAGTGCGAGAGAAGAAACTGTTAGCATAGAACTTACGGTTACATCTAGCATTGCACTTAAAATCATAACGTCTAATTACCATAGAGGAAATTACACCGGAGCAATTATCATGCAATTACTTATAGAAAAGTCACAAGGGAGCTACATTACGACAGTAAGAAAGTGACTGAAGCTGGGAAGATATTTCATTCTGTAGACAATAAGTAACATATGGGAAAGTATCTTAGAACATTTGCTATGAAAGTATTTATAGAAATGGCACAGAAAAGAAAAATAAGAATGTAAAAATTTAGTGCAGTTTGCGTAATGGTCTCTTTCATTTATGGCCATCGAAATGTATGTTTGTTTTTAAATAAATCTCACCCAATACAAGAGAAAGGATTTATTTCTAGATGATTCCCACATTGTTATGGTCCGGTTCCTTGTACCACGGTGATAGTCCAAGGTAGAACCAATAAAGAATAACTCGAACACGGATATGGAATAACACAGATATATTACAAACAGGAATATATACTGAGAAGTAGAAGTGTTAGTATGAACAATCAGGTTTAGTAGAGAGAACAATGTAGTCTCGACCAGTATCACTATTCCAGTGTCTTGCAGTGATTGTCTGAACGCGACTCTGTTTCGGACTGCCTCTGACTCGACTCTTGACTCGAACTACTGACTCAACTTGAAAGACTGACTCGACTTGAACTTCTGACTGACTCGACTACTGACTCCACTTGAACTACTGACTCTACTTGAACTACTGACTCCACTTGAACTACTGATTCACGATATTCATTCACCCCACCCCCACTGGAGCATCATGTGACACAAGGTCGGTTATTTATTGTGGGTTCTCCGATCCCGTGGGCTCGGCCCAAAAATATGCCCATTGAACCCGTATAAACGGGCTCATGGCCGGTTTACCTCCTCGAACGAGACTCCGCCCCTCGGCGTAGCCTCGTTCGGGTTCCTCTCGGCTCGAAGGCAGAGAGTTTAACCAAACAGTCGGTTCAGAAGTGAACTACTGACGCACTCCTTGCCTACTCCTGAGGCGCTGTATTTATTAAGTTTGGAATAGTCCATTATTATTATTATGGGTAAGATCCCATAACACACATTAAATAAGAATTAGAAATAAGCAAACATATGTTTGTTGCTTGGCACTAAAATTTAGATTTCAGATTAATATCATAATGGTTTAAGAAACGTCCTAATTTTTATACTGAAATTCATTTAATACAAGTTTCAAAAGTAACTAAAGATAGAAGTTAAAATCGTAGGAAAAAAATATGAGTTCGCGATAAATGAAAATTATAAGGAGTAGTGTGGCACCATTTACCAGGAAAAAAAAAGAAAGGAAACAGAGAAAGGAAAGAAAGGAAAAGAGAGGCGAGACTTAAGCGTAAATGATAAAAGAAACCACCCACGACCAGGGGCCTTGACAATGTTATTTTGATAAGTAGCAAATGGCGAAAAGGTGTCATTACCATTACAGAAAAATTCTAAGTGGATAAGGGAATCGACTATGTTCTGGCGACGAACTTGTGTTATCGGGATTTGATAGATAACAGCCGCTTAATGCGGGCAAACATTTAATTAGCAAACCACAGACCGACTAGCTAAGAAAACTCCAATTGATAATGTTATTTTGATAATTGACAAAGAACAGGTGAAATACAGGGCTTTGGATAGATAAGAAAAATTAACTGTGTCGTCTGCTAAGCCGCACACGAAGCCAACCTTGAGTAACGGCTGACCGTTTTTGACAAGACATCTATAGGTGTTAGAGTTCGGTTGTGATAACAAAACTATGTTATCAGAAATTGGCACCAGGAATGACTAGAACAATGGAACTGTTTTTTCGATACGACGGTCGATTATTTTTTGCTGGACGACCACCTATTCTGATGATTAGCGAAAATCTGACTGACGAAGTCCAGATGAGAATAGAGGTTATGACACTACTGGTCGCATTGTTCTGTTTTCGGCCAGAGAAGATGAGAGCTGCGATTAAGGAGAGAAAAGGAAAAGAAAAAGATAATTTTTTTTTGAGCAAGATATATATTTTTTTCTTCCTGAAACAAAGCCATCTGGATCGCACACGCCCGGCTGGACATCATTGGCCGAGTGGTGATCACGTGACGCAAGGAGGGAAGCCGCCACCGCCCACCTAGAGGATGGGTATGAGAGGTTGCTACAAAGAAGTGGGGAGGACCGTTGACGCCCCTCTGAAGTATGGTGAGAAGGTGGGAGTAAGAGAAGACTTCAAAAAATGGAAAGAAGTGGAAAATTCCTAACCAAAAATAAAAGAAGTGGATATGTATTTAGAATTATCGAGGAACCTCCAACGCCGACAAACCCACCCCGGTTTTGGTCGGCGTCCATATTAGCAAAGTCGCAGCGAACAGAAATCAGTAGAGTTTCCCGGAGAGTTTCCCGGAGAGTTCAGCAGAGGAGAGTGTTCAGTTGAAGCAGGCCTCGCAGCTGACTAAGATTCGCGCAACTTCCGAACTCGTTTTCAATCCAAGAACAATTTATTTTGAAGAGCGACTTAGATCAATACCACCAAAATAAGTTTTTCAACTTTCGCCTGAAGACACACCAAGAACCAATTTCTTAAAGAACAGACAACTTAAAGTGTTAAAACTCGCCTAACAAAAAACAACGTGTCACAATCCATATAACGGGTCGGGAGATAGACGCAGTCCTATGTATCCAGCAACTAGACATAAAGTATTGTTATCTTTTTTTTGATACCTTGAACTTCTGAGTTATCATTTTATTTCTTTTATACATATTTGTGCGATACCACCCTCGCTTGAACCCAACTTGCATTACGGCCCTAACGACTGATTGATTTCCTCTGCCTAAGATCAATTCACAACGTGGGTAGGCAGACTGGAGATCAACGCAGTTACTTTGTTAACCAGACGTTGGAAGCGAGTTGGGAACGACGAGGCTGATATCGAATCTAACCAGATTCCCATCCGAATCACCCAAAAGGTTAGAACGTCACATTTGGGTACCGCGACCGATACCAAGCCAGTTGGTCGTCACAGGACGGGACAACACGACTGACGCGATAGGCGGACGTCACGTTTGGAGCGGCGACACCGAACGAAGCAGCGAGGAGCGAGCGAAGGCTCTGTTTAGGGATGTCACAGTAGGATATATAACGATTGAACATTGACTTGAAGAGGTTAAGGTTGAACTGTCTCAGGATGCACGCTTGCGGGAATATGTTTCACAAAGTAGCAGTTCTTGAGAAACTTTCTGCTTACATTCGAAATACGGAGGGAATGAAGGTGGTTCGTCACCGTGGATGTGACAAAAGTGTAAAGATCTAAAATGGTTTAATTAAAGAATGGAGTTCAGCTGAAAATTCGTTACGAAATTAGTGATAGAGTAACGATAGGTTTGCAAGTTAGAATCTGAGAAAAAGACGAAGCATGTAAATATTTTTCAACGCTTTCAAGGCGGGAAAATGAGAATAGAGAATTTTCGTTGATTTATTGATTGATTTTGATTTTTACGTCTTATCAATCTTTTGCAGGTTATTTGAAGCCAGAAATTATTTTTAGATTGTAAGTATCTTTTGGAGATAAGGTGTTACTGACATAAATACTACTAATGAACTCATAGCTGGGAGAGAACATGTGGATTGATGAAGTTATTTACGCCTAAGTTAATATAACGAAGAATGACTGGAAATGGAACTCGGCTCTCTTTACTCAGAGCACCTATTCATGAAATATACGCACATCCGACCATACAATACTTGTTATTCCAAAGCCATCACCCATCTTTGTACAGAGCAGGCTCGACTTATTTTAAATTCTTGAACCTGTGTTTCGACGTGAAACGTCCGTAAACCCGGAATTCATTGAGTTAAAAGTTAGCGTTATGGATCGTTGAGATATTTTTCTTAAAAGAGCTTTTCAAGGAATTAAACTTCTGAAGTCTACTGTTATTGCACATTCTGGTAATGATGGAAGGGACCTTACAAACCTTTTGTCCGATTTAGCGTGTAAAGTTAACATGATTATAACATTATTTACATTCAGGTTACACGTGCTGCCCTATTGCCACAGATGAAAGTCTTCAATTGATGTGATTTTTATTATTTAGTGAAGCTCTTTGTTTGTGAAGAGAGCGGCTCGGATTGAGGAATCTGAGAGCTGAGTTCGAATTCCAGTCGAATCCATTACATTGACAGGGTAATTGTCATGTGGCAAAAAATATTCTCATTAAATTTTCCATGACATTTTATTGCAAAGTATTTAGCTAATTTGTTCCAAACACTTTCGAAAATCAGCACATCTTAGTGAATTTTATCCTTCTACAATATTAACTAGCAAAATACCTTCAGCATCCCAGAAAACTGTTGCCCAATAGTACCTCCTGATACGTGCTAATACCCTTGGGAAAGCCCGGGTTCTACAGCGTTGGATGGCAACTGGTCTACCACAGAAGGAAATGGCAACCTACTGCGGAAAAGACACATGATCATCTACGCGTGTATCACGCATGGCACATAACTGACTTCTTTGCGATACTGTAGCGCCAGTGTGTAAGATCTAACAAAGGGTGTTCTTCAAGACATGAAAGGTTCATTCATTTCAAACCATATTTCTTAGCTGATTTCTGATAACGATTGTTTATAGTTGATAATTTTTTGATGGTGTTTTAGACGTTTTTGAACAGATCGGACAGGTTGTTTCATAAAAACGACAACAAGATCAAGTAGAACTATTGAGAAAGAATACAAAAGAAGCTTTTAGCTAATCAATTTTCAACACCGAAAAATAACAAGGAATTTAAAAAAAAAATATTTCATTATTTATTTAGGACTTTCCCGAACCATTTTTGCTTAGAGTTTCATTTGAAAATCATCAAGCAATAAATATATAAAATAAAATTCAATGAATAAATAAATAATGACGAAGATGCGATTGGCTTCGATCTTCAACAATATTCAGCAAAACAGAGTTCGATTGACAAGTTTCGTATCGATTTTGAGTAAATCCTTTTTTTACAGTAAATAATCGATTCTACTCACATCATCGCCGTAATTAATAATTTTCTTTTTATGTTTGATTTCCTTATACACGAAAAACACGAATAGCTTCAAATCATGCATTTCTAAAGAAATCAATACTGGAATAACAACAAAATTGATGAGGCTTTTCTGTTGATAAAATATCGTTCAGCCATGAGAATATTTCGCAACTTTATTTTCATCTTCTACATTTTAAAACGATAAGGAACAGACATAGTCTAAAATCATTTATCGTTGCTGTTAGATGACGTTACAAGAGTTTAATCAATAGTAATTTAATAGAAAAAGAACGATTAGGCTCTGAATGAAGAACTATGCTTTGAATGTCTTGAGTCTCATGTTTACTTCAGGTCTCAAGTGGAACACATATATACTATTGATTATTAGTCATACTAGAAAAATTGTTTGTTCCTTCTATCAACGCACAAAGTACCTGGCACCTTTTACCAGGCTTTTTCTTTACTATAGTCAGATTAGACAAATAATGGAATATTACCTTTAGTTTTTCATTGTAAGTGTACTAACATGATATCGTGTCAATAATAATAAAATTGTTGTTTGACGTTGAAGAAAGCACACAGAATACAGAGTCGGCTTAATGGGATGATCGGCATCGGCATATGTTTGTAATGTAATTCAATGCAATGTGCGATTTGTAATCTTTACAAATAAGAGCTTTTTATGGCTTCCGTAATTAAATAGCTTACCTATTGAAATAAAACCACTTTCTGTCCTGAAAGTGATAACCACTTTAATATTTCGATAACAGCTTAGGAATAAAGGGAACTAAGTAATATCTAAAAGAATGATGCTGTCATTGTAATACTATGTTTGTATAGAGAAGAATGGATATGTGAATAGTGTAACTGATATTCGTACTGAAAGTTGATTCGACGAGCCGGGTTCAAACCCCAGGTTAGTCTGTTGCGTTCACCTTCGCATAAATGTCCTTGAAAATGGAAGGAATTTATCTCTTCTCATAGTTTAAATAACAAGGCAAAGTGTATTTCTGGCCTTGGGTGAAAACCAGTCTAAGAGAAAGAAAACAGACTTTCAAAGCGTAGAGAAACGGAAAAAAGGACTCATCGACCTTTCCAAAATATCCATGGTAGTTTACAGATATTAAAGAAAAGGAATTCATGGAAACACCTGATCGCTTACACCCTGAAAATTAATTATGTGAAAATGTAAAATTTCAAATATATATATATATTTGTAATTTTACATTTATATAATTAATTTTCTGTATTATTAATATGTAATCCACATTTTGAAATACTCATAATTTATTATCTATAATTTTTAAAATAAATGGATATGGGAGATAAGCTTTTAGTATTAGGTTTTATTTAAAATATGATATGGCTATTAGATGCCACTAACAGCTTCTCGGGACCACCATGAATTGAGTCACTCAAGAACTCTTGCGATGTCGAACACATAAATTCATGTATTCGATCTTCAAGTTCTTCCAAATCTTTGTTTGGTAGAATAGAGTTGCCCCTTTATCCAACTCAAAAGAAAAATCACAGGGTATTAAGACAGGACTCCTGGCTGGCCACTCATATATAAAATAAGAAATTTCAATCACCTTGAATATGCACTATAGGCCAAATATTTTAGGGTACGTGTCATTTTCAGAACTATATTTACGAGCTCATTTCAGGCCCGATGGAGATGCCTTTCCTGAAGGCTCACTATCCAATATTACAGTAATAATAACAAGGAAATTAACACATAAGATTTCTTTAAAGTTTTATCTCTTTTTGACTGATCAAATTTGCGGTTTAATGTTAATCTCAGAGCTGGTGTATTTTAAATTTGAGGGAATCGATTCTCTTTGTTTAGCACGCAAAAACAATACCAACATATGGTACAGCATCTAGAACACTGCACAAAGAAATTATGAAGAAATGCAGGCGGGATAAAGAGGTATGCCCCAATGAAAAGTGTACAGAAATAGCAAGATTGAATATTACAGATAAAGTAGATATGAATAAACTAAGAGAACAAACGAAATGCTCGTGAATGTGACGTAAAAAGTCCAAGGACGTGAAACTGACATTAGAGAAAAAGGAGAGCCGAAAATATATAAAAATATCGAAAGACCAGAACTATTAAACTTTGACGTGAAATCAGCACTGACAAAATTGAACAGAAACAAAACAGCCGATGCAAACGGAATTGTAATAGAAATGCTGACAGCCTTATTTGATTGGGCATTGACAAGATTACAAACATAATATATGAAATATACAACTGTGGTGATATAACAGAAACATGACTAGATCAGTTTTAATACCACTACCTAAGTGTAATGGGACCTTAGCCATAATAACATAATGGACTATTCCATACGTAATAAATACTACGCCTCAAGAGGAAGCAGGGAGTTCAGTCCGAAGTCGCGCGACCGGCTGACCGGCTGATCGGTTGAACTCTCTGCCTTCGGGCGGGGAGGAACCCGAACGAGGCTACGCCGAAGGGCGGAGTCTCTTTCGGGGAGGTAAACCGACCCAGAACCAGTTTATACGGGTTCAATGGGCATATTTTTGGCTGAGGCCACGGGCTCGGAGATCCCACGTTAAAAAGGCATTGTGACACATGACGCGATCGTGGGAGGGTGACTGAATATCGTTCAGTCTGAATTCGGGCGACCGGCTGACCGGCTGATCGTTTGAACTCTCTGCCTTCGAGCGGGGAGGAACCCGAACGAGGCTACGCCGAAGGGCGGAGTATCTTTCAGGGTGGTAAACCGAGCCTGAACCTGTTTATACGGGTTCAAAGGGCATATTTTTGGCCGAGACCACGGGCTCGGAGATCCCACGTTAAACCGGCCTTGTGCCACATGATGCCCTCGTAGTGGGGGGGTGACTAAATACTGTTCAGTCTGAAGTTTACTGTTCAGTCTGAAGTCTGGAGTGAAGTCCGTCAGGATTCTGTCAGTCAGTCAGAGCGAGTCAGTCAGTCGAGTCAGAGGCAGTCCGAAACAGAGTCGCGTTCAGACAATTACTACTAAATCTGATTGTTCGTACTAACCCTTTCTACTTCTCTGTATATATTCCTGTTTGTAATATATCTGTGTTATTCCATACCTGCGTTCGCGTTCTTCTTTATTGCTTCTACCTTGGACTATCACCGTGGTACAAGGAACCGGACCATAACACTAAGGCATAAACGAATATGAATTACGTTGGTCAATCAGCGTAATAAATTAGACGGGATATAGGAAAAGATAAATGCGAGTCTCTTAAAAACATTGGAACAAGAAATGCAATACAAATGCAAAAGGATATACACCTATGTTTTATAGACAATCCAAGAGCATTTTATTGAGTACATCATAAAGAACTATTGGAACTGATAGGTAACTTTGATATATTTGGGAAGGATATTAGAATAATCCATATCGTATACTAGCAGCAAACGGACTGCATACGGATAGAAAACGAATTCAGTAAACATGCAAACATAAAAAAGGATATAAGACAAGGTTGTGTCTGCTTACCAGACTTATTTATATAGTGAAAGGAGTCTGAGAGAATTAGTATCATTGTCTCTACAGACCAGATGCCTGTTACCCCCCCATCCACAAACGGGAGGCCAACAAGCGATCGAGCGCCTTCTTTCTGTTCTTATGGAGAGAAAGTGCAGCCAATCGATAAAGGATAATCGGAAAAACACGCCTCCGTTTTACCCTTCACAGACAAACGCCGTCGAAGCCAAGTCCGAACCGCCCCTTTCGACTTTTGACTGACATTGAACCAACTATTCTTCAGTTGGAGATTAGACATGAACCACACTCCAAGAATGCAGACCGGTCCGTCCAAATAAAAGTCCCTGGAAGCGTGAACTCCTTCCAGCCGTCTAATCGCAAGTCGGATGACTTGTCGCGATTAATTTTGGCCCCGTCACCTTCTCGTACCTCTCAAGTGGATTCTGTACTGCCTCAATGTCGCTACAGCACGACACGGAAATACAAATGTCATCGGTGTACGCGGAAAACTGGCTCGACCTCCAGGAACGGCAATTCCGCGCAGCCCTTTCCCTTAGCCGACGAAGGAGGGGCTTCAACGTCAAAGGGTAAAGTAAGAGCGACAGTGGACAATCCTTATGAACCGAACTAGACAGCGCTCGACCGCTTCCCGTTTACCTGTACCACAGAACTGAGGTAACGATACACAAGGCTGGTGCACTTGCAAAATTCGGCCTGCCGGACAGCCGCCAGGTACCGATGGTCGACCCTATCGAATGCCTTGGACTGCTCTTCTTCTACACCCTCTATGATCGTGCGGACCAGATGCAAGTTGCTTTAAATTGTTCATCCCCTCACAGCACAAGTCTGCTCGGATCCCAACAAGCTCGTGACAACTGGCAAACGCGCCGTCGGAATCTTGGACCAAATCTTTAACTCTGTGTTTAGCAGAGTTATGGGCCTATAATCATCTAATTTCCGCCCAACACCCTTGACCATTTTCAGCAGCGTGATCACACACCTGCAGATCCGATTGGGGATGGACGCTTACCGGGGCCAGTTTTTGAATACCACTGTCAAAATCGGGACAACGATGTGCGATAGCATCAAGTACAATTCGTAGGGCTGACCATCAAATTGCGGAGACTTGCCACTACCTATCCTCTTCAATGTCAATTGAACTTCGCCCGCTGTGATCTCACCCTCGCAGCTAGCCGCTTCAGTCGACGAAAGTCGAGGAAAGTCAGCCAAATAAGTCACCACAAAGACCAGGCTCCTTAGTAAATCGGCTCTCGAAATGCCGCCGAAACTCCTCATACGCGCACTTCGTCGATTTCAGAGTATGCCCATCCGGGGTATTGACCGCGCAAATGTATTGATCAGAACCGCGATGGATCTCTTCCTTGTACAATTCTACGCCCTTATTCATCGCTTCATTAGACATCTTGTTTAACCTATATCTAATTACTTGACCCTGGTAACGCTTGCTAGCTTCACGCTCCAGAATCTGTCAAGCTGGTGCTATCTCTAGGAAGTAAATGATTTGTTTCCGTAGAGGAATGCAGGTTCGATTCCAGTCGGAAAACGCATATTTTCTACAAAATTTCTCGAATATTCAGGTCGGTAAATGTAATTAATACTGTTTAATTCACAGACCATTTATTAAATAAATTGTATGTATAAAAATAACGTATATATAAATAACACACACACACACACACATATATATATATATATATATATATATATATATATATATATATATATATATATATATATATATATATATATATATATATATATATATATATATATATTGAATGGACTCGTCCTGAACACCTACAGTTCCGCCATATGCGAACATCTTTTCAATAGCAGAGATTGTGCAGCCAAATTTAGTGTTGACTGGTTCACCGTGTTGGCCTGGTCACACTCTGTATTTCATCTGAAGGTTCTGGAGGCACTTTACATCGGGTCCCGCAAGCCTTCTTTGTGCAAACAACGTGAATGTTTGCTAGGACTTGCTGTCATCTGCCTCTAGTTCCTTCTTGCATATATACAGATATATATATATTTTTTTTCCACCTTTTCTTATTGTACATTTTTCTGTTTTAATTTTGAATCTCCCGTGGAAGCCTGAAGAGCGGGAGCGAAACCGGTTGCTCCCCCCCTTGTTGTTGTGTTTTTTTTTTTAATTATTTTGTTTAATATGTCTTGTAATATTAAATTTTATACTTTTATTTCGATCATTAAATTTTGTACCGACAAAATATCTTTAAATATATATATATATATATATATATATATATATATATATATATATATATATATATATATATATATATATAGCACTATTTTAAAAAAAATAACAAAAATAAAAGAACTTTGGATTATTTACCTAACGAGTTCTTTTCCTATTTTCTATATATTTTCACACACACACACACACACACACACACACACACACACACACACACACATATATATATATATATATATATATATATATATATATATATATATATATATATACACCTTTGGTTTAAAAGTAGGCAGACAAGCATGAAAGTTAGCGAGAGAAAGGGGAACCGTGATTGTAATAGTGTTCCAAGAAGAATTTGATGATAATAGCCCGTCTAAAACAAGTGTTGTGTCGAGGACGAGCATTATATAATCTAAAAAACATTCATAAACAGCTGTTTGCGTTGTCCAGGCATGTCCACTGGTTACCCTGGTGACATTACTTTTAATTGAAGTGTGATGAACAAAGAAAGCCCAATCCTGAATGTATCTTCTCTGATGGCGTAGGTGTAAGAGGCTCAAACTGTGGGAATAGATTCGTGTTTCGTTACTGGCCACATTTGTTCCGTCCTCTAGCAGATCGTCAGAATGCTTTGCTTGATTTCTTATTGCATATATAAGACGAGAACTCTCTTATGGCGGAAACCTGCTTCTCTTCAGGTAAAAAAGGACAGTATCTACCGGGTTGTTAAGACGAGTTTATGGTTCATTTATCTAAGGACCCAGGATATTGTCAGATTTCATTTCTTGATAGTTTACAGCCTCTTTCTTTTTAGCTTATATCTAGTTCTACAGAAGGATGCTGAGACTGTACACGTGAGCAACGATTAAGCATTAAGTAAGTTAGAAACAAAAAGGACACCTACACTTAACATCAGAAAACACATTTGAAATTTCTAAGGTACATAATGATGATTTGATTAATTCGTTTTTTACGGTTTATCAACACTTTTGCAGGTTATTTAAAGCCAGAAAATATATTTAGGCTGTAATAATAATAATTCTTTAGTGTACAAGTCTTACTAATTAACCCATAGCTAGGGCGAGGAAAGGTGGATTTACACAAAACGCACATCCAAGCTTAGAGTACCTTGCATTTCCAAGCGGTCTACCATCCACGTACTGGCCACGTTACTTTATTTCGGTGATTGTACGGAAATCGGTGTTTCAACGTGATATGGCCGTAAGCCCTCATAATGAAGAAAGAGGTCTTAGAAAACATGATACTCACAAGATTCACTGCGTGCCAAATTATTATCGTGATAACTTTTTTTTCTAATATTTCAAAAACCGTTCAATCAATTCACACAAAATTTTCACATAATGTTGGCAACACTGATCTGCACAATCCCTGAAATTATCGTACTGATCTGCGCAACATTGGGTGAAAATTTTGTGTGAATTGATTGGGCGGTTTTTGAAATATTAGAAAAAAAAGTTATCTCGATAATAATTTGGCACGCAGTGTATATTGAAAGCAAGTGTGACAAAGGAAAGCTACCTAACGAGTCTGTGTAAATGTTTGCCAGAAGTGGGAGAGGATGACAGAAAAAAAAGACAATTTTTTAAAGAACTATAAAGAATACGAAATTGAGGAGAACCATTATTGCCGACGTTCTTAACGGACACGTTGCATAATATAAGATGTATAAGAGGAGGTATATTAAAATAGGTCGGTCGTACAGTAATAATAGTAATGTTCGTTAAAATAAATTATATTCACTTTTTATGAAAATAGCCTTTTCCAGGAAAGAAAGGGACAGGGACAAGTAGTGCATAATCTACCTAACAATCTTGTATAAATATTTAACAGAAGTTGCATTGGAATGACAAAAGGTGATTTCTAAAAACTAAGCAAAGAATTAAGAAGCTAGAAAACATCATCAGAAACTAATGAAACAGCGCTGAACTGCTATTTAATATCGGCTCTCCTATACAGTAGTCAATGCTGGATAATGTACTTCCATTTTTGTAAAGATTCCTTCGTTGCTTAACCACTCCGTTCATGGTTGATTGCCAAATTTCAAACAATATTTACAGTACGTCCGATTGCTCAATGAATGTAGAATTATTTCTGTATGGAAATAGTTAATTTTACCATTACTTCGACAACATAAAATTTAGAAAATGGATGTAGCACAATGGTCTCGCACGATAGCGCCATGTGGGAATTTATGGGTTTTGAGTCGTTTGAATGATTTCCGGCTCAGTAATGAAACAGCATCAAAGTTATTTCTTCTTTTGCGGAAGAACAAAACAAAACTTTAACGCTTCTAATGAAAAAAAATAAAGGTTTAGGTCTAGAGACTCTTGTCTGCATTGAAGAACCAAAATTCCCGAAAAGAAATTAGATTTTACATTTAATTAATTTATACAGAATTTGGGGGAATGTGCCGTGCCAAAGTTGGATTCTGCAATTCCCCAGCCCCAAAGAATAAACATTGGAATAGAGGATTTTCTGATAAATCTAATGAAATTTATGACAAAAAATGGTATTTGGTGCCCCGCATATACTGATAAAAACGGATAATGATCGGATTAAAGGTACTTAGTACGTTTTAAATATCTTCCCAAGGGCATTTTCCTTACTTTTTCAATATTAAATTGTTGTCATATTTGAGTATCTACATAAAAAAGATAAAAATGGTCTATAGGATTTTTGTTGGCATTATTTGATGTTAGAGTTGGGTAAAAAAAAAATAAGAAAAAAAGCACACAAAATATGGAAAGGACTATGTTTATTCTCGACTTAATATTGTGGTGTAGGCCTTCAAAATCCAAGTTAAACTTTCTGTAAATTCATTTCAATAAAATTCAAATACCTCTCCTAGAAAAACAAGGCAGAAAAAACAATTATCCAGAACTGATTATCTAAAAACAAATTATTCAAAACATACACGTTTTGGTTAATTCAAAGGACAAGGTAACAAATACTAGGATTTAGGAGAAAGTTAAACCGGTTCCAAAATTCTGGGACTATCAAAGTCTAAACTCGAATCGAAGTTGACAGTCTCAGGATCTCAATATAGCACATATCCCTCGATAAATATACCGGAATTGTCATATGTCCGCTATTTAAGTCATTATGTGAAGTTAACATCCATATGATATAATTCGTTTTTTTTCGAGTTACATGTTTTATCTATTTTAGTTGATACTGTCGTTAAAAATATTAAAGTCATATTGTTTTGGTTATTTGATAAAGTTATTTGTAGTTCTATAGCATCAATCTTTAAAATCTGATGAAGGATCATCTTCTGTAAGGCATTGAAAATTCATTCACTTTAGACATTTTTAATCACTGCTCTGAGAAATTAGTTGAGTTTATATATTTTTGTTCAATACTTCGAATTCATATGACAGCTATTATATTAACATTTTAGTTTTTCAGCATTTTGTGCATTTTGACAAATCAGTCGCTAGCAAATTTACTTGTCTCTTATAGGCAATGTGAAAACTGATCCATATTGATATACTTTGTGTTTAGAGTTTGTTAATTCCACATTCTGAATTTTTATGATGGACTCAGTTTATGGGGGGTCACTGTTTCCATTCCAATTCCAGATCCTCGGTTCTATTTGAAAAGGTGTATCTTAAGATCTATTTCTTTGAACAATTGGTAAAGAATGCTGGTATTTTGTTCAAGATCATTATTATACTAACTATGAATATCTATATCATCAACATAGACCTCACTCATTATACCTACACTTGTCTGGGGAGGCGGAAACGTGGACGATAATAAAGCCTGATATGAATTGTCATAGAAGAGATTAAACGACAAAAATAGAGGTAGAATGGAGAAAATAAGTGTGAGAAATAAAACGGTTGCATGAAGTTAATTCGAGAGTTCAGCGATGGAACCTAGTTGCCAATCTAGTAATACACTTAAAAGCACCAAGGAGAAAACCTCATCAGAAAAATTGTCATGAAAATATTTGCAGAAAAGATATAAAGAAGCCACGTCTCTTCGGTGAGAAAGTAACTGAAGATATATAGTAGAAGTACCAGATCTGATATGGCAGGAATATTCATTGCGGAGACGAATAGGAGATTTAGAAAGGCGCAAGATGAATTTGTGCTTAAGAAGAAAATTGAAAAAAAAAAGCTTCCACATTCCAAATTAAAAGTCTGCAGTGAAGAACGGAAAATACCGTAAAAGAGCTGAAATTTTGCATTTAACCCATTTAAATTTATTTTGGGGATTTTCAGTGCTAAATGTAGATTCTAGATCCAAAACAACATAAGAAAAGAGGCAAGCAATTCTTGCGGAAGGTGCCGATGATTGATTCAAATATTACAAATATTGTTGATATCCGAGAAGCATTGACTATTTTTACTTACATTTAAATAATAATTATCGCTATAGTCTTATTGGTCACTTTATTAACAAAAGAATTATGTCAAATTTGTTATAATCTTGTATAATTTCTGTGATAATAAATTTGTGACATTACAATTAAAGCGTCCCTCCATCATTGATTCTTCCTTTTATTTTGGTCATTCATTTATGATAGTTCATCAAAATTTTCCGAACTTTAATCAAAAAACACACTACGGAACTCATCCGCTTGATGACGTTTTTCTCAGTTTGTTTCTTGCTTCCTCTCAAGTTTCTTAAGGTTTGGGTCCAGGTTCTTAAAGTAGGACCCCAGTCAATAGCTTTCGGCCGAGCGCTTTCAGTTGTCCTCAACCGTCATCATGGCGTTTGTTTTTATTTGGAGATATGATACTGGTTGTTTTAGTTTTATAGATAATTTTGTTGGGTTAGTTCATTATGAAGGGGATTAATGTTTTTTTTATATTTGATGATTAGTTATTAAATATGTTTAATATAATTTTGCCAGCATTAAATGCTATTTTATATATGTTGTGTTTTTGGTTTTCCATGAGGATCGCTTCCAGAAGTTGCAGTCTTTTTTGTAGTTGTTTTTATAGAGGATTTTGATCTTGTTAATTAATATTTTTTATAATCCTCCAATACCAGATGTTGCTTACGTATCAGGACTAATTATTGCGGAGTAAGTTTATCCTTCTACAGAGGTGATGTCAGCATACTCTACAGGCTCAGACCACAGGGCTATATTTTATTTTATCTTTGATTGAAGGTTTTCTATTGAATCCAGAGGTGTTGCTATCCTAGGGTGATGGCCAGCCAAGTCTTGAGAGCAATATTTACCTTATAGAAAAGGGAAAAGCAAATGAATTCATGCTTCTTCCGAGAGTATTTGTAAGATAGTGATAATAACAGACTAGGCCGGAATTGGAATTCGGTTCGTCAGTTTTACTTTTCGCACAGATAGCAGTTACGCTACCAGCACGCCCGAAATAATAATACGCAGTAAAGCATTGAGTATAGGGAGTTAACATCCATATAGACAAATCAAAAGACTCTTCAATATGCCTCGCCTATGATTGTGACTATTTAAAAATAGTGTTTTCTCCGCTGAAAACTTCGTCTTATCCAACCGTGTTATATTGCTGCCTGTATCTTTTGTAGTTTCCGTGAAAATAAATTGGAGGCAATGCAAACAAAGCGTCCCTTGTGTTTTTATATATATATATATATATATATATATAAATATATATTTATATGTGCGTTTAACATATATTTGCATATATAAATTTGTTTATGTGTGCATTTAAGAGATGTATATATATATATATACATGTATATATATATATATATATATATATATATATATATATATATATAAACTTGTTTATGTGTGCATTTCAGAGATATTTCCAGAAATACACACACACACACACATATATATATAAACTTTTTTATTTCTGCATTTAAGAGATATTTACATATATATATGTATATAAAAATCTGTTTATATGTGCGTTTAAGACATATTTACAGATATATATAAACCTGTTTATGTGTATGTGTGCGTTTAATATATATATATATATATATATATATATATATATATATATATATAATCTAACTGAGAATGTGCAAGAGAATCAAATGCAAAAGCACAAATTTAGAGAGAGAAAACCAGAGACATTTTTGCCGCACACAGTGAATGGAAGGGAGCGCGGATGAAAAACAGCTGAAAATAGATTTACATTCATAGAGGGAGATAAAGAGCAAGTAATAGCTTTGGACAGTTTTAAATAAGCAAATGTGCAAGAGTGCAAAAGTTGTACGAACACGTATAGAGAGTGAGCAAAGTGAGCGAGAGAAAGTCGAGATTGAGAGAGCAAGAAGAGACAGACAGACAGAAGTCAACTGAGTGAGAGTAAGTAAAATAGATATAGACTGACTTCTAGAGAAAGAAATTGAGAAAGAAAAATGAGCTCCAGATCTGAGAGAGAGAGAGAGATGGAGAGAGAGAGATAGAGAGAGAGAGAGAGAGAGAGAGAGAGGGGGGTAGAGGAAAATAGAAAGATAGAAATAGAAAGATAATGACAGATAAATAGAATTTGTTGGTGACATATGTGCAAACGTTACCTACAAATTTCTTTTTCATAATCACTAGCCCGAACGATGAGGGGGAGATGGAAATTGGCTTCGAACCAGTTTTCAGGAAGGAAATCAGAAATGTTGTGTTCATTCTGCGAGTCTCTTATTGGAACTAACCAAAAAAAAAAAAAAGATAAAATAATTATGTCTATAAATTCATATTCATTGTATACATTCGCTTATAAAAAAAAAAAGAAAAGTTAAAAAAAAAAATCAAAAGAAAAGTCTTCCGTGGAAATGACACAAAAGAATTTTCACCGAACCAAAATGCAACAATGATTCGCAAAATGGTATTTTCTCTTGAGAAGTTTCTTTTCTCAAATATGTCAATTTCTTATCGATACTTTTGCTTATTTTCTGTCATTATTTCTCCGTATTTATTCTCCTTCATTCTTAGGTTTAAAAACAAAATGCAATGCAGCCTGAATATCTTTCTATAGGTTGTTTAGAATTTGATTATTAATACTTGATTTTGTTTTCTTTGAAATAAAAGAAGAGGCATTTAATTTTCACTAGTTTCTATTCTGTCACATGATTATTGCCTCTTTATTTCTAGTAGTAGTAACAGATTTAATAGTCAAAAGTTTTTCTGATTTTGTATTTTCTTTTGTATTCGTCTCTCTATATATTTTTGGCGCTTTTAGTATAATAAAGTTGTCTGTATTAGATTACTATTATGTTTTTAATAATTTCTAATTTAAGTCAAATTTGTTGTTTGTTTACACCTCATAACAGTAACAGGAATTCTCAAATTGTTTGTATTTTCTTGATGGAGTGTTTTATTATTACTTTAAGGACACGTTTTGATTTCATTTCAATTTTGTTGCTTTCTTACAACTTTTAACAGTACCAGGCAGTCTTAAACTGTCTGAATTCTCTTAGTGAAACGTTTTTATTATTCATTTTTAGACACTTTTTTTTCTTTTATTTTCTTTTTTATTGTATAATCACCTTTGTAGCATTAACAGACAAAGCAATATTCAGTTTATTTACATTGTTTATACGCGGACTATTTTCCTCATCTTTGTTGTTATTATCACAGCTTTTCAGCTGCTGTACCCCTCCCCTCGGCCTTCACCAGGTGGTTGTCTGTCCTGGTAACATCTGGGGAATCACGAATCGAACCCTTTATTTAATCTACGGAATTAGATTGTTCTCGTTCCTCTGATGATGTCTAAGGATACCTTGTCTTCTTATTTAATACTGCTTCGTTATTGCCGACTCCGTTTTTATTGAGTCTAAGCATACACTAACTGAACTAGGGATCGAACTCACAAACACTATATCATCAAATTCAAGAAGGAGTACTCGTGCAATAAGGCGTTGGTTCGTGAATTTGTAAAGTATACAAGATTTTATTGGTTTGGCAATCACCTGATGGAGGCCGGAGGGCACAGTAGCCGAAACGTTGTGATGTGAAACAACAGTGTTGAGGACAATAGCCCATATGTAAATAACCTAAATAATAACTTCTTATCCTTAACATTCAGACTGAAATTATCGACTCACATTTAATGTGTCGGATTTTTACAGATGAAGCATTTTCATTATTAATTTTTGGCAAGTATTTTTAATGTATTCTTGTCGCCTTTTTACGCCTACAAACATCCGAAGGCGAATTGTGATAGCAAAAGATGCCTTCTAAAAGTTAAGCAAAATATTAAGTGAGAGAAAAATATGATTAAAAAAAAAAAAGAAAACTGTACTTAACTGTCTATAATTTCACAGCTTCCATATCGCATTGAATGTTGGACCACAGATGAAGAATAGACGTAAGGGAACAGAAGTGTGATTCTACAGAAGGTTTCTGAGAATACCATGGACTGAACATGTGAGCAACGTTGAAGTTTTATAGAAAACGGGGGGAAAGTGCATTTATACGTAGCATCAAAAAGTAATAGTTGAAATTTCTAGAAACTTAACGAGGAAAGGAAACTTGGAAGCTCACAGAACATATTAAAAACAAGAGGGACAGACGGAAGCAGTGTATAATCTTCCTGATGAGCTTGTGTAAATGATTGGGAGAACAGGGATTAGGAGATATTACAAAAAGAACTTTACATAGTTGCTATGTAGGAATAAAGTGTTGCTGCCAGCACTTGAGTTTAACATAGATCGCCAATGAGCAAACACAGACGGACCAATTATTGAATTAAGTAGACCACGTGACCATAGTGGATACACGTATATGTAGTAAATATCTGACGACTAACGATCGCTATTTCTATTCTTTCTTCTATACTATTTGGATCGCTATTCTCTACTCTATTCACTATACTATTTCTCTATTCGGATCACTCTACGGATTACTGTTCGAGCGAGTATTATCGAGCAAGTACTATTAGTGCGAGTGATATTCGAAGGCGTCTGACGCCAGTATTATTCAACGGCGTTACTATAGTTGTATCTGTGATTACAAAGTCTCTACTACAACGAGCATTACAAAAGTGACAACGAGTATTCGTTGGCATCACAAAAGTGGCATAAAAATAGTGCGACAATAGACAGGTAATTTGGGGGAGTTATGATCGCCTAGTGTCCTGAAGGGAGACGGCACGTAGATGTAGAAGCATTAATAGACATAACAGTTTATTTTCCTCTATTTTGTCTTGCTTTTATTTTGATTGCAATCGTTTAAATGTTTATAATGGTTCACAAAAAATAGTGAATTCAATATCGCGTTATACTCGCATCCCGTATAAGAGAAGAAGACGAAATATAAACTAGACTACATTTTTAATAGAACATTCCCAGTCTAACTGAATGACAGTATTCAGTATTAAGGTCTTTGTTAGTCGTAACAACTTGAGAAAAAGCCCGGCGTTATTTGAATCTGTGCTTTACTGAACTGTGTTGGGAAGCGTGAACACAGTTTCTGACTTGACTGATTTTTTCAGATATTACTTACGTATGGGCATTGTTTACGAATTGGAAATTACTCAAGTCTTGATCTTAGACAAGATTTAGAGTTCTTTTGCCCTACATGAGCTGATCCCTTTAAAACGAATATTTACAAAGTTTAATTGAGTCCAGCAGCTACCCATGGAATGATTATAGATAGATACATAAAAATCTCATGTCGGAGTTTTGTCGGTTTTGTGTATTTTAGAAGTACACACATGTACTTACATCAATGAATAATAATACTGCACAAATCTTTCAAGTTAACAATCTCCGATGGCCTATATGTCTACAAGTGTCTGTCTCACTGTTAATGAGTCAGTCAGTAGTTCACTACCGACTGTTCGGTTGTACTCTCTTCCTACGGACGGAAGGAACCCGAAGGAGGCTACGCTGAAGGGCGGAGTCTCCTTCGGGGAAGTAAAACCGGCCCTGAACCCGTTTATACGTGTTCAATGGGCATATTTTTGCCCGAGCCCACGAGCTCGGAATGCCTACGTTAAAAAGGCCTTGTGCCACATGACACCCTCGTGTGGGGGGGGTGACTGAATATCGTCTCACTGTTAATGGTGATTTTCTAAGCGTATCTTACATGTCGCATAAGGCCGAAAGTATCGGACACCCAGTGAGGATCGAACTCACTATTTAGTCATAATTTATCTTGCGGGACAAGATTGCTACCCATTTCATCCCACTGAAGTGCCCAAAATGCTTTTCTAAGTAATAGATTAGAGGCGGTACAAGGCCAAACGTATGGAGCACACAGTGAGGATTGAACTCAGTCGTAATTGATCTAGCGAGACAAGCGTGCTAAGGATTAAACTTTGTGAGCCTGTTTCACTGTATATGTAATGAAGTGGAGACAGTTGAAATGAAAATACTAGACTCTAATCTTCATTAAATCACATTCCATTCATCTCTGATGTAAATGTTTGGTTATATTTTATTTTCACTTACTCTGTCACCCTCGCCTACGCGATACACGAAACCTGGATTCTCATTCCGGGGGGGTGTTTTTTATAAGCGCTTGTTTCTATATCCATCTGCCCAGCGGTTTTTACCATGCTTAAATTGTTGTATCACACCTGCGGACGATAAGGGCTATGTCCCCATTTACATAAATACAGCGGTAAATACTGTATGTTGGTGTGAAATTGGAGATTCGTCTCCAGCTGTGCCGGTTAAACTCTCTGACTCCGGACAGAGAAGATCCCCAGACGAAGGGCAGAGTCACGTCTCGGAAAACAGCCACCCGACCTCGTTTTATACGTAGTCAACGGGAAATATTTGGCCATGCCTATGAGCTCGGAAAACCCACATTAAATTCGGCCTTGTGCCACATCTGATGAGCTTGGGGCGGTTGGTAGATATCCAGCAGTTGGAGATTTATTGTGGAATTCACTTGACTCATTTCTAGCAATTGATTACCACTTCTACGCGCCGCCGGCGAATCTTATATGTTTTGTTCATGTCCTAAGCATTATTGAACTCAGTCGTAATTGATCTAACGAGACAAGCGTGCTAACCATTAAGCTACGTGCCCCTGTTTCATTACCAACTTTCGTTTGATTATTTTATTCAGTAACTTTCCCTAGGTTACAACAGATATCAAGCGTAAAATTGATCAGGACTGTTCACGGTTCGAGTCGCCACTGACAACGGGTGAATCATGCACGTGTCTTCTTTGATTGTCTGTTACCAACTTGTGTGGTGAGCCTATTTTAGCATACTACCAATTATACATTCGTTGTCAGACTACTGGTCAAATATAGCTTTTTCAGTGAGAAGTTTATGCACTCGGAAAAAGGTACGTGAAAACATTTTTGTCTTTGCATAGTACTGGACATGAAATTTTGTGGGCAATAAACAAGATTCTATAAAGACACGTTGTTATTCGTTAGAACAACATTTTTATTCATGATATTCAACAAATAGATATTAATAAAAACATTCAATTGTAGATTCGGAATTGATGGCTTCAGGACATCTAATTTAATTCAGTTTTAAATTATTTACAAAATACTATCTTAATCAAACACTTGAACCATATCCCTTTTTATTATACAATCTATTGTTTAGTAGAATCGGAATTTTTATCACGAACATATTGTTAATTGGCTTTAAATGAAACTTTGCTTGGTCAGCCACAGTTAACAATGATTGGTGATTCCAGGAATGAGGAGATTCTAATATATATATATATATATATATATATATATATATATGTGTGTGTGTGTGTGTGTGTGTGTGTGTGTGTGTGTGTGTGTGTGTGTGTAGAAGGTATTTACTTGATATATATATATATATATATACGTACCTGATGTTTAATCATCTCACATTTCCAGCAAGGCGATAATTCCGCTAAGACTAATACTGTTAAGTCACAGCGGGGTGGGAGTTTGGTTAATGAGAGTGAAGAAAACTGAGAAAACGTTAATGAGGAGATAGCTCAATAATAAAAAATCAGGATTCAAGCCGACACGAGATAACGATTGACGTTCTATTTGAAATTTCTTATATCTTAGTTGTTAGGAAAGCAAGAATCTAGAAAAAGAGTTCTTCAATACTCGCGAACTGAAGAATTGCGCTTCCACTGAAAAATTTCAACTGTAAAATGGTGAGACTTAGCCTCCAATCTAGTACTGCACTTATATTCATAAAATCAAGGTTCTAAAGAGGACTGGCCATGAAGAGATTTGTAGAAAAGAGAAAGGTTAACTACGTAACGGTGGTGAAAAAGAACTTGGAACCGAAAAACAATGTGAGGACACATAGCATTGTTGGTTCTTTTATGTATTTTTTCAAGAATCACTTGATGTGTAGCAGTAGCGCCAGCACACAAAAGCACACAGGCTCACAGATACAGACACACACAAACAAACACACTCACCCATATATATATATATATATATATATATATATATATATATATATATATATTGAACAGTAAAAAAAATATTTAAAAATTAAGACTTTCAAACGCCTTGGGTTGCATATTAACATTTTTTGATTTATTATTCATCGACTAGCTTCGGCCAGTATGGCCATCAGCAGGATAAAAGAAATTCCTGATTGTTCGTATCAGTGAACGACACGAGTGAATGACTGTTTATGATGAAAATGAACTTTATCTGTAGTTTTGATTTGGTTGTTATCGTTAATTTTTCTGTTAGTCAAAAGCCCTCTTTAAGAAGGCTATGCTCGGAATATATATATATATATGTATTATTATTATATATATATATATATATATATATATATATATATATATATATATATATATATATATATATATATATATATATATATATATATATATATATATATATATATATATATATATATATATATATATATATATATATATTAGTGGATAGCGACACGGATTGAGGAATCGTAAAGCCGAGTTCGAATTCAGTCGAATTCATTACATTTACTTACGGAAATATATTAATCCTTTTCTTCTCCCTCCAGCTATGGGTAAATAACAGGACAGACTGGGTTCTATAGCCTTGGATGGCAACTGGTCTGGAAGAAAGACAACTCTGAATTTAAAACCGAATATTATGGGATACACACACACACACACATATATATATATATATATATATATATGTGTGTGTGTGTGTGTGTGTGTATATATATATATGTGTGTGTGAATATATATATATGTGATATATATATATATATATATATATATATATATATATATATATATATATATATATGCGGGTGTATGTGAATAAAAGACAAGGGGAAAACTATTCTTAGCCGACGCGTTGCTCGTCTTTATATGCAAGATCAAGGATGTCAAGGTTTTTAAATTTGATAAAGTTTATGAATGTCCATCAGGTGGTTGAAGGGCAGTCAAAACATGTGGCGGACACAAAATGGCATCATTTAAAATCTAGTTAATGTAAAAGCCTTGATAAGCCAATGGCATCCTTGCTCTTGTATATAAACAAGCAACAAAATAATTTCTACATTTGCCTTGATAATGTTCCTCAGAGGACGAAACGCGTCGGCTAAGAATAGTTTTTCCTCTTGTCTTTTTTATTCATTTTATTCCTTTAGAGATACACTCTATCTGAAAAATAATTTACACACACACTCACACACACACACACACACACATATATATATATATATATATATATATATATATATATATATATATATATATATATATATATATATATATATATATATATATATGGAGAGCATCACTGAGCAATTTTCACATGAAAGCGTATAAATAAATCACTGTGTTGACGAATGGCTCAAAGCAGAAATAAACTTAAATGCGATCACCATTGTCATGGCTATTGTCAGCATTTCGCGTCTTTTTGTTCCTGGACGCCATTCTGTGAGTTTCTATTTCAGGAGAGGCTTTTGTTTTCTTCTGATGGAAAATAAATCGAAGTCAAAAATAAAACGAAAATCTGAAAGAAATTCGAAGAAAAGATTTCGCATATCGAAGTGTGAAGAAATGTTTGTTTTTTTCTCTTTTATGGTATAACCAGTTTTATAAGGTTTTTTTTTCGTATCTATTCGTCTATAATTTTCATCTGCCATTCATTCTGTTCTTGTGGAAATATTTCTAGAACATTCTTGAATGTCGCCATTTCTCTGTCTCGTTTTATGCATTGTTTTGTTTTTCTCTTTATTTTTGTCCTTTCTTTATCTTTTTTTTCTTTCATTATTTCTTATTCTGGCATTTTCACAGTCTCCTTTTAACTCCTCTTTTTTTGTTTTCGTCTTTTTCATTCTTACTATAGTGTTTTATTTTCATTCTTTTTCTTTCACTTTTGTTCAATTTATCCTCCTTTTTTCACCTTTCCGTTATCATTTTCTTTTCATCCTTTTCATCCGTTTCTTTGTTATTCAATATTCAGTTATATTTCTTCTCTTCCTCTTGTTTATTCTTGACATTGATCTTTTTCCCTGTTTCTTCTTCACTTTATTCACTTCTTCATCTTTTCTTTATCGTCTTCAACTTATTTTTCTTCATATTCTTCCTCTTCTTTCTTCACTTTACTTTTCTTCGTCTTTTCTTTTTATTCTTTACCTTATTTTTTTCTTCATCTTCTTATCCTC
>CAHIKZ030005352.1:1967500-2122500 GCA_903632075.3 Acanthosepion pharaonis | reverse complement strand
GGATCTTGTCAAGAACTCCGAGGTAAGCAGAAGGTGCCCCAGCCCATATATGGCAGCAATACTCCATGCAAGGGCGAATGGTTGTTTTATTTATAGCAATAAGAAAAACACACACACACACACAAACACACACACACACACACACACACACACACACACACACACACACACACACACACAAACACAAACACACAACTTCAAAAGACATTTTTTGTAAATAAGTTGTAATTTAAAAAAAAAAGATTGATTCATTAGTTGCTATTCATTCGGAGTTACACTTGTATTCATCATTGATAGGTCAAAGACAAAAAATTGGAGCATTTAAAATGCGTAGATTTCTGTAAACACAAGTAAATTACTTGCGCCAAATCATGGCCTTTTGGAAGGACGGAAAATCGACACCTGCCCACTCAACTAACAAATGAACCAGACTAAAAATTACGGTTAGAAGCCCTAGCCAAGTGGTTTGTGACATCATCTTGCTGATCATCGCAGTACGGTAGCCGCATATAAGAATATATGCGAAAAACAATTTTCTTCTGGCACTAAATCAATTTAATGATGCAATCGAAGGATTTGCATGTAGTGTAACTATTATCGGTGCTGAGAGTGAGATTGCCGTGATGAGTTCAAAACACCTCCAAGTTTATTGCTTTCGCATTTTTTAACCATTTCACCGCAAGCAAAGCATTTAAACAACTCGAACGCAAGGGGTTACTGAGTGCTAGAAAATATGAGAAACATTTCTATTAATGAGAGAGGACAATAAAAGAACAATAATTTAAAAAGAGAGAAGGTAATTTTTTAAGCATTTCACCCCAAGCATGGTGGGAGTGCCACCAGCAAGCAAGGGGTTACAGAGAGTGAGAGATAGAGTAAAGAGGGTTTTTTTCGGAAAGTATATAGAGAAGGACGGTGATCAGGGTCACGTCATCAGAAGATGTCGATTGACAATATATTTGAATATTTGTAGATTGTAGCTATCAGGGAAGCAAGTAAGAGGAAGGGAGTCCCACTGTTGGAAAGTGCGAGTTAAGAAGCTGTCGGAGAAGAAGAGGCGGTTACATTTAACAGTCTTGACAGGGAAAAGGTGGGCCCGAGACGCCAACTTAGTAGCACGCTTAAATGCATTCAGTTGGGGTACCAGAGAAAGTATCTGGTCAGAACTCTGTTGCATTTACTTTCGTATAAATGGCTTTGGGATAGACATTTAGCTATATTCTACCCCCCCCCCACCCGATAAATAGAAACGTTCACTGGATTCTTTAGTCTTGGATGGTCACCAGTCTTAGAGAACAACTCACAATTCAAAATCATGCAGAAGCCAATAGGAAACCTTCCCACTATCTTTACACAAGAATCAGGGCAATTTAAAAATAACAAATAAAGCAATCTGAGGAGAGCCATGATCTCCTATATCCTGAAGTGACAATCTTTGAAACATTTGACCAAAGATGTCGTTATATGGAGAACAAAAATTTTGCCATACAGGGCGAAATGGATAAATTGTCGTCTAAATTACGCAAAAATTAAAATGACACTGACATCTTATTTTAACAGATATATTTACCAAAATTGCACAAAAATATCTTGAAATACAAAAGATTAAATTCATTCAATAAAATCCCCATTGGATTCAACTACGGCCTCCAGACGACTTCGGAATCTCCTGCAACTTATCTGGACGGTCTCTTTCTTTAAGTAAGTGAAAGTTGCATTAATCCTTGCACTCAGTTCATATTTTGGCTTTACAAGGCGTTCTTTCTCGTTCAACTGCGCTCCATATATAATAAGCAAGGGAATTGCAATCTGTGTAGTTGTGTGGCCAGATGTAAGAGGTGATGTGGTTTCAAAAATTGTTTGACAGCCATGACTGAGTTCTCCTTCTTGTGTGGCATGGTGCAGAGTCCGGTTGTCAGACATAGTGTCTTCCGGCAATCACCTTCTTCACCCAGCGTAGTAATACCTCCTCAATGTACTTAATGTAAACCTCCGTGTTGAGTCTGAGGTCATGTGGGAAGATAAATTGAGGCATAACGTTGCCATCACTAGTGACCATTCCACACACCATGATGTTGATTGGATATATCTTACAAGTCATTCCGAATTCGCTGCACTGGCCTCAGATTGACACCCAGACACTCTGAAATGTTCGTACTGGAGAATCCGGCACGAATGCCAAGCAGTACAGTATGCTGTTTCCAAATTTCTTGCGGAGTGAATTGTACCATGTCCCACTTTTTCTTACTGATGTTATCCAACAGACTCTACTATACTTTGCCGTCGAGAAAATCGAAACAAAAAACGCGTGTGTACTGAATTAAAAATATAAAATACCGACAATTTACCTATCGCACCATGTATATGTTGAGTTACCTGTCATTCTGTCAAATGTATTATTTAATTAAAGAAATACTTGCTCTCCTGAAGAACTCAGGCAAATATGCCTCCAAAAATGGCGACAGCATCAACAGTGTCGTCATCTCTTGTGTAATATAAGTTGTCAAAAGCTGCAAGAAAGAGCGCCATTGTTTTCTAAGTATAACCAGTAAGATTGCTCTGATTATTTGACGATTTTAATTTTGTCATTTTCTCACTGATTCTTTCCTGTCTATTCTCTTTCTCTTGCTTGGTCTTTTTCATTACAACAGCGAAACAATTCTGAGAGTTCATTTTCTTTCTCATTTTTTATTTCCTTTTCTTTCGTTTTTTGCTGTTTTCTTTGCATCTTGCTTTCAAATAAGAGTAGCATATTTGAGAACATATATTCATATTAATCCAAGATTCATATTAATCCAATAACTTCTGTAGGGTAAAAGTTCGCGGACCCATTTCAGATGCGCATATTAAGAAAGACGTTTTCGAGTAGTTAAACATGTAATATTCAAAACAAGCTAACAGTACAAAAAATAATACAAAACATCACTGTATATTAAAACCTTACACACATGCGCACACACAGACACACACACATATATATATATGTGTGTGTGTGTGTGTGTGTATTAAAACCTTTTACACACATGCACACACACACACACACATATATATATATATGTGTGTGTGTGTGTGTATTAAAACCTACACACATGCACACACAGACACACACACACACACATATATATATGTGTGTGTGTGTTAAAAACTACACACATGCACACACAGACACACACACACACACATATATATATATGTGTGTGTGTGTATTAAAACCTTACACACATGCGCACACACAGACACACACACACACACATATATATATGTGTGTGTGTGTAAAAAAACACACACATGCGCACACACAGACACACACACACACACACATATATATATATGTGTGTGTGTCGCTTAAAACACACACATGCGCACACACACACACACACATATATATATGTGTGTGTGTGTATTAAAACCTACACACATGCACACACAGACACACACACATATATATATATATATGTGTGTGTTTTAAGACATTCTGTGTTTATACATTCTTTTTATAGATACAAATATTTAAATAAAAGTAAAATGAATGTGTAAACATAAAATGTCTTAAAATAATTGTCGGAATTTATCCATTTCATAATATATATATATATATATATTTATATATATATATATATACTAGCTTAAAAGTCGCTCTATCGGGCAACATATAAGTTAGCTCCTG
Source organism: Acanthosepion pharaonis (assembly GCA_903632075.3). Classification (NCBI taxonomy): domain Eukaryota; kingdom Metazoa; phylum Mollusca; class Cephalopoda; order Sepiida; family Sepiidae; genus Acanthosepion; species Acanthosepion pharaonis. Next base: position 2,118,833 of record CAHIKZ030005352.1, on the reverse strand, counting down.
CGGGGGTTTCTTGATTGGGCCTTCGTGTTGTTCAGAAGTCTGAGAGCCCCTAATCCTTTACGTATTCTCAGTATTGGAATCTCTACAAGCTGCCGTTTTATCTGGTTTTTCACTTACACCAGACTTTCTTTTTCTCGTTGCAGCCATGGTTCCTTTGATTGCAATCTGAGCCTCTGTTGGCGGAGATTTCTTTTTGAAAGGCATACTGCTGCCGTATGCGATATCATCAGACCTACAAATTCAAAATTTTTTAAAATTTTGAATTTGTAGGTCTGATGATTTGGATCGTATCTACGATTCCAATGGAATAAATTATGACCATGGAATATTAGTGTTTAAGCCTTTTTATTATATCCTTACTCTGTCCTAGACATTGGATTCTTCCTGGATTCTTCCTCTTGGAAAATTTTTTCTGAAATATACATGTATGGGTATTTTTTATATATATTTTTTGCATATGTATGTATATTTTCCACTAATATTATCTATATCTATATATATATATATATATATATATATATATATATATATATATATATATATACAGAGAGAGAGAGAGAGAGAGAGAGAATTAATACATATATAAAATTAGTCAGCTGACTGATGTAATTTTCAGCGTCTTGACTCTAGATTTTCGTAGACGAAAACTCAACGAATCGCTCCGACCACTTATCAGAAGATACCAGCAATTTTATATATATCAATTTCAAGTCACCGAGTTTACGTTGTCATTTTGCTTTCCATGATACTTGGGGCCTATTATTGAATATTTGCTATTATTATTAATTATATTCTCAATAGTAAATGTCTAACAGTGATGAACAAAATCTACATTTATTATTAGTATATAGTATATGTCTGTATATATATATATATATATATTTCTTACCAATTTTTAACAGAGAGGGATAATTCTAAATAAATCCAAGGCGAGCTCAATGTAGACAACAGAGCAATATAATTTTACGGAAATTTCGATCTGAAGAGTTGAACACCTCGGTGTCCACAAAATAAATTATAATCGAAATGAATAATTAAAGTCTCCGTCTTCTTATTATCACTATATATATATATATATATATATATATATATATATATATATATATATGCATGTATACATACTATCTCACACCTCTAGAACGACTCTGAATTTTATGCACAACGCGAACATAGGGTGCAGAGTTCAAAATGATGTTTGTTCATGAAACTTAAAGTCGAGTATGTTATTTTTAATATATAATTTTTTAATATATATATATATATATATATATATATATATATATATATATATATATATGCAGAAATATAGTTGTAAGATGTACTATATATATGAGATAAAGTATTGAGATAAGTGCTCGTATTTGAGCATTCTATCTCATAAATAAGGCACACCTTAAAAATATATTTCTTTATATTTAGCTCCCGATAAACAGTAGAGCATTTCGCTACATTCATAACACATCATGTGCATAGAAAAATGTAGCCTCGACCTCTCCCTAAAAAACATACTCACCCCATTTGCATCGACGTATATGCTAAAATTAATTGAAAAATAGAAAGTTTCATAAATAGAATAAGATGGAAAGTCTATTTCTTTTAAACCAGGACCGTCACAATAATACTACACCCAAGGAAAAAAACGGCTTTAAAAATAAAAAAAAGAAAGCCCCCCCCGCAACAAAATGACTTTGAAGACTTCCAGAATGACTTAATTAACTTAGTAAGAAAGGAAAAATTCCATAAAGAACAAGATGTATTCCCAAAAATAACAAAGAGTATATAAATATAATAAACATTTGAAGAAACGTATTTATTGCAGTAGACAAAACTAGAAATTTATATGAACTAAGCACCCCTACACACAATAAATTACAAACTCTCTCCTCTCTCTCTCTCTCTCTCTCTATATATATATATATATATATATATATATATATATATATATATATATATATATATATATATATAGATTTTATTCCGACATTCTTTATTAATTACAGTGCATCACCTAATTAATGCAAATATTCATTAAAAAAATGTAGCTATGACACAGTCGATGCAAAACAGAAATCATAGTTGCTTTCGCTATAAATCATCAAATTGTACGTATAAACAGCAAGAATTGATTTTGCGTAGCAATATATTTTGGTTTCATCAATTCACTTCAAATAAGGCGATAATTCTAATAAGACGCAAATTGTTGCTGCGAGTGAAAGACCAATCCTAAACAGGAAATAAGGAATAAACAGCTTCGAGAAGGTGTATGATACGAAGTTACCCCATGATGATGCTGACAGTTTATTGACACGAGAATTAAAACTTAAATGTACAAATATACTGAAATGTCAGATTTAGCAAAGCAAAATAAAAAGACGATGTCTGGAATAGATGAAGGATTCCTAGATACAGTTTGTTAAGAAGCCGTTTAAAAAAAATCACTCAATATTTTTCTAAAACATTTCGTATCAAATTTAGCATGCGATCATCTTAGGTAGTACTTTCTTAATATCACAAATTGCATAGCTGTCTGATAAAAAGATATTTATATCGAAAAAACTGTATATTTTGAAAGAAAGATAAAAATATGGATCAGTTTTATTCTTTTTGATGACAAATTAGAATTTCCAATAGTGTGAATTATGATTATTTCGGTGAAAAACTGAGTTTTCGAAGCATTTGACAAATATTCACTACAACATTACGCCTACAGCGTATTTTAAAAAAAAATTTACATGAGTAGTGGACAATTCTGAAATGTTACCGAAGATATCTTTTTTTTCATAGATCGATATGAAAATTACTTGGTGTTAGGGGTAGTGGGGAATTTATCAAAATTTATATCTGTAAAAACTAAATCGAAAAAAAAAAGTTCTTTACAAATTCAAATGCTTTCAACTTTATCCTATTTTATTGCGTATGAAATGCGTTTTTTTTTTCCGAAAAAATTCACAGAAATATTTTAAATTAACTGGAAGGCTAATGTTTAATTAAGCCCATCAGACGAAACGTACCCCTCCTAATTTCATCATACCGGAATATTAAATGTAAACAGTGGTAATCATGTATTGTATTTCCCAATCTTAATATCAAATTCAATAATTGTTTTTAAAATATTGATTTGTACGTATCTGTCTATATTTCTGAGATAAGGTATTATGTACGCTATTTACATTATTCGGACTATTGTCCTCATCTTGGTTGCCATATTTATTACAAGGTTTCGGCCGTTGTATGCTCCGGCCTTCTTCAGATGGTTGGAATGTCGAACTGAACCCTTTATTTTGGTCACTGGGGTATACTGATCTAGTTCCACATGCCATGTTTAATGGATGTCAGTTAATTCCCTTCTCCAAGTTCTCCAAACCAACGCCTTTATGGACTGTGCCACGTGTCCTCAAGGGCACGTGGCACAGTGGATAAAGTCGTTGGTTAGATCCAGTGACAGGAACCAAAGAGTGTGAGTTCAATACCGGGTTAAGGCAGTGGAGAAAGTCCATGAGAAAGTGGTTTTTCCATGGAATTATCAATGCAAAAGTGTTTTTCACGTGAACTTATCAGCGCGAATCGTTTTTCCCTGGACTTATCAATGCAAAGTGCTTTTTCGCCTTTCCCACTTTCCCATGAACAAAATGATCATCTGTATGAGGTAAATCGTTTAGATCTCATGCATATAAGTTTTATTCATCCAGCTATTTAGTCCGGATATTTGCAAGAAGCATACGGTCATCGGCGGAGTCTGTTTCATTCACTTTCACACTAATACCCCCAAAAAAGGCATGGATACTTAGTTTCTTCTCCATCGGCTACAGGTTAAATAGCAGAGTAGGCACTGTTCTATAGCCTTGTTTGGTAGCTAATCTAGGAGGAGATCTTCTCTTAAAAGCCGTAAAGAAAACAACGGAAAATCACTCCACTTTCTCAAGAAGTCATATTAATTCACAAATAATATTGAAAAGGAATCTATGGACACCTTCATCCGTGGGGGATACAGTATTTAAAAAGAAACTCTAGTAAGAGGATTTTGCGAAAACTGTGTGACTGAGAACAATCTTGATGCTATCAACCGTACAAAACATTTGTTAAGTCACTTTTATAGATTTTTAGTATCTCTGAGATTCGCCCTGTTAGTCCCTATCCTATATATTTTAAGTGCCTCGCATTTGGCTTTCAGGGGTTAGCCATATTGGATTATGTTCTTTTCCCCATATGCATAGGATATTATATAGCCATTAACTACTGAACATCTACTTCTGCCAAGAGAACAGTTTTCTCTTTTGCCTTTAATCGCCAAACTTTCCAGTCTTTTGCAGTGTTTTACAAAAAAACAAAATCACATTTCTAAATAGCAATTTAATATTCAGGCAGACGGACGATGGTGTCTGGCTTTAAATGCACGATTTAAATCCCAACAGTGAATTCGAATTCAACACGACAGTTTCAGATAGGAAGCGATTTTCCTGATTCGGCCATAATGATTTGCTTTTACTTTGTTCACAGCTTATCATTCTCTTTATCTGCCACAAGTCTGGGGCAAATACAGTCTGAATAACAAATCAATACTTATGTTGTACTTAATTATATAAGAGCCTGCAAAATTTGCCTAAATAACAAACAACGCATACACATTCCCCATAAAATATCCAGTAATATAATAATGGTTTACTTGGGTCAACTCCCTTGGCAACAGGTCAATAATTGACCAAATACTGCAATTTTTTCATAGAATATCATTTCAGTTAAGTAAATAATTTTCAACATCGCATTATCTATCTATCTATCTATCTATCTATCTATCTATCTATCTATCTATCTATCTATCTCAGTCTGTTCATATCTATCTATCTATCTATCTATCTATCTATCTATCTATCTATCTATCTATCTATCTATCTATCTCAGTCTGTTCATATCTATCTATCTATCTATCTATCTATCTATCTATCTATCTATCTCAGTCTGTTCATATCTATCTATCTATCTATCTATCTATCTCAGTCTGTTCATATCTATCTATCTATCTATCTATCTATCTATCTATCTATCTATCTATCTCAGTCTGTTCATATCTATCTATCTATCTATCTATCTATCTATCTATCTATCTATCTATCTCAGTCTGTTCATATCTATCATCTATCTATCTATCTATCTATCTATCTATCTATCTATCTCAGTCTGTCTGTTCTATCTATCTATCTATCTATCTATCTATCTATCTATCTATCTATCTATCTCAGTCTGTTCATATCTATCTATCTATCTATCTATCTATCTATCTATCTATCTATCTCAGTCTGTTCATATCTATCTATCTATCTATCTATCTCAGTCTGTTCATATCTATCTATCTATCTATCTATCTCAGTCTGTTCATATCTATCTATCTATCTATCTATCTATCTATCTATCTATCTATCTATCTATCTCAGTCTGTTCATATCTATCTATCTATCTATCTCAGTCTGTTCATATCTATCTATCTATCTATCTATCTATCTATCTATCTATCTATCTATCTATCTCAGTCTGTTCATATCTATCTATCTATCTATCTATCTATCTATCTATCTCAGTCTGTTCATATCTATCTATCTATCTATCTATCTATCTCAGTCTGTTCATATCTATCTATCTATCTATCTATCTATCTATCTCAGTCTGTCCATATCTATCTATCTATCTATCTATCTATCTATCTATCTATCTATCTATCTATCTATCTATCTCAGTCTGTTCATATCTATCTATCTATCTATCTATCTATCTATCTATCTATCTATCTATCTCAGTCTGTTCATATCTATCTATCTATCTATGTATCTATCTATCTATCTATCTATCTATCTACCTGAAGGTGATAAAGAGAACGTGTAGCTCAGGTTAGAATGAAAAAAAAAGATGTCTGTGAGGAAAATGCCTTGCGATCTCTGTGGAGAAGTGGGGATCATAAATCAAACTAAATTACCTTAGCTTATCAGCTCCCAATGTACTGACAGAAGTGAGTGTTTGCTCTATCTATGTCTTCGTAAGAGCCGTTTGATATTGTTGGATTTTAAAACATTATATGTATGTATGTACACGTGTGTACATACATTTTCTCCACACACAGTTTTGTCTTTCTTTCTGTTATTCTAAATTGAGGAAGCCAAAGAGGGTTTACGCTCGTTGGTCAAACGCATCATTAAAAAATTTTCCACTTTGTTTCATCATCTTCAATTTTTTTGGATACTATCACACACACACACACACACACACACACACACACACACACACATATATATATATATATATATATATATATATATATATATATAATTTGCACGCATTACCGACTGTCCAAACATGTAACCGTGAAGTATTCGGTCCGAATCACTTGTTAACATCTGCACAACAGACTAAATAGTAGTGTTTTTCGTAGAATGTTCAGTACCCCAAATATATATATATATATATATATATATATATATATATATATATATATATATATATATATATGTGTGTGTGTGTGTGTGAGTGCATGGGTGTGTGTGTGCGTGACCAGATTGGTAGATTAATCAGTGGCGTCTATCACAGATGGTGTAAATACCTGAAATTCAAACGTTGTGTTTCCAAGTGAATCACCTGAGCTCGTACATCCGGTAAAGTGCCAAAAATTCTACCTATCCATCGATACATATATATATATATATATATATATATATATATATATATATATATATATATAAACATAAACAGCACCCTCTCTGTCGATATTTATTTATAAAATCTGAAATTGGTTCTCATCCACATATAATATATAACATGGGATATAGCAAAAAAAATAAGTAGGAGTTTCATTGTAGGAGGGGAGATAAATGATGAGACAAGATGAAAACCTGGCAATTTTTGATATTCGCAAATCCGTGTTCATTATTAAACAATACAAGGCCGAGATTATAACGAGGCGTCTACACACTGAAAAATGTTTAATTTCCAATTAGGAGCGCGAATTAGATCCACTTCCGTAAGGAAAAAACAATTATTACCACGCCATATTTAAGGACTAAAATTTAACCCTGGACTGACGATCCTTTCATTCGAGTAGGACACTGATGTAAATCTGGTTTTACTTATATTCTGCGCTTTTATTGCAATTTTGTCTGTTCTACTTTATAATGTGCACTTGTTATTACCAGCTTCACTCTAGTTGTATCCAACCAACAACTATTGTTTTTGTATATATATATATATATATATATATATATATATATATATATATATATATATATATATATATATCGATGGATAGACAGAATTTTTTGTCACTTTACCGGATGTACGAGCTCGCCTGACTCACATGAAACAGACCTTGTGTTATATCTTGTCAGCTTTGGGATACAAGTAAATCTTAGATAGATAGATAGATAGATAGATAGATAGATAGATCCACTCCTGGTTTTGCGTTGTGATATTTCGGATATTTTTATAGACTAACCTGACTTACCTGCTGAAAATTTTAGAATTTAAAATAAATTCTACGACAATTAATACAGAGAAAGAGAAAGATAGATAGAAATGAACCTTTTGACAAATGATATCAGATTTTAACTTTGTTCCCGTGTTTTAAAAGATGATGGAAAATGCGACACCAAAAGTTACATTGGAATAGCGAAAAATGGCTTCTAAATTCTGTAGAAAGTCTTCAGAAATATAAAGAAAATCGTTACAAAAAGATTAAAAAAGTACTAAACTGCTATGTAATATAAATTCCCTTAAATATCAGCGAATGTTGAAGAATTTGCTCACAGATGTAGTGGAGTTTGAAGGCCAAAAAGACACGATTCTATCGAAGGGTGATGAGAATTCCTTAGACGTAACATGTAATCAACGAGGAAGCTTTAAGGAAAATTAGAATAAAATTGACCCTTGTACTTCGAAGCAGAAAGTTGAAATTTCAGAGATACATCATGAGTTAAGTGTTCTTGGAGAATTAGGCACTCATAAGGCATACTGAAGTCAGGAAGAGGGAAACATTGAGTAACCTGCATAACAAATTTGTGTAGTGATTTTCCAAGCTAAGCTTAGATGTGGCTGAAGGGCGAAAGTAGGAGGTACCCAGTGAGGAGCGAACTCCAAAACAAATTTCTGTAACTAGATGGCAGAAGTCGGAGTGAAAAGAGGTGGAAATGCGGAAAAATATTGCTTGGAGTTTCAAAAGGTAGGGAGTTCTGTATGATCTATGATTGCCCACATCCTAAACGGTAACATATATTATTATCTCATCCTTCAGCTGTTGAATTGTTGTTGGCTTGTTGGCACAGACCTTACTTTTGAGATGACCCCAAAGGAAGAAATCTAAAGGCGTCAAGTCGCACGATCTTGGTGGCCAATTGACTTCGCTATTTCGAGAGATGATGCTACCTGGGAACTTCTCATTGCATTTCTGTTTGAACGTCCATTTTCGTAATAGGCCTCGATAACTTTAACATGTTGTTTGATTGTTAATCTTTCCACGGTTGAAATTGCCAAAGACTTAAGCTGCTAAATCTGAAAGAAAACTTAATCTTAATTCACATTCAAAATCGGTCCAAATTATTGGAACACCCTTATTTCTCTTTGTTTCTTATATTACATTTTTTATTATATTATTATGCATTTAGAATACTTAATTATTAAAATACATATTTGTTTATTATTTTTTAGATAAGTCACGATATACATCGATTGTTTTATTTTTAAATTAAGTGTTTTATCAAGTCTACTTTATTAAGAATGTGTTATCACTAAAAATTATTATATTAAGGACAATTAATACACTGGATTTATTAATTATACAATAGCATGAATAAGTCTATTTGTATATTTAAGCGTAATATTACTCTTCTTTTATGAAAGAGGACGTCATTATAGAAACTGTAAGAAATATCAGTCGAGTCTTAATGTTTGTTTTGTGTGTCTTTGACTATATGTTCAGTAGCTTAGATTTCTTTCCCTATCATTTATCACGCAAACATTTTTAACAACATTTGCCAAAAATGTTATTCTTTTATCCTTATATTTTACTAGCTTAAAAGCTACTATATAGATCGGCATTTAAGCTTGCTCTTGTGGAGGGCTTTTGATTGGGCTTTCATCACAATAGGTAGGGGAGGAGTAGATGCTATAAACAACAATAAACTACCGAAGAACTCAAAATTGATCGCTGTATTTAAGTATTGCTGTAAGATTTAATCTTATCTTTTAAAATTTTGCGATAATTCTTCTGCCGCCACTTAATTTAAAGACAAATTGATATATTCAGTTCCTTACAAAAATTATTTTATTTCATTGGTGACTTTCACTGGATTTCGAAATTAATTTCGATTATTCTCAAATTTATTTCAAAATTTTAAAAATTGTTATCGCAAAAAAAAAAAAAAAAAAATTGTAAAAATCGCCAAAAACAATTGCAGCAATGAAAATTTGAGAATTCAAACTTTCAGGATTGCGACGCCGGATCAGTCCATGAATGTTTTTAATTTTCTCACAGAATCGGCTTGATTGTCAAATGGTATGATTTATTAATTATACAATTGCATGAATAAGTCTATTTTTATATTTAAGCGTAATATTACTCTTCTTTTATGAAAGAAGACGTAATTATCGAAATTGTAAGAAATATCAGTCGAGTCTTAATGTTTGTTTTGTTTGTCTTTGACTATATGTTCAGTACCTTTGATTTCTTTCCCTATCATTTATCACGCAAACATATTTAACAACATTTGCCGAAAGTTTTATTCTTTTATCCTTATATTTTACTAGCTTAAAAGCTACTATATAGATCGGCATTCATACCTTTCCCAATGTTATTTCCGCCAGAAATTTTGGAAACGGAATGCTGTACTCCCTGGCATTTGCCCCGGAAGCTCCAATGCGAATATTTCAGAGTGTTTCGGTGTTTGGAGTGATCGTCTAGGAGTAAAGTCGAAACACGGACAATTTTATTTTGAACTATTGAAAGTTAGAGAGTTGTGTCGCTTTAACTGTTTTTATCAGCAGAAACCAAGATGGCGGAACCCGAAAACAATCGTAGTAATGAAAAGTTGGGAATCTCAAATTTCAGTCTTGTGGCTCTGCATCGAACCCGGAATGTTTTTAATTTGCTCACGGAGCCGGCCTGTTTCCAAAATGGTATGATATGTTAGGGTACGACCTTTGGGAGTAAAGTTGAAAAGGTGTGACCCAGTGACACACTGACATTCGCATTTATTATATAGATTGATTGTAATAACATGACATTTTTTTATGGATGACGATGTAATTTCAAATTTGTTGGAAAAGCTCCTCGAGTCATAACATTATTGTTGCTTTGTTTGTTAAGGACACAGCAATTGAAAGAAGAAGGCCTATTAGAAATAATTGATTTATTCATTCATTTTTTACAAATTATCAATCCTTTGAAGCTTATTTAATGCTAGTTAATATTTTAAGGTTGTAAGATTTTTTTTTATTTAGATAATAATGAGTTAATGATAAAACTCTTAGTAATTAATAATAGATTCATACATTTCCCAATGTTATTTGCGCGTAAGTGAATATAACGAACCCAACTGGAATTGGAACTCCGCTCTCCAATTAACAATTTCGAACCATTTAATATTACACCACCTGCACATCCAAGCTTACAACACTTGGTATAACAAAGAGGTCATACATCTAGGTACTGACCAGGCTTCGACGTTGCTTAATTTCGGTGATAGTATGGGAATCTATGTTTCAATGTGATGTAACCGTAAGCCCTATTAGAAAAAAAGGATTCTTAGCCGAGGATTCTTCTACGAAGTCCTTATAGTACGAAAGGTTGAAGGTAACGACCAATAGGGTTTAGTTGAAAAGAAGAAAATAAGAAAATTATTCTAACGAAGCAGAATAATCTGGTAGGTTCTTTTAATTCTACTTTAAATTTTGGGTTACTTTAAACATTTAGTGTCGCGCTTGTTTTTTTTTATCATATATATGTGCGATTATATGTAAGTGTAAGCCTATGATGCAGGTGAAATTATCGGCTCCTTGTACCGCTCTCGTAAGTACCTGATTCCGCATGCCATTACCTTTATCAGAGGCAGATCTGACCGAAAATGGAGTACTTTTGCCATATTTGGACGGAACTGTCCAACCTTCGCTTTCCAGTCTTGACAGAGTCTAAATGCGTCTCCAAGTCCTTGTTGGAGAAGAATTACTTTCGATCCACCAAACTATCTTTGATAGTCGAGAAGTGATGAGGTTTTTACTGCCCTATCACTACTTCCATGGAAAGTGCTCGGACGTACTAGATTCTTTGGTCCCGGCTAGGACCTGCCATGCCACATAGTAACAAACGACCCACATCCTCTCTGTATTCCATCGGCGAGTAGTAAGTTCCACCCAAACAGCTTCCCGCGTACCACTGCTCTCTGTAACAGACTCCCAAGTGGATCTTTCACGGACCGTAACAATCTTAACCTGTTCAAATCTAACCGTCATCTTCCCTTCCTATCCATATAAACTACCGCTTAAAGTAACCCTTTACCCCTAGGAGCCCCGCGTCTTGTACAGGGTGAACCTTACTGTAAAAAAAATTATATATATTCGTTAGTACATTATTTACATTATTCGGACTATTGTCCTCATCTTTGTCGCCATATTTATCACAACGTTTCGGCCGTTGTACGCTCCGGCCTTCTTCAGGTGGTTGGAATGTCGAACTGAACCCTTTATTTCGCTCACTGGGGTAGACTGTTCTAGTTCCATGTGCCATGTTTAATGGATGTCAGCCATCTCCTGTTAATTTTCCCTCTGAAAGTTCTCCACTGCCTTAACCGGGTATTGAACTCACACTCTTTTGGGTCTTGTCACTGGATCTAACCAACGCCTTTATCCACTGTGCCACGTGTCCTCACGAACACATGGCACAATGGATAAAGGGAATTAACAGGAGATAACTGACATCCATTAAACATGGCCTGTGGAACTAGAACAGCATACCCCAGTGAGCTAAATAAAGGGTTCAGTTCGACATACCAACCACCTGAAGAAGGCCGGAGCGTACAACGGCCGAAACGTTGTGATAAATATAGCAACCAAGATGAGGACAATAGTCCGAATAATGTAAATAGCGTACATAATACCTCATCTCAGATATATAGACGTATTCGTTAGTGTATGGATATTTGTGTGTGTCTATAAGTCTGTGCTTGTGTATGTGTATAAATGCGGGTATCGGGTTTTTATGCGTTGTATACGTATTTTTTGTACGTGTATTTGAGCAGTATTGTTTCCTGGCTTCCGGGGTGATGCCTCATTTTTTCATCCTTTTAGTGACTTCTAGCCGGTCGACTTTGTTTACTCTCATCTTCTCGGGCAACGCAGTTCCGTCTATAAGTCTATTCATCTCTTCCGCCTCTGCGTCGACCTTTTCACCTCCTGGTCAACAAACACAGAGGCAAGATAGGATTGTTTGAAAAGCGAACAAACGCTTTCTAAAATTGGACATGGATTGGTTTCAGCCTGCTTAACACAATATTTCCGCTTCATGTATCATCAAGTTTAGCAAGGCGGTGTCTGCTAAATATATTCAAAAATTAAACCATCAACAATAATTGCGCATCGACATTTTTTTTTTATTATTCATAAACACTAGATTTTTCTTTCTTTATTTTTCTACTTTTTTCCGGTGGGAGACAGTTTTTCTTTTGTAGTGAAATCTTTAATCTATATACTAATAAATATATATTAAAAATCAATCAATACAAAATAAAATCGATGATGTGACGATGGGTAAAAGATTATAAAAACAACATCACGTGTTCCCAGTCTCAGAGCATTTAACGTTGTCTAATCACAAAGACAAGTTCTGATCCATATATGACTCATCTGAATAATAAAACCCTAGTCAATTGCATAGATCCTAGTTCCGAAGCGCTCCAAACCATTTGGTCATTTTTCCTTAGTAATTCGCTCCTTCTTATATCACTGTAGACGTTAAAGAATAAAAATATAAGGACGACATTGGGCGAGATTTGTATGAATGTGACAGTAATGCCCATAATCATATGTGCACTCTTAACATTTCTTTAGCTCCTCCCAGGTAGGCCAATGATTTTATAGATGTGTAGAATAATTTAAACGTTTAATAATTTTACGCAGTGCTAAATTCACTGAGCAAGAGAAAGAAACAGAGAATTTGAATATACTTGCTCTATATCCACCTCCAGACATAATGTGAAGTTGTCGGCACTGGTGAATCTTTGGATACAGTTGCCCCTGATAAGTACATAGTTGAGAAAAACCGTTGAACAGATAACTATAACAGATACAATGAGTAAATTGTCGTCATTTTATATTTTTAATTTCGCGCATGCGTGTTCTTTGTTTTTGATTTTGTCGACTGTATATTATAGTAGGGTCAGTTGGGCATTGCCTCTGAGAAAATGACTTAATTCACTCCGCCAGAAATTTGGAAACGAAATGCTGTACTGCTTGGCATTCGCGCCGGAAGCTCCAGTGCGAACATTTCAGAGTGTTTCGGTGTTTGGAGTGATTATTAGTGATGTCAAAGTTATGTCTATTTTCATCTTCCCACAGGGATTCAGACTCAACGCGGAGGCCTAAATCAAGTCTTTTGAGGAAGCAGTCCTGTTTTTGGTCAAGAGGATGGCTGATGGAAGAACCTATGTCCGACAACAGGACTCTGCACCATGCCACACAAACAACAGAACCCAGTTATGGCTGTCAGACAATTTCTGCGATAACATTACCCCTTATATCTGGCCAACATACTCCCCAGACTGCAAACCCCTTGATTATTATGTGTGGGGTGCTGTTGAGCGAGAGACCAATAACACTCCTTGTAACACCAAAGATGAACGGAAGACAAGGATTATGGTAGCATTCACCAACTTAAACAAGGAAACCGTTCAGAAAAGTTGCAGAATGGCAATTTTATTAAATAAATTTACTCTTTAGTATTTCAAGATATATTTATGTTATTATGGTAAATATATCTGTTAAAATGATTTTTTCATTTTTTTTTTTTTGCGTAATTTAGACGACAATTTTGTTAGACATTTTCATGACGGTCGTCTTCGAGTATAGAATCCAGAGGTTGGCAGTGAATATTTCGGAGACAGTAGGAAAGCATAGTGGAGGTTCGCAGTGGATATCGCAGCAAAGTAGCAGAGCGTAGTTCTTCCGTCTGTCATGTTCGCCGGACAAGTTTCCTCTGGTCCTTCCGGTGAGAAAACAAAGATGGCCGCATTTATACACGACGGATACAGTGTTGCGCGGCTTCTGATTGGTCAACCTTCTAGTGGTCGACTATAAAGGGAAATAAGTCATTTTGACTTGCTCACTTATACAGTATATATAAAAACCGTAACAAATTTATCCAACGCACCGTGTATAATCATCCGCTTCAGAGAAAAGGGACAGTCTGTAAAACAGCACATCAGCAAATGTAATGTCCACGTGTTGAATCAGTGTGTTGCGTTAACGCATACCACAGAGTGACCGAGATAAACTGACGAAATATTGGAGTGAAAAAAATGTATGTTAAATAATAAGGATTCAGGTGTCTTGTTATAATTTGGCTGACACAGCATCATATTATTGTGGTAGTATGACACCCGAAAGGTCGAATAACTCGTTTATAGCTTATATGAAAAATAATAGCTACTTATTTTCTCGTTCTTGGACTACGCTTGGCATGAGAAGAGAAAAATTATTGTTAAAAATTGTGCCAAATATTCAGACGAGCTACACTTCTAACCAATTTAGTTCTTTACAGATAGGCACTGCCATGCCAGTTACACAGAAGGGATTTATCATCATTCCCTTTGAATTCGAAAATAAGGAAGTTCCACTGAGACAGCCTCTTCCCCAGAACTGTTACGCTGTAGACGCAAGAATGCTTCTCCAATCACTGCTATCGTAAATCATCCAAGTTTAGAGTCAAACATTATCTATCCTACATCCTTATCCTTATATCCTTATATTAGACTGACTGCTTCATACGCCCTTATAACAACCTCATTTTATAAAACTCTACCTCGAACGACACTTAGGCATTGATTTGGTGAACAAGAATATTAAGAAAATAAATAAGAAAGCAAAACAAAAATCACTTTGCTCTAATGGTCTTCAAAAAACATGAATGCAGATTTCTCTAATCTTGAGTTAAATTGCGGTAAGAGGCTGCATTCTAGAATCGATATGATATTCAACTTCAGATTAACGACCGATTTCGTTGTGTTTTATATTTGAGTGGATAATACAGGATGCGGTTGCAATACGCCCCACATTTTAAAGGCTGACAAAAGGACTGAGGTAATTGCTATTAAAAAAATGATTTCATTGTTGCTAGAACACAGGGCTATAGTTTTTATTCATTTCTTTTTAAAAATGACATTTTAAAATGACAAATGGCATCTATTCACCATACACGGTTGTAAACGATTTCTAAAGTTTTGAATCAACAGAAGTGTTTCTGGAGTTCGAACGTTTCGAGATTTTCAAGGAGGCGCTCGTTTTTCTTGTGGCCCTGAAATTTCCAACCCATAGCACTGTCGATTTTCTATCCGGAACATGAAATGAGCCCAAAAAGCTTACAAATTCAACAGTTTTAAAATAATGTTTCATCAGTTAACGCACCGATCCATGCCATGATGATAACTGCTGATATATTTAAAAAAAAATCCATTAGTTAGATGACGACATCATTGCCACTTTCTTAAGTTCACTAGGTGACAATTTATGTGCGACGTTATTTCTGTTACACTATTCTGAATCATCTACACAACAGACAAACCCTAGACTAAACAGTAATTTCCAGTTTTTCAAACGCGAATTTTCAACCGGAAGAAACGGGGAGCTTCATCCCGCACCTTATTAAAATATTCATTAAGATAACCATTCCGTCTAGAACGTGATGAGTTTAAATAAAATTCTTTCATCTAATTCTGTTCTTCCATTTTAGCCAATCCTTTTCAATCTTCCATATTTTCTTAGCTATGCATTTTCCCCTTTATCAGCATCCATTTTTTTATTTCCTATTCTCATTACTCTTTTTTTGGTCCATGCAAACTTCTGCTGATTCTTACCTGTAATATTTTCATATAAAATTTCCTAACCCTTCCCCTTCGCCCGTCTTAGCTCTTTTTCCCATTGTGTTTCTTCTCCTGCCCGGCCGACATAACGTCGGGTTAGAGATCAAGGTTACTACAGGTCAGCTGCTTCATAAATCAATTTTAGCTTTGTCTGCAATCGTCAATCTTTTTCCTGACCAGACCGGGGCAGACCAGATGAGGTCATTAAATCCTTAGACGTTATATATATATATATATATATATATATATATATATATATATATATATATATATATAACCCTCTCTTCGTCTGTTTTTCTTACATTGAATGTCCGCCAACGCAAACAGAACCTGATTTAATCTTTGAGCCTCTCCTGAGTGACACCATTGGAATAGTCAAAGATCAGCTCATTGGTGGATGCTAGCCATCCTGAGTGCGAAATTTAATTAGTTACTAACAAAGAACATTTTATTGGTTTTAAAGAAAAGAAAACGTCAGTGATTTTTCGCCAAGCGCTTGGTAATTTGCAATGTTGCTGTCAGCTTGAGGATCATTTGCTTCTGGGAAAGTTATATTTTAAGTTACGATCAAAAGCTTCCTCATGTTTGTTTTGTTCTGTAAACAAGTTATATAACTTCAGCTAAAAGATCGTCTCTTTTTTTGACGTTTTATCATAGGGGTTTGTTTGGTGAGATTAATTTTGTTAAGAATCCTCACTTGTTAGACAAACGTGCAGCCACTCAGTCTAACCTCACACAGGATAGATAGATAGATAGATAGATAGATAGATAGATAGATAGATAGATAGATAGATGTGAATATAGTAGTATAGGTAGATATAGAGATAGACAGAGAGAGATGTTTTCTGACATCTCTTGATTAGAAGCAGTTTTTCCATAGGTCAAATTTAGTCTATCGAATAGACATATATACTTAGAGGCATGTAGATGAGCCTAAAATGCAATTTGCATGTTGAGGACACTAAAATCAAGCAGGTATTGAAATTTAAATATCTGGGAAGTGTTCTAACAGAGGACGGAATGCGCGACACTGAGATCCGAAGATATATTAGGATGGCCAAAGACGCATTCTAAAGGCTAGGCAGAGTTTTATGAGACAGGGAAATTTCGTTGGAAACAAAGAAAAATACTACTGAACTGCTACGTAATATCTGTCCTCCTGTATGGCAGTCAATGCTGGACAATCTTCTGAAAGCTGAAGAAGAGACTCGAAGCAACAGAAATGTCGTTCTACAGAAGGATGATAAGGATACCATGAGCCGAATATGTGAGCAACAGCGAGGTTTTAGAGAGAATGGAAACAAAGAGGAAACTTATACTTAACATCGGGAAGAAACAGCTGAAATTTCTGGAACACATAATGAGAAAGGACGGCTTGGAAATTCTAATACTCACAAGAAGAATAGAGGGACAGGGGAAGGCAACGCCTGACAATACTTAATAGACTTCAGCAAGTAGACGGCGGTACAGTGTATCGGAGAAATAACAGGAAGACAAACTTTATTAAGAGCTACAAGGAACAGGAGGAAGTGGAGGGCCATGATCTCCTAAGTCCTGAAGTGACACAGCACATAAAAGAAGAAGCGGTTTTCGGAAACAGAACTCAGTCAGCTTCTACTTATGAAGTAGTATTCTCAACTGTTCTCTGCCTCTGTCAGGTTTTCATTAGATGCAGTCTCCTTTTGAAGATCAGCGGTGAGTTAAAGCCATCGACATTTGCATTATTAATCAGAGAAAAGGAATAACGTCAAAACATCAGAAAATAAAATATCAGAAAATACTTTTTGGCAGGGAACGGAGAAGGAAAGATTGCTCTTGGAGTCTAATTGGCGCGTTTATATAATCACTGCAATGCACATGACATAAACAAGACCTTGGCAAGAAAAGACAAGAATTGTTTTTATTCTAAAATAGAAAAAGGAACAATCCTACTTGTTATTAATCACAGCAAAAGACGCTAGGGGTTATTAATTTTTAATAAAAGTCGTTCATCACCAAACAAAGTAATTGCCTTTCTGTTTCGCTGTCTCCAATAACCGAATATGACGCCAGGCGAAGCTTCGAGCATCCACTTATTGACACGAGCAGTTTAAGTGGTTTGCATATCAATTATGATTTAAGAATCAAATGCTTACTGTATGGTAAAAGTTTATCCTCCATATCTACTTACACCGGTCTTGTTCACTAAGGAGACTGAAAGCAGCTGACAGGATACTGAACTTGAATCATTATCAAGTGTATAAGTCCCCCGCAACCGACGGGTGCTTAATCTAACTATTTGGACATTACGTCTGGGTTGGTCTTATATTTTGCGTTTATTGCATCAATTCCAATTTAAATCTCTACTGAGTAACAATTATTTAATCGATTTGACCTCGAGAATCTTTGATTGCTTGAAACTGAATAGAATCTAATATCTTAAGCTTTTAACGGTCGCTTTATTTAAATACTTGAGAATTTCAGGTTTATGGTTGTATGCTCATTCGCCTGTGTAATTAGTTGCTATGTTTAAGGGAGTGTGGTTTAAGAAGAAACGAACCAGTTCCAATAATGCTCTTTCTGGTTCAAATGTCATTTTAGTATAAGAAATATTGAAAATTATGAACATTTCATGTGCGCCGGTCATTTTAAATTGAGTCAGCGCCATAATGTCAAGCAGGTTTTAGATGCAGTCCGCAAAAGAAAGCTGTAATAAAGTAAAGGAAAGGAGGTAGTTTGAATATGGTAACGACATTAGAGTTAAGAAAACTTATTTAATATTTGGAATCATTGTTGCCATCTTTGTTGGTTGGCTATAAAGTTTTGAATTTTGCGTTCTTCGGCTTTCTTGTAATTATTGATTGATTCTCTATATTTTTGACACATTCTTCTTTTTCTTCCTCTTCTTCCTCTTCTTCTTCTTCTTTTTCTTCCCCTTCTTCTTCTTTTTCTTCCTCTTCTTCTTCTTCTTCTTCTTCACTTTTCTTCATCTTCTTCTTCTTCTTCTTCTTCTTCTTCTTCTTTTTCTTCATCTTCTTTCTTTTCTTCATCTTCTTCTTTTCTTCTTCCTCTTCTTCTTCAATATATATATATATATATATATATATATATATATATATATTATATTCGTTGTCGAAGCCCATTTTATCAGGATTTATCTTTTCAGAGATTAAGTGACAACAAGTTTCATGCTCTAAAAGTTTTCATCTAATGTAATTTTGTCTCCGCTCTTTCTCGAATTTCCAGCCTCTTTCCAACATACTTCTGCACTATTCCAGCTAGTCTGTATAAGTTTTCATGATTATATATATATATATATTTATATATATATATATATATATATATATATATATAGAGAGAGAGAGAGAGAGAGAGAGAGAGAGACAGAGAGACAGAGAAAAGAGAGAAGAAAATAATATTTATGTTGGACAAACTACGATAACGTTGTCTCGGCGACTGAGTTTTTGATATTTCTAAACATTTACAACATCAAGTCTGTCCACATTCGTAATTCAAAAAAAATCCTACACTTTTTCATGAATATAATAATTATAAACTACGAATCTATTTATATTAAAAAATGAATCAAAACTATAATAAAAATGAATTATAAATACTGCAAAACTATTTAAAATGTGTACAATAGTTAAAAATATCAAGGTCTACACTAATAGTTTTATACTTATTTCTTAAAACTCTGGACACACTTAGCTGTATTCCTTGAAGCGTTGTCAAGCAATTACCTACTCACTCAGCGTTTTTCAATTAACAAGTAAAAAAATTAACTTTTAGACGAACACAGAAAAGTACCCAGAAAAAATAATCACTATCAAACCGCCGATTTTCTCTCTTCCTTTAATAATGACACTAAAAAAAGCTTGTTCGTGAATATGAAAGGATCCAATTGAAAATAAGTAGACAAAACTAAATTATTCAACGAAACATGACTCAATATATATATATATATATATATATATATATATATATATATATATATATATATATATATAATACACTACAGTTCATAAGTCTGTGAACACTTTTGGTAATTTTTAAATTGTCCTAAAAAGTAGATTTTTGTATATATAAAAAAACAACATATAATTAATTTTCACGCATTTTTTCACTTGTATTATTATTATTATTATTATTTGTGTATGTTATGTTTCCTGCTTTGTATCATGCAAAGATCTGGTCCAAACAATGCTCCTTAGGCCCTATAGGATAATTTTCATGTAATTGATAACACTTTTCTTAGTATATGGGGTTTTCCTAGTAGGGCGATCTTCTGTGCACCTTGCATGTTGATGCTGCCTGAGACACTGTTAGTAACATTGTCCATTCCTTTTCTCACGGATCACAGAACTCTGTTTACAATTGGTACAGTCTCAGTCTTCATTCCCCACATCCTGTTAATCTCGATCTCCAGGCCCTTGTATTTGGACAATTTCTCGCTCATTTTCAAGGTGTTGTTTGTCTCAGATGACACTGCTATGTCAATAAGCATACACTTCCTAAATTTCTTGTCTTTTATGATAATATCAGGTCTGTTGGCTTTTATTTCCCTGTCAGTTTGAATTGGTGTATCCTGGAGGATAGTTACACCGTTAATTTGGGTAAGTATGCCTGGTTGGTGCTCATACCATCTCTCAGTGAATTCGATTTTGGGCTTCTTGCATATCTTCTAGTGCACATATGTCGCTTCCTTGTGGCCTGTGGATATATTCATTTATTGCTAGTTCCGGACAGCCTTAGATTATTATTATTATTATTATTATTATTATTATTATTATTATTTGTGTATATGTTTCCTGCGTTTTATCCTGTACAGCCGCTTTCAAACTGTGGTCCTTAAGCCCTATAGAAGAATTTCATTTTATTGATGGTACTTTTCTTAGTATATGAGATGTTCCTAGTAGAGCGATGTTCTGAGCACCTTTTATGTTGATGCTACCTAAGACACTTAGTAAAATTGTCCATTTCTTTTCTCACGAGATGTAGAACTCTGATTACAATTGGTACAGTCTTAGTCTTTATTATTATTATTATTATTATTATTGTATAAAGATATATGTCTTATATATAGATAGAGATATAAAGAAAAGCAAGTCTATCTATCTATCCATATATAATATTCTGTCTGCTACACCTACTAAAATAGTCATACATTGACTGATTGAAACTAAATTTTAGGTTGAAGGGCAAGCATTTAAGTGGATACAAAGTACATTTGGTTTTACTAGGGTGCATAGCTTAGTACAATAATTTTATTTACTAAATACCTCGAGGATTTCAACAAGCTGACTTAGTATTTACGATAAAATTGTAGTATTTCGAAAATAGTAGAAATGTACTGTCCTAAATATATATATATATATATATATATATATATATATATATATATATATATATATATATATATATATATGTGTGTAAAATCTTAGAAATTATTATATATCTTACTGAAATAGAGGAACAGAGAGATAGATTGAGATACCGGGTGTAACAACGACAAGATTGTATATATATATATTACAGGATCCTTTCCTGCTTATCCAAGATGATCTTCTCCCTCTCTAACCTTCTAACTTTCTGTCCTGGAGTAACAAGATACCTCTCATGTTTCACGTACGATTTCATTTCAAAGTCTTTTTCCGCTGCTGTTTGGATTGTCATAGGTGAAATGTCTACCGCGCTAAAGTCCTTATGGATTAAGTTGAATCTTTTCTAATTGATCTCTTTAGCTCTAAGTTGAAATGATGATCCCTCTGCTTGTTGTGGCCTCCTAATTCAGTTTTCCTCATTACTATTTCCTCTTTTTTAAAAAATTATCCACCGTTCGCTTGATGATTCTAGAATGCACTTGGATGATGTAACCCAGAGTATGAATGTTGGTACCATTACTGAAGGCCTGAATGATTTTTCCTCTCACCATTGATCAGTTGAGAAGATAGTGGGGCTGACAGAAAACAATTTGAACCTGTTCTCTTTCTACTTGAATAAATCAAAGGTGTTTTCAGTGATTCTTAATATAATCGCGATGGCTAAACGCCATCCGAAAACCTGGAAAAAGAAATTCGATTTCTTTAATGTTTTTTCTAGATAATAAACATTTTGTAAGGTGGACAATTATGCTGTTACACGATTTGGGCAATTTTGGTGTGGCACACGGTATATATATTTATGGACTCGTTATGTTAATTGCTTCATCTTATCAGATATTCTCCCTCTCTATTGTCCCCTAATGTAACATTATCTTAATCGTCCCTTTCTTCTTTTTCACTCTCTGAGATAACTGCTTTGGTTTAGTTTGTTTTGTTTTACGACATATCAACCTCAATGGGTTATTTAGTGCCGACAAATTTTTTTATGGCTAGTAATATTTTTTCAAAAATATATTGCTGGCAATTTTAAAAAAAAATGTATAGCTGGTAATATTTTTTTGTTCAAAAATGTATTGCTAGTCATAATTTTTCTTCAAAATCTTATTGTAGGTAATAATTTTTACAAACTATTTCTGGTATTAAAACCTATTTTTACTCTTTCATACTGTTTTGGAACCAGTTTGGGGTTAACTATTTGCCCATAGCCGGGACCCTAACATGTACTACCACCACGGATCAGGGTAGACGTGAGAAAACCAGCAATTAAGAGGTGGTTTCACGCCCCTCAAAACTTTCTGATCAGAGGCCTTGCTGCTGGACGTAGTTTATCGTCTTACCCAGGACGGTGAAATGACTGTGAAGAGCAACTTCTGATTTACTCTTCCGGCAATAAACAGCGAAGATGAAACTTCTCCATCGTGATCACAACTGTTTGTGGAATGTCCCGATCGTGTGGCAACACCTGCTTTTTATAATCCAAACCTTTTAAACCTTGTAGCAGACTACACAAATGACATTTTTGTGTGTCGTGGAGAAACGTTGACATATGCTGCCATGCTTTTTTGAATTCGCATGAGATTTGTCATGATTGACATATCCTGTTCTTGGAGAGCAAGATGCACTTGCACAATTCACATTTTCAGTTCTTTGAATTATAAAAGCACTGACATGATTATAAACAGACAGGGATGAAATATTCCTACGTACATAAAAAGAGAAAAAAATATATAAACAGAATGATGTTAGTTATGAACAATCTGATTACGGGTACCTCGGCGTGGTGTAATGGTTAGCCAGCTTGTCTCGCTAAAACAGTTATGTGAGAATAGTGAATTCGATCCTCACTGGGTGCCCCGTACTTTCGGCCTTGTGTCACATCTAAGCTACGCTTAGAAAATCAATTTGGGCACCTCGAGGTAGTGTAATGGTTAGCAAGCTTGTCTCGCTAGAACAATTACGACTGAGTAGTGAGTTCGATTCTCACTGGGTGCCCCCTAATTTCGGCCTTGTGACACATCTAAGCTATGCTTGGAAAATCATTAGGACACCTCGAGGTGGTGTAATGGTTAGAAAACTTGTCTCGCTAGAACAATTACAACTTAGTAGTGAGATCGATCCTCACTGGGTTTCCACTACTTTCGGCCTTTTGCCACATCTGAGCTACGCTTGGAAAATAACTATGAACAATGTGATTTCGATATAAAACTTATAAACTGCACAATCTCCATATTCTAAAATATCTGTACTTGTTCTATGTTGGTATCTCTAAAACGCATCGCCAACAACCATATATTATGTGTTATTACAATTGCAAGTAAGTCTTTTTTTTTCGATTGCTTTTTACTCTGACTTACGAGCAATGTTAAGCAACATCGAGCCTGGTCAGTAACTAGATAGGTGACTGCTTGGATATGCGGGTGATGCAATTGGTAAGGGCTCGAAATTGTTAGTCGGAGAGCCGAGTTCCAATTCCAGTGGGGTTTTCTATGTTCACTTACGCGAAACTACCCTTGGGAAAGGTATGGATCTACCCCTTCCCTTTATATTTTAGTAAAACTTGTATCAAAAAACCATTATTTTCTCAAAGAAAATTCTTACAAACTAAAAAAATAATTTCTAGCTTTAAATAGTCTGCAAATGGTGGATAAGCTGGAATCGTCTGCAAATGGTGGATAAGCTCGAAAAAAAAACGAACCAATCAATCTTTTACTAGGTTCTATAGAACTCTCTTCCATTTTCTTTTGGCATCTGTTATCAACTGGGTGTTATCTGCATATCCTATGTTGCTAAACAATGTCCACCAGTGTAGAAGTTTTAATTCTCTTACGATTGGCTTACTATAACGGTTAAAAAATAAAGCGAGAAGACATCTTTGCCCTTTTCTATTTTCGTTTACTTAATTCATCATTTCTATCCATATATATGCCTGACTTTTCTGATATGTTCTCAAATAAATCGAGTTTTCCACGCAGTTCAAGCAGAAAAAATTCAAATGCTCGAACAGGAGTAATTAATCACTTGGTTTAACGTATTTTATGTAAAATTCTATACTTGCATTTTGGGGTGTCTCTCTTGCGGACATCTATGAATCCTTATTTCGAAGGAATTCGCGACATTTTAGGAATTATCTTCTATTTTTTGCCAAAGTACCTGCTGATAAATTTGAAAATTTCTTTTTCATGTGCCCTGTCCCCTCAGGGTGTATGCGATCATGGCTCTCCACAATTTCCTGTCATTTGTAGCTCTTAATAAATGTTGTATTTTTGTTATTTCTCCCACAGCCTGTTCCGCTATCTATTTAGTTAAGCTGACTAAATAGGTTATGCTGTTTCCAACCAATCTCTCCTCTGAGTATCAGATTTTCCAAGCCCATCTTCCTCATTATTCGTCCTAGAAATTTTGGGTTTTTAGATTTTGGTTCCGTCTGATCATGAGGCTTCTGTAGCTTTGTCAAAATGCCGTCCCAGGGAATTGTGAGTTTGTGCGAAATAGAATATACGTTATGATATCGCCTAAAATAGGATTCATCTATATTTAATGTTACTCGTTTTATCGAACAAAAGTCAATCAGGCGAGAGCGTTGTGATAAAATGCCACAATATGATGACGAAATTTAAAAGATTGGCTTGGTTGCTTTTACGACATGTCAACACATGTTGCGTCTTTCAATAAAGAAATCTATCATTTTATTATTATATTTGACTTTATGAACACTTATTTGGTTCAGAAACGGGTAAATATTGATAATTCATTTTGGACTCAGTAAGCATTTACATGGTTTAGGGATAGTTATCAAACCCATTATACTAATAAAAGGTTATACGAGACGATCTGGCTAATAATTCTTGTACCAGAGGTGTCATATTTTGGGTTCGATTAGGATGGTTGCTTTTTCGTGTTAATTACTGTTGGAATATTTAATGTCAAAATCGAACTTGTTCTAGTTGAGCCTGTAAGAATTTACTTGGTTCAGGGATAGGTAAATATAAGTTGTTACTATTTGAATCTATAAGCATTTTCTTTGTTTGGGGGATAGGTAAATATTGATCATTTCTATTTGAGTCTACTGTGGTGGGGTAATGGATAGCGGCTCGGATTGAGTTCGAAATCCAGTCGAATCCATTACATTCATTTACATGCTAATAGCCTTGGGAAAGATATGAATCCTCTTCTATATCCGCTCCCCATCAAATAGCAGGACAGACCTGGTTCTATAGCCTTGAATGGCAACTGGTCTACCGCAGAAAGAAAT
This sequence comes from Acanthosepion pharaonis, assembly GCA_903632075.3. Taxonomy (NCBI): domain Eukaryota; kingdom Metazoa; phylum Mollusca; class Cephalopoda; order Sepiida; family Sepiidae; genus Acanthosepion; species Acanthosepion pharaonis. Next base: position 2,093,118 of record CAHIKZ030005352.1, on the reverse strand, counting down.
GGGAACCTGCTCCGGGAAACAATGGCAATCTACTGCGGAAAAAAATCTGCCTGCCACACATGCATCAAAAGATAAATGATCGCCTAAGCGTGTATCACGCATGGCACATAACTGAAATATTTAGTTGGTTTGAAGGTAAATACTGGTTCTTTCGATTTGTGTCTATAAGCATAATGCAATTATTAAGAAAGTTGTCTCGCTGAATCAATTTCAATGAGTAATAAGTTCTATCCACACTAATTGTTTCATATGTCCAGGCCATGTACCAAATCTAAGCTACGCTTAGTAAAACTCTATTTGTTGTTTCTTATTTATTTTGTTCGTGAATAGGTAAACATCACTAGGTCCTATTTGAGCCTATAGGAATTTACTTGTTTCAGTGTTCAGTAGATTACTGTCATTTCTTTTTGGGCCTATATGCCTTTAGTTGGTTTTGGGATAGATAAATATTTGTCGTTTCCGTTTGAGTTTGTAAGCATCTACATAGTTCAGGCATAGGTATTTATTGTCGATTCTCCTTGAGTATATAAGTATTTACTTTCTTCGAGGATAGGTATATATTGGTTCATTCTATGAGTACTTCGACGTGGTGAAACTTGTCCCGCTAGACCAATTACTAGGTGCTCCATACGTTCAGATTTTGTGTCAAATCTAAATTACGTCAATTAATAGTTTCTAGTTGAGCCTATAAACATTTATTTGGTTCGTGAATATGTAAATATTAACCGTTCCTATTTCAGTCTATATGAATTTTTGTGGATAGGTAAATATGGGTCGTTTTTATTTGAATCTGTTATCATTGAGTTGATCTGGGTAGAGATAAATAATGATTGTATAAATTTGATTTTAGAAACTGCCTTCAGTAGAACCATGTCCAGTATTCTCTGCCATATAGAACGATTGATATTACATAGTACTTCGGCTCTCTTTCCTAATAGAGCTTACGGCGACATCACGTTGAAACACCGCTTCCCGTACGATCACCGAAGTTAAGCAACGAGGAGTCTGGTAGGTACCTAGATGGGTGACCGCTTGGGAATACCAGCTGCTGTAAGCTTGGGTGTGCGGGTGGTGTATTGGATAATGGCTCAGAATTATCAATCGGAGAGCCGAGTCCCAATTCCCGTACTCTTTGGAAAAGCATGAATCCAACTATTCTCCTTTCAGCTATGGGTTAAATAGTAAAACTTGTATCATTAAACAATTATTACCTCCAAAAATAATTATTGCAATCTAAAAATATTTCTGCTTTAAATAACCTTTAAAGGGTTGATAAACTATAAAAAACGAATCAGTCAAACAAGGTTAATACTAAGCAATTAGATTTCTGTATTAGCTTTCTCTTGGTTATCCCAATAAGGTAAATATTGCTTCTTTATATTTACTTATATATTACTAGCAGCATGGCCCGGCGTTGCACGTGCTTGATTCAAAAATCGTACGACTCATACATCAATCGCTATCACTTGACTTAAAATAATTTTGCCCTTCCTTGCCTTTAAAGGAGTGCCCTTTGCTGTGCTGATGTTGCTACATGCCTTACTTCTTGTCTATCTCACATTGCGAATTTTTTCTAAGCTCTATACTAAACATTAAATTTGTTACGAAAAAAGAACTAAACAAAATGAACACAAAACGATCAGCTTTAAAAAAGGACTCGTAACTGGAAAAACCGAATGAAAAATGAATGTTAACAACAAATACTTTTTCACACCCAACCCAGTTCTGCGGAATCAAAATCAACGTTTAGTTTAAGCAAGTGAATGAGCCAATTGGAGTAAAGTGCCATGCAGATTTAAATTTTTCCCACTTGTGACGAATTCAACTATCGATTTTTTTTGCACACTAGTTAACATTTTGTCAGTCAGCTGTTGGCTCACACGCTGGCCAATAGAATCTTCCTGCTTATTTGTGACAGCCAGCTATTTGGCTCTCACTCTGGCCAGTACAAAATGGCCGCAAACTACATGGGAACTGCAGTAGAAGCATGAAAAAATCGATTATTTCCACTATCGATGGGAGTTGGGAAATGCAAAGTCGGTCTTGGCCTTCCCGCCAACTTGGAGCGTGTGCATGTAAATTTTGGTGCAAAACCGTCGAAAATTGCGGCCGTGCATTCGTTACACACACACACACACACACACACACACACACACACACACACACACACACACACACTGCCTTTTATAGATAGAGATGCATCTATTTCATAGGTGGCCTCTTTTACAAGGAAAATTTAGTTCACTCATTTAGTTAACCAGCCCGAAAAAAAATGTTCGGTCCAGAATTATTAATGGTACTAATCTATCACTAGGAATCTGCTACTATTATTACAGCTTACGGCTACATCGTGTTCTTTCCAGCGTCGAGCCAGCTACGTACTTAGAAGGGGAGCGCTTGTGACTACAAAGTGTAGTAAGTTTAAATCGTGGATATAGAACTCGTGAACCCCGAGGGTAATCCATCTCGTCGATCTTCACCCCCGACTGTCTTGCAACCATACATAATCACATGAATGACTTCGGGATGAAAACCTTTGAATAAAATCCGTAGTTGGAGTTCTTGAAGCAGTTTATGACTGTATTTGATAACTATGGGACACTGTGTATCGATATATTTCTTCCTATTGGGTCATTTCATCGAGGTTTAGAGGAAGGACCCTTGGAATGGATAACCGTCTGTTTTCTTTACTTACCCATGCCTTGTGCACCGGAGAGGTGGGACGCAGCAGTGTTCTGACCACGGAGGAACAGCCTGTGTGTCATATCTACCCACTCAGGTCTTTTCCGCTGGATATACAGGGTGTATCAGCTTACCGATAACAAAAGAACCACCTGTCTCCCGTATCTACCTAAACAAGCTTTGTGCGCTGGAAAGATGTGCAGTAGCATAACTGAGGGAGGGTTAATTTAATACACATGTCTTATGCATAGGAGAGACAAGAAGCATCAGTCTACTGTAAAAGACACTGCACCTTAAATATCATCCAGAGCACAACTCCATCGGCATCCGAAAGTGATGGTGGCTTATATAATTATACTATTGTAAATACAGCGTGCAGGTCGTCCTGGCGTACCAAAGATTTTTAGCTCAAAATTCTGTGTTAGGCTTATATCTACAGTACTAGTCTACCTCCAAACATATATCAGGCTACTAGTGGCCCAAAACTTAAATGAAGTTAGTCTACATTATACGATAACCGGTGCCAAAACTAAAAGGTCACACCACTTACCTGTATATTGAGACACTAACCGTAATACATATATATATATATAGCAAACAACTTAGAACATGCATTGTGTCGTTATGACATAGGGAATATTTAAAACTCGTCTGGTCTACAGATAAATATATTAAAGTCAACATCAACTCCTACAAAATGTTAATACGGTAGATTACACATCATACGGGGTAGTTTTTTTTTTATTGTACTTCTACGCATCTTATGTTATTATAAAAGACAGTATCACTTATCTTCAATTTACATCCGTGATATAAACAGAGACGGCACCAACCTCATTCGGCGAATCGCAAAACGGTGGGTCCGTTACACTACTGACACTCAGATCAGAATCTCATCTTTTTTCAAAGGAAAGACCAACCATTGAACCAACCATTGAAATCTTCATGATTATATAGGCATTTAATCGTTATCCAGTTATTACCCACACGCCAGTGTATGAGATGTGGGACACGATGAGTGGTGTAGCGTTAGAATACTAAATTTGTCTTACTATTTTATATTAACTTCTGTTAGTATGTCAAATATATTCACCAAACAAGTCTTAGTTGGATATATTTGTGGCAGCTTGCTGGGGCACGGTACAGCAATTGATAGGCGTGCAGAAAGTAGAAACAGGTCCGGTTTGAATGAGATTTAAAAAGTAGGCATACGTTTGGCTTCCAATAAAATAAAAAAAAACCCCAAAAAAACATTTATACGCGTGAATTGCACGTGTGTCAAAAACGAATGCACAGGTTAGTTTAGTACGAGATTCAAAAAGATAGATCAAAAGTAGATTTACACGTAAAACAAAGACGTACGAATTTAATTCTCTTCGGTATTTTGTTTAATAAACTGTTTAGTTTATTTTAGTAACACTCACTTATTCTTGCTACAAAGTATTCAATCGGTTATTCTATATCGCACACACCAGTAGTGCATAGTAGTTCACATAAGAAACTAATGTGTAACAAAATATTGTTCAGTTTTAATCTTGAAGTATTATGTACTCAAGATAGTGCTTACAGATACCAAGACCATAGAACTGCTCTTTATCTGGGCTCAAGAATACACCAGCTACCGGATCGAGCAGTGGGGTAAACCTCTCTAAAGTTGGTCAACTGTTTATTGTACTATAACAACTTTTTTTATTCTCGTGCCAACGTAACAAGTGTCTAACTTTTTTTTATTGTCGCGCAAACCCAACTTTTGTCTAGCCTTTTTACTCGTTTGCAAACCCAATCTATATATATATATTTCTGATTCTCCAGGAAACCAAACGGACATCTATTTTTTTTAATTTCCTGAAAAAAAGACCAATGCCTAATTTTTTTTTTTCACTCCTGCAAACCATCTCTTGTACTTTCTGTTATTTGTTTTTGATATTCTTGAAATCCAAACCTATGTCTACCATCTTGAATCTCGAGCAAACCCCGGACATCAGTTTATCTTCTTGACTCTGCTGCAAACCAACTTTTGTCTACCTCCTTGATTCTCGTGCAAACCGAACTGCGTCTACCTTCTTGACTACCGTACAAACTAGACTTCGGTCTATCTTCTTGATCTTCATACAAAGCAAAGGTATATCTAATTTTTGTTTACTTTCCTGCAAATCAAACCTATGTCTATCCTCTTGACATAGTCCAAATCAGACAGTAGTCCATCTTCTTGACTGTCGTGTAAATCTAATTTTGGTCCATCTTCTTGAATCTCGTACTAAACCATCCTGTTTATTCGTTTTTGACACCCGTGCAATCCACGCGTGTAAATGCTTTTTTTTTATTTTACTGGCAACCAAACGTATGTCTACTTTTTAAATCTCATCCAAACCGGACCTGTTTCTACTTTTTTCACTCTCATGTAAACCTTTATGTGCACATACCCTTTGGAATGGTATAAGTCCACCTCTTCCCCCTCCCAGCCATAGGTTAAATAGCAAGATTTGTCTCAGAAAATTATTATGTCTAAAATATTCTTAAAATCAAAATATATCTTTCGGCTTTAAATAACCTTATAAGATCTAATAAGACGCAAAAACATCAATCAATCAATTCTTTTCCCAATAATACTAAGAGTACTACTACTACTACTAATAATAATAATTCATTTTTCTCTTCTAATAAAACAACTACTAATATTACTACGAATAATAATAAATTTAGTTATTTATTGTTAAATTTTGTCAATTAATTTATTTTCTTTCATTATAATACTTGCTTTTCTTCTCCCTTGTCAGAATCATCTTCCTCATTATTGCACTCATAGTAAAATCTATGAATTGACTTTACTTTTCTTCTCCATTTTCATCTTTTTAGCTCTCTTTTCTTATTCTTTTGAAATTACTTTTCCTTTGTTTTTTTTTTCTTTTCAATTTCTTTCTTTTTGCGATTACCGCTGTTCTTTCGTTTTCCTCAGGGAGAAATTTTAGTCCATAAATATTTGTTTTTCTTTATGTTTACATTCAAACATATTACTTTCTTTCTCTGCTAGTTTTTCATTTAATTTTCTTTTTCCTTCTTGTATTGCTCATTTTTCTTCTCATTCATCATTTAGATAATTGTTACTTTTTTATCTGTATTTTTGCTTTCCTGTGTTTTTCATTCCTTCGGCCATTCTTCATCTCATACCTCTTCAACCGCCTTTTTTTTCTTCTTATATTACGAATTCCTTCTTCCTGTCTTTCATTCTTTTTTGTTACCTTTTGATTCATCTTTCTTTTTTTCCTCCTCTTGTTGTTCATTCCTTTTTGTCTTTCATTCTTTCTGTGTATCTTTCTAATTCGCCTTTATTTTTCTTTGTTTATATGGCTATTTCCTTCTTTCTTTCTTACCTTTTAAATCACTTTTCTTTTTCATTCTTTTGCTGTACATTCCTTCTTCTTGTTTTGCATTCTTTGTTACTTTTTCATTCTCCATTCTTTTTTTTTTTCAGGCTCGTTCCTTCTTCATTTTTTTCATTCTTTCTTTCCTTGTTATATTTTTGTTCACTTCTTTTTTTCATTCTTTTGCTGTACATTCCTTCTTCTTGTTTTGCATTCTTTGTTGTTTTTATCCATTCTTTTTTTTTTTTCAGGCTCCTTCTTCATTTTTTTCATTCTTTCTTTCCTTGTTTTTTATTTCTGCTCCATGCCCTTTTTCTTTCGTCTTTCCATCATAATGCTTTACTCGTCAAAAATGTCGCCACCTTCACAATATAAAACAATCTTTGATTTTCATTTTATTCCGGAAAGTTCCAGACGTTATGACGAGACCCTCTACCTTTATGCCAAAACAACAGACTATTGCGAGAACAACCTCCATTCCACCATTTCACTGAGCTTGTTTACAGCGACTTAGCTTTCTATAAATTTTGTCATTGTTTTTTTTTTACCTTGAAGCTCTGGTGAGAATGTTATTATCAACAGTGAATGTGCCTAATATAATGGCAGACCAGACGGAATCAAGATAAACAAATATATATATATATATATATATATATATATATATATATATATATATATATATAATGTCGAATATATAATAGTATCACATAATTTAAGATCAAAAATACATACAGACAGCTGCACTTTTGCTTTGTTTGCCCTTTTGATCAATTTTTAGAGTGTTGTGAAAGTAATTACATTTTCCCAGAATGCATATAAAACAAATGTACATTAAATTTCAGTACATGAATTATGATGCATCTCAATAACGAGAAATATTTAATGGGTAAAAATTATGTTTCACGCTTGTGTAGTGGTCATGTGGAGTTTTCTTATATAGAACGAATTCTTTTGGTTGATATTGTTTGTAAACATACCAAAATGATATGTTTTGTTCTGAAAATATTGGGTCAGATTTGGACGCTTTCAAGGAAGAAATAGAGAGCTGAGAGATTGCCAGTATGACATTTATATTGCTAAGGACCCAAAGTTTAAAATAAATCTGGGAAATCTTGCTATAACTGTGGAACACATTTAATTGAAATGTGCCTTTTAGTTGAAATGTTTTAAATAACTGGTCACCTAGACTGAAAAAAAGTTATTCGTAGAAATTTAGCTTCTTCTTGTTCAAAAGACTTCCAAAATGTGCGCAGAGAATTAATAAGATTAGTCTTCTCAAGAAAAAAGTGGCATTACAAAAATACGAGGGTCATTCAAGAAATAAGGTGAATTTTTCGGTATAAGGACTTTGAGAGTTTTGGCTATTAACAAAGATGGCCGGCCAAGAAGCATGCTCCAGGATTGAACAGCGGTCCGTTATCAAGTTTTTGGTTCCTGAAGCGTGCAAACCAATTGAAATTCATAGGAGAATGTAAACTGTGTATATGTTTCAGCCAAAAATAATGTCTACAAGTGGGCTAAATTGTTTAAAGAAGGACGGAGCAGTGTTTAGGATGAAGACAGACCTGGAAGGCCTACAAAAGTGAGGTCTCCTGTGGTGATCGAATCAGTCAATGACCTCATTCAGTCTGACAGAAGAACTGTGAACTGCTGAGGCAGGTCAAGAAAGACATAAAGAACAAACGCAGGGGTCATCAGTCAGAAGGAGTTATCTTGCATCATTACAACGCAAGGCCTCACACAGCAGACCATCAACGAGCTGGCCTAGGAACTGCTCCATCATCCCCCTTACAGCCCAGACCTTGCCCCTTCACACTTTCACCTGTTTGGTCCCTTGAACGCGTTCACGATAGTCAAGAAGTTTAAAAGTGACGATGAAGTCAAAAGTGTTGTGAGCGACTGGCTGAGACATCAGTCCGAAGATTTTTACGCTGAGGGAATACGGAGTCTTGTGCACAGATGGGGAAAAAAGTATGGCAGTGCTGGGAGACTACGTTGAAAAATAAAAGAAAGTAAGCTTTTATCTGTATTAGAAGTCCTTATACTGAAAAATTCACCTTATTTATTGAATTACCATCGTATATGTAAGCCATTTGTTACATTATATTTGATGGGATTTTACACTTTAACAATATAATGCCACTGCTTGAATATATTCCTTTACGAAATTGTGTTAACACAATTATCAAAGAAACATAGTTTTAACGTGCATAAGCTTAGACTACAGAAAAAACACGCGAGGGTTGTTCAAAAAATTCTAAGATTCACCCAGAAAGAAGAGCCATAGCTGAACATTTTTCTTGTCGCAACACACATAATCTTCAAATATTCAAGTGTAATGTCAATCGACATCTGACACCCTGATCTTGTTCCCCGTCCTTCTCTGTATCCTTTCCTAAAACACGCCTCTTACTTTTTTTCTCAATTCTCTGTAACCCCTTGGGTGCTAGTGGTACTCCCGTCTTGCTTGGTGTAAATTGCCTTGAAGACGTTCAAGGAAGAACCATCTGTTAGCAAGGTGATGGCCTTTTTTTTTTTTTTTTTTTTGGCGGGGGAGATTCTGGTTTATTCATGATAGACTACCTGGAAAAGGGGGAAACAATATTAATGGACAGTACTATGCATCAGAATTAAGAAAACTGAAGGAAGCAATGACGACAAAACGCAGAGGGAAGCTGAGGGCAGGTGTGCTCTTGCTCCAGGACAACGCACCCGTCCACACTGGTCAGGTTGCAGAGGTTTTGATATTTTTACCGCATCTCCCTTACTCACCAAACATAGCTTCATCTGACTTCTTCCTGTTTCCTAAACACAAATAACACCCGCGTGGTCGCCATTTTGGAAACAATGATAAGATTATATGTGCGGTAGAGGTGTTTTGGGTGGACCAGAACGCCGCTATCTTCCGTGATGGCATTGCAATGCCTAAGTGTCGTTGGACCAAGTGCATTGATGTCACTAGGGACTATATTGAAAAATAGTGAAGAACTGTCTTGTTTGTCTTCTGGGTAAGGGTTATAATTTTTGAACGAGCTTTGTAAGGTAGGACATGATGGCACTACAAGAAAAAAATATTCTAGCACATTATAACACTACAAAATCATTTTTAGCGTATCGATATAACTAAATGTTGTAAAGTAGTTTCCACAGTGGAGGCTTGTATTTCACTAAGTCGTCCTAAATTAGGTTCGACGTACAAAACATTAGGAACTTGCAATAATATTTAATGACGCAGCAATCTAGTTGTGGTCGTTGATACTTCAATGTCCGACATCGACTGACTCACTCAACTCCACTGAGCCCAACTGGCGACCGCTACTACTACTACTACTTATATGTATGGGAGAGTCTATTACAATAGAATAGGTAATATTCTGGTATAACACTAAATTACTCCACATGACGAATATCTCTTATAATCTTTTAAATTGTTTACTGGGAGATGCCGAAATTATAATAACCTCAAGAGATATATCAAGGCGTTATTACGGCAAGAAAGCAAGTGGAACTAAATGAAGTTACGTTTAGGCTGAAAACCGTTTGTACCCTGTGTTTGCTTATTAGTCAATGATATCTTTAAAGTCAACATTTTCAGTTACCTCTTCATAATTCTCACTCTCTTAATCTATCTTGGTTCATAGGCGCTCTCAGATAGAACAGAATTAACTTTTGAAGATTTCTCGTACTTTCTCACTATAGAAATCTTAATTGTTTTATTATTTAAACAGAAGTCCGTAGATTTCAGAACACATTATAAGCTCCTCAGAATCTCTTTAAATATTGATAGCTTGATAACTATTCTATTTGACAGCAAGATTCAGCAGTCTAAAATATTTCAATGTGATTTAGTGCTTAATATCTAATTTAGTAATATTACACTAAAGGTTCTTTTTCTCTGTCACGTTCCTTTTTCCTAGGTCAGTGGTCCTTAAACGGCGCGGCTGGCCTCATAGGTGTAGCGGAAGAGGATAGCAGGTGTGGCGGAAGAGGATAGCAGGTGAGGCGGAAGAGGATAGCAGGTGAGGCGGAAGAGGATAGCAGGCCAGGCGAAATGATGGAAAGGCAATCAAATATCTAGAAATAGTGTCAAAAAATTCATATGCCAAAAATAAATATGATTTCAAAATTTAAAATATTGCTATGGATTACTTGTAATTGTATACATGAGTCCCAGTATAAATAGTTATAAATAATTATTGACCGATTTTGTATTTGTAATAGGTTTGACATTATATCAAGTATTAAGAATATAGTAACTAGGGTTTTCAAATTGAAGGAGAGATTGATCAATGATAATATTCTGACGGTGATCTCCCATTTAACCCTCTCAAAGTTTGTTTTTTAAGTGGACATTTTATCGCATAAAATTTGGTAGGGCGTGGGTAAATTTTCCTTTCGAATATGAGGCCCAGATAAAAAGAATTTAGGGAACCAATGCCCTAGACTCAGAACTGACGTTAACTGTATCTCTAATCGTGACCATGCCTTTAATTATGACCTTAGGATTAAAACATTTTTTTAACTGTAACCCAAAATATAAACCTGAATTATAAACCCGAGCATTAACATTAAGCCGGTATCTAAACCATAAACCTATATCCTGATCATATGTCCTAATACTAAAACTAATACTAACACTACTTTCAACTACAATTATATCGTTAACAATAAGCTTAACGTTAAGCCTATATGGATATTCCTCTTCCTCTTCATGAGCCCTAACGCTAATCCAAACACTATTCCTTCTCCTAATACTAAGCCTTACCCTATTCCTCCTTGTAAGGTTAATCCAAAATCTATTCCTCCAATTCCTATCGATCTAACCAATTGCTACTCGTATAGTAAAGCCTAACACTTTTCCTCTTTCTAAAGTTAAGCCCTAAACTATTCATACTCCGACCGTAAAGACGAACGTTATGCTTCCACCTAAGGCTAAACCTAAAACTCTTCCCCTCGCAAAACTGAGCCCTAACCCATTCTTAATCCTATCGTAAAGATTAACGATGTTATTCCACCTAACGCTAATCCTAACGACATTTCTCCTCTTAAGGTTAAGATCAAACCTATTCCTACTTATAAGACTAACACTATTCCTTCTCCAAGTTCTCAGCCCTAGCCTTATTCATGCTTCTGTTTTAAAAACTAACGTTGATACTTCGCCTAACGTCAAGCCTTACGTGATTCCTCGTCCTAATGCTAAGCTCTGATACCAAGATTAAACTAGTTTCAAACACAGAATGAATTAAATAATAAATATATCAATTTTTGGATAGCTATTTGTCAGTCTGTTGCAAGACATCGCGACTTGTGCGGAACCATACCTCTACCAACTCGTCCACTTACAGCGGCATTTGATTTGAACAATCTGTTTAAACTGATAATTTAATTGATTTTTTTTCTCTTTCGTTCAAAGAATGTCACCTGTTTCACTGTTGAAGATCGTTGTCTTTTTTTTTTCATCTTAACTGCGCTCCGATTTCCGAGTTTGTTAACTGCTAATTGATTTCACGTGTCCAATTCCGAGAGGATGCAATAAATCCTTTCGTAACACTCTTTTAATCCCTGCAGGCTATTTTGGTACCACTCTTAATGGCTGACACAGCTACCGCTCTGTCTGCAATAAATCCACCTGAGAATGAAAACTTCACCTCCGGTATTATTTTCAAGAAAGACATACTTTCAAATGCCGAGGCCGATGCAAAAAACGGATGTGCTCAGCTTTTCTGACCATTGTCGAACTAATTTGCAAATTGAATATTCGATTTGATCAACTTCGAAGGATACGGTGAAAACTTTATGTTAGCGAAAGTATGCAATACATTTTAAGGACGCTGTTCAGATTACCTGATCGTTTGTGTAGAAACTAAAAACTTCCATTATTTAACACACGTTACTATTATTTAGTATCAGTCTTAGAGGAACCGATATTATATAATATTGAATGCTAGTCAATATCCTTACAGAGGAAGAAGAGATTTGAAGCAACGGAAACATGGTTCTACAGAAGGATGCCGAGAATATTATGAATCGATCATGTGAGCAACGACGAAGTTTTAGATAAGATGGAAAGGAAAAAGAAAACTTATACATAACATCTGGAAGAGACAGTTTGAAGTTTCTAGGGCACATAATGAGAAAAGAGGGCTTGGAAAATGTGATGCTCACAGGACAGATTGAAGACAAGCGGGTAAGAAACAAACATTGCACCGAGAGAGCTTGAGTAAATTAATGGCGAACAAGGGTTATGTGACGTCCCCTCTACAGCCTTCGTTCGCTCCTCGCTGCTTCGTTCGGGTGTCGCCGCTCCAAACGTAACGTCCGCCTGTCTGCGTCAGTCGTGTTGTCCCGTCCTGTGACGATCAACTGGCTTGGTATTAGTCGCAGCACCCAAATATGACGTTCTAACCTTTTGGTGATTCGGATAGGAATCTGGTCAGATCCGATATCAGCCTCGTCGTTCCCAACTCGCTTCCAACGTCTGGTTACCAAAGTAACTGCGTTGATCTCCAGTCCGCCTACCCACGTTGTGAATTGATCTTAATCAGACGAAATCAATCAGTCGTTGGGGGCGTAATGCAAGTTGAGTTCAAATGAGGGTGGTATCACACAAATATGTATAAAAGAAAAGAAAATGATAACTCAAAAGTTCAAGGTATCAAAAAAAAGGATAACAATACTTTATATCTGGTTGCTGGATACATAGGATTGCGTCTATCTCCCGACCCGCTATATGGATTGTGACACGTTGTTTTTGTTAGGTGAGTTTTAACATCTTAAGTTGTCTGTTCTTTAAGAAATTGGTTCTTGGTGTGTCTTCAGGCGATAGTCGTAACACTTGTGTTGGTTGTATGAATCTAAGTCGCTCTTCAAAAATAAATTGTTCTTGGATTGAAGATGAGTTCGGAAGTTGCGCGAATCTTTCAAGTCAGCTCTGCGAGGCCCGCTTCAACTGAGCACTGGAGACTGAACTCTGGTAAACCGGAGTCCGAACTGATTTCCGCTCGCTGCGACTTTGCTTATATGGACGCCGACCAAAACCGTGGTGGGCTTTGTCGGGGTTGGAGGTTCCTCGATAATTCTAAATCCATATCCACTTCTTTTATTTTTGGTCAGGAATTTTCCACTCCTTTCCATTTTTGAAAGTCTTCTCTTACTCCCACCTTCTCTTATTCTCATATGGATATCTCACCATACTTCAGAGGGGCGTCAACGGTTCTTCCCACTTCTTCGTAGAAACTTCTCATACCTATCCTCTAAATGGGCGGCGGCGGGCTCCCCCCCACTTGTGTTACGTGATCACCTCCGCCTGGCCCTCGTTGACATTCGGCCAATGGCGTCCAACCGGGTGGGTGGGATCCGGCTAGCTTTGTTTTAAGAAAAAAATATATCTTGCTGAAAAAAAAAAATTATCTTTTTCTTTTCCTTTTCTTTCCTTAATCGCAGCTCTCATCCCCAATGTCACCTGGGATCTATCAATGCCAATTATCAAGTGGGTAGTCTAACGAAACACAGCCGATTCCCGTCCCGGAAAACAGTTTCATTGTCCTAGCCGTATTTGAATTCTTGGTGCCAATTTCTGATAACATAGTTTTATTATCATAACCGAATTCTAACACCCATAGATGTCTTGTCAAAACGGCAAAGACTTAACCCAGGGTTGGCTTCGTGTGCGGTTAACAGATGACCTATTAAATCCTTTCCCGACAATATTGTTTGCCCCTTCTGACACAGTTAATTTTTCTTATCTATCCAAAGCTCTGTATTCACCTGGCCCTTGTCAGGCAGTCCTACGACACTGGCCGTCAGAATTTTCACCATCTTTTTCCATTATCAAAATAACATTGTCAAAATGTCTCGGAGTTTAGCTAGCCGATCCGGAGTTTGTCAATTAGATGTTCGCCAGCACTAAGTGGCTGTTATCTATTCCCGATAATATAAGTCCGCCACCACCACACAGTCAACTTTTTTTATCTATTTAGAATTTTCTGCAATGGCAATGAAACCTTTCACTATTTGTTACTATTAAAATAACATTGTCAATGTCCCGGTCGTGGGTGGCTTCTTTTATCATCTAAGCTTAAGTCTCGCCTCTCTTTTCCTTTCTTTCCTTTCTCTTTTTCCTTTCCTTTTTTTTCTTTTTGTGCCCCTAAATGGTGTCACAGTTAGGAAAAATAAGAAAAGGGCAACATTTATTAAGAGGCGCAAAGGACAGGAAATTGTGGAGAATCATGATCTGTCCTGAGGGGACACGACATCTAGAAGACGTCCCGTTTAGGTTCGATTAAGAAGCATTCTGACGATTCTATCTTGAGTCAGCTCATTAACCCTGTCAAAACTTATAGCTTTTAGAATGCTTTTTTCTGCCAAATGCGTATCATCTGGTGGGAATTTTTCATTTTATAAAATACGTATGGGGCCGCGAAGAAAATTACTTGGAAAAAAATAGTAATCTCGCCGTACCAAATTAACAGCAAGCTGGAGGTAAAATTGTCAGCAAACCGCTTGAGAATAACAAATGTCGTAAGCTTAATTAGTACACGGAACTTTACGTGCGACTGGAGTTCAAATTTTGGGTCAGGGAGTGATACTCTTGGTCTGCTCATTCTCTCGAACATATCTTTTTCTGTGCAGGTTTCTCTACATGTTTCTTACCCCTGAGGAAATAACGCTCATATCTAACTTGGAAAAGCTTTATTTGGATATGTATTTGTTTTTACCATAATATTCACATTGTACAAGGCCCAGGTGCTACTCGAGGTAGACAGCTACAGAGTAAGAGTTAAGGAGCACAATTTGTGAGGATATGTGAAGAAGATAAGAATTTAACACGTTAAGCTTGTAGTTATCGAGGAATTATCCTCTTGTAGCCGTTTCCACAGGGTAGCGTTTCATGGGAAGAAGCAGTTCGAGTGGAACACAACTCAGCAATGAAATACGAAGTGGATTTGGGTGGTTCACTGTAAGGTGAGTGGGGCTTGGCGGGTCGTAGACGTGAAGGATAGAACTGATGTAACTCAGGAATATAGTTCGCCTGAACGCTTAAAAAATAAATCATTTCATCCCAAGCAAGGAGGAAAACGCCACTGGCACGCAGGGGGTTACAGAGCGTGAAGGTGAGAGAAAAGACTGGGTATAGTGAGGGCCGAGGAAAGGATAAAAGATGAACGGGGTTCAAGAAGATAGAAGATTTAAACTTTGGAAGATCGTAGTTATCAAGGAAGCAAGGAAAACGGAGAAGAATTCCACAGGCGGGAAGTGCGAGAAAGGAAACTGTTAGAGTAGAAGTGGCGATTACATTTAAGTAATTCGACAGTGAAAGGGTGGGACCTTGATGCCAATCTAGTAGCACGCTTAAATTCCTGTAGTTCGTGTATCAGCGAAAAAAAGCTCATCGGAGCAGTTGTCATGAAAATATTTATAGAAAAGACAGAGAGAAACCACGTTGCGTTTCCATGGAAAGTAGCGAGAGGCTCTCACTATCCACAAGGAATACTATCGTCTGAAATACGATTAAAATAAAGTGCGTCTTATCTATTACGAACGTTCTCATCTGAAATACTATTAAAATAAAGTGTGTCGTATCCACAAGGAATATTATCGTCTGAAATACGATTAAAATTAAGTGCGTCGTATCCATTAGGAACGTTATCGTCTAAAATACTATTAAAATAAAATACATTTTATCCATTATGAAATATTATCATCTGAAATACTATTAAAATAAAGTGCGTCTTATCCATTAGGGACATTCTCATCTGAAATTCTATTAAAATAAACTGCGCCACTTCTATTCATGCTAGGAACATTATTGTCTAAAATATTACGTGACAAACTAAGAAAAGCAATGGAAGATGACGTCAGAGAGAATTTGCAAAGTGTTATTAATGAGTGCGTGGCTGCTGATATGCCAGAGCTTGTTTCTCCTATATAGTGAACAACAAGACTTCTCGAAGACTTGGAAGAAATGCCGACAAAAGGTGGACATTGAAGACTTCATTTTATGGTCAGGAATATTTGCTATATTTCTTTAACATATTTTAAACAAGCTCACAGATATAAAAAGTAATAAATCCAGGTTGAGCTCTATGTCACTCGCACATATTCAGTGAAATTTGTTAATGTCTTCAGCAATCATTTTTTACCAGTGTAAATATTGCAATTTTTGCTATTATCATTTTTTTTTTTACCAGAGCTCATATTGCAATTTTTGTTGTTATCATTGTTTTCTCTGGCACTCCTTACTGATGGTTCCCATATTGTATTCATTTCTATGCTTGGTCGGCTCAGGAGATTTTTGTGGCCTAGCATATATGCTGATTCCTTAAGTTTATGAATTCTTCAATGATGTTTTTTTGTCTATGATTTCAAACTGATCCCACACAGAGCGGTGATCTCCCCTTTCTCACCATATATAAAGCCATTAAACTTATAAATCTTATCTTATGTTATATATATATATATATATATATACACACACACACATATATATATAAATATATATATATATATAGATATAGATAGATAGATATGTTAATGCTTTTTTAATGTAATATGCACATAAAACCTTATTAACCAATGAAAATCAAACAATACAAAAATAATTGAATTTCTTTCTTCTTTTTCTTATATCTCTGATGAAGCTTTAATAAAAGTAAAAGCTCTTAGATTGATATTGTTTCCTATTTTTATCGCACCATTCTGTCTTTTTCCTATCCATATTTGTCTGTGTTTGATACCAATTCACTCACATTCACACACAGATCTCTCTCTCTCTCTCTCTCTCTCTGTATATATATATATATATATATATATATATATATATATATATATATATGAGCTGTGAAACAACAGCACATGTTTTTAAAAATCCGTTATTTTTTGTATGTACGTACCGTGTGAGTTTCACTCGCACAGTAAACATAGTCAATGCAATTGTAAAATTAATTAAATGAAACCATAATCTTTTCAGATCATGTGTATATGAGTTTTTCCATAAATTACAGAATAAAAACGGAGGGAAATACTTCAATAAAATTTATGCATTCATTGCACTTCAATCAATTTAAATTACGAAACGATGAGGGTTTGCTTGAATATTTCAAGGATTGCAGAAATTTAAGTAGTGAAAACTTTTCCTTCGGGGGTAATTAATTTCTAAAAAAAAAAAATCTTTTTCTTAAATTTTTGACGAGGTAAGCGAAAATATTTTTAATCTCTTTTTCCATTATGCAGAAAATTTGCGCATCTCCAGCAACATTTAACGAGCTTCTAATAGTAGTGGTATTCAACAAAAGGCATCCTTAATAATCAGTTCGATCCTCACTGTGTGCCATGTACTTGTAGCCTTGTTTCTAAATCGATGAGCGCTACAACGTCTGGTAATGTTTCGCGAACTCATCTTGTTTATCTTTAATACTGAGTTCGATCATCACCGGGCTCTTTATACCTGTGTTCTCGTGCTCACCCTAGGGGAAAGAAAATATTAACCGGGATTTTCGGCAAGTGGTAATGTTTAACAAGCTGGTCTAATTGAATATGACGACTAAAATGTGAGTTCGATCCTTACTGGATGATCCATTCTTGTGCCAAAACAAAAATAAATATACTGTGGAGGTGGCGTCGTCGGATAATGGTTAATAACAAATCTAGTTGAACATTAATACAGAGTTTGATCCTCACTGGGAGTTCTATAATTGTGACCTCTCAACACTATAAGAAGCTGAGGAATTAAAATAGGCGCTTCAGTATCGTGTAATGGTTACCAAGTTAATCAGGTAGAAAATTACTTTTGCATAATGTTTGTGGGTGCGTGTGCCAATTGTTAAACCTTTAGCTTTCTGGCCATCAGACCCGGTTTTCAAATCTGACAATAGTCAATTAGTTAATTAGTCAAGACGTTGGCTCCTTAATCATATCATCCCGGGGAGACGGTCCCAGCGTTCTGAAGCGTTGGAAAGTACCTGAAAGCTATACCTCAGGAATATCCAAGGCTTCTGAGTTGACGAAACTATCGATGATTCCGCTAACGGGCAGGGAAAATCTCTTCAGCCTTGGCTAGCAATTTATATTGATTCGTTTGTTGATAATTTCATTTTCTACGGATGGTAAAAAAAAATTCGGAAATCAATTATGACGATCAATTCCAAACTGTATCTTTGAGATTGATTGATTTTGCAGCCATAAAATAATTTAAATTGTGACAATTTGTTTTGGGAATAAGATTCAATGATACAAATCTTAATAATTAACCCATATCTGAGGAGAGGAGGCAAAGTCATACATTTCCCAAGGGCATTTGCACGTATATGAATATAACGAACCCTAGTGGGGCATCTCGAGGCGGTGTAGTGGTTAGCAAGCTTGTCTCGCTAGAACAATTACAACTGAATAGTGAGTTCGATCCTCACTGGGTGCCCCAAACTTTCGGCCTTGTGCCACATCTAACTGAAAATCACTATAACGAACGCAACTGGACTTGGAAATCGGCTCTCTGATTAACAATTCCGAGCCATTATCTATTACACCACCGGCACATCCAGGATTGAGGCATCTGGTATTCCCAAGTCATCCCCTCTCTTGGTCACCTATCTAGGTACTGACCAAGCTTAACGTTTCTTAACTTCGGTTATCATACGGAAACCGGCGTTTCAACGTGACGTTGCCCGTGAGCCTGTATCTTTTCGAAAGTAAAAACCAACATGTATAAGGTGTTTGTCAAGATGCTGCAACAAGAGCAGCCGGTCATCGTCTCGAACATCCCGTGCAATTGGAATTCAACTTTTCAGACCATGTGAAGACAACTTCTGGTCTGCACATTCTCTCGATCACCCCAATTTCTCTTTCTGTGCGGGTTTCTCTATTTCTTTAGGTGATAACGCCCATATTCAACTTGTGGTAAAAGCTTTACTACAGAATTTAGACTGAGGATTCTCATGAAGAGATATTAGCTACTTCGAGCATGACAATTGTAAGCCATTGATGAAGAATGGATCGTCATTTTCGATAACGACGGGATACACACTGCCTATCATTTACAATTGTATTAGTGATTCATATCTTATTTATTAACCCATAGATGGGGGAGAATAGGTGGATTCGTACATTTCCCGTAACTGAATATAAAGAATCCAATGAGAATTAGGAATAGGCTCTTCGATAAACAATTCCGAACCCTCATCCATCACACTACCCGCCCATCCAAGCTTACAGCAGCTGGTATCCTCAAGCGGTTAGCGATTTATCTAGAAATGGTGATTCGGCAAAAACCACCTGGCCACTCTAGCAACGTATCGGAGCGTAAAAATGCTCAACGATGATACTCTTAAGTTATGTTAGATGCGCAGTCTACCGCAAAAAGAGACAATATCTCCTCTTCAAGGATTAAATCAACATTGTCTTCTCTATACCTGTAGCCTTGTAAAAAAAAAAAAAAAATATCCAAAACTTTGTAAATTAAGGGCGTATTGATGTGATGCACTACTTGATATATTATTCTGATTCCTCTTTTGTTGCATAATAAGTTCGATACTCACTGCTAGTCCTACGCTTATTAATAACAATATAGGATTATTAATAAATATAACTGATATAGATTAAAAGTTTCTAAAAAAATCCGGTATTATAAGTTTACTTAAATCCGATATCAATTGTAGATTTCTATAAATAACTAATTAATGCCCACCATATCATTTTTGGAAAAGTTGGGAGTTGGAAGTAATTGCGAATATTTTATTATAAACTGCAAAATACGCCACACCGTTAAACCTTGTTCGAGTGTCTTTTTATCAGGCTAACATTCAGAATCGGTATCGACAGATACATGAAAAAGGCCCGAGGATGCAATGGCCGAAATCTTATGATAAGAACAATAAAAATGGGGATATTAGTTCGAATATAATTGATGAAAAAATGATAACTTCTCATTCCAAAATTTCAGACGGAACGCCACATATTTTTTTTTAGATTTTAAAGTTTTGCATTGATAAGACTTTATATTTAAAAGGTGTTTTGCTTCCTCTAGTGGGATATTCAAAATGTCTTCATTTGAAAACAGAAAGGCGTTCTGGATAAATAATGCTTTTTTACGATCCAAAAATATCATTTTTTTTTTATTTTGTATTTTTTGGGTTTTTTTAGAAATCATATCAGATGGATCAGCCATTACTGTCGATACGACCTGATTACGATCTATCGTTCCGAAGAGAAATTTTACTATATAGTCTGAAGTTAATTCCTCCACAAAAAGGAGCATATTTCATCCAAATAATGACCAGTTAAAATTCAAAGAGAAATGTGATGGGAGAGAGAGAGAGAGAAGGAGTGAGAGAAATAAAAATCTGCCGTCTGGCTGTAAAAGCGAAACATTTTATTGATTAGGAAGTTTCCAGATATTATTCATCCACTATCTAATAAATGAGAGCTCATTTTAAAAAAATGGCAATTCGATCAAAACTCCAAGGATCAGTTCAGTATCTCAATTTTTTATAACACCTTCTCCAGTTAGGATTTATTTCGAACGAAGTCGTATTGTTTTGCCCACTCTACCCTTATTACTCATATAATAAACATACTGTACTGTTATTTCTTACGGCCAAATCATGCTGAGCCTGCGATTCTTTTCTCATCACCAAAGTTAAGCAGTGTCGATCCCGGTCATGACGGTTTGGGGACATCTGGCATTATAACCGAAAACCAGGTATAAAACCGTTTGAGTATGGGGCTAACAACTTCGTCACATAAAAACGTAAGTTCTTTGGAAACCACAGCAGAAACGACTAGTGTTGTTGAATATTTTGTAGTGGAGTTTTCGACGAGGAGGAGAAGGAGGAGGCGAGGGTATTGCTGTTAACACTTTCTCGTGTATGAAAAGCTGTACTCTTTTTAGATCGTTGAAAATCAATCTGATCGAAAAAGAATCTTTCTCTAGTGAAAACTAGACTTAAGATTTCGTCGAAAATTTTTTTCATATCAGCATCGGCGGAATTTTATTTTAAAAGCTTCAAAGAGATGCTGTATATGTGGCAATAAGTCATTGAAAATAACAGCGATCATTGTTTTTGATATAATTATCCCACCATTTGTACCGCCGTTCCTCTGGCCTATTTTCTCTATACATCTCCAAGACAAGACATGTTTTATTATACAATGAATCAGTCAGACTTATTGCCTGGTCTTCGTTATCATTATCGTGGCATTTCTGCCGTATAATATCTGCTGTTTTATTGTGTTTTAATGTCAAGAAATTATTCATAATATTATTCATTGAATATTTCAGAATAGTTCTATATTTTTTTTTTATTTTTAATCAAAACTTTTCAGTCGTTCTATCACCCTGACTTCTTCAGATTGACTAAGCTTCCAGGAATGACAAACGTAATTATTCATATGAGAGCCCTAATCTATTTAAACTCTTTCTAGACTATGCTTCGTGCATATATGTGAAGATATTGAGACTGATCATTTAAGTATTCCATACTACACCCCAAACTAATCTACTAATAAAAAATAGTGCCCATGTTTACTGATAATAAGGGTGATTATGCTGATGACATAGGTATTCATAGTTAGGATGAGAATGATATTGAACAAAAAAAAATTAATATCCTCTATAAAGTGTTCTCAGTACGATGACTCAAACATATCTAAAAAATAGAAACATTTGAATGAAAGCAGTGATGTCACCTACGCTGAATCTATAATAAAAATTCATGATGTTGAACTAATAAATATTAAACATATACCTCAGCGTATAGACTAGCTATAACAAATTTGGTATAGGAGATAAGGACATTGAACCTCAAATAGGGTGCACTATGGGTAGTTTTGCACAACCTCGCTGTAAAACCAAAATATCAACTGAAGAAATCGCGTCATGTACTTAAATAGGCTCGTCAATTTGAGATGTTCATATGGATGTCATGCATAGCGAGAGGAATGCGTTCATCAATATCTAAAATAACAGCTGTATACAACCACTTTCTCAGATCATTGATTCAAAATGGCTTTCAGAAAATGAAGACTAAAGAACTTTGTGAAGTATATCTTTCTTGTTAACTGACGATAGAGAATCACAAATAACTGTACTAAATAATAGAACCCCCACGACATGAGGGCTTTCAATAGCACAGCAACAAAAATGGATATTTAATTTGAAGAGTATGATAATCAAGATGCTGATGTTCTAATCATCGAGTAAAGGTTATGAAGGAAACTCCCGTACAATATTGGAAAAAGTAATAATAGTTAACAGACTTAAGAAATCTTTTTTCCTGAAAACTAGTACTGGCAGTTCAGTCAATGAATATCGCATGTTTCTATTTACGGAAAAAGCTAATAACCCCATTACCATATTCAAAGGGTCAGAAGAAACGGTTTGGGGACTTCACCCTCGGGTCACATACAAGAAATGATTAACAGAATTCTTTTTTAGATTTAATCGCTAAGAACGAGTGGGAATAAAGTGTGGATGCTTCTTGACTTATATGATTGAAACAGATGAAAGGGGACATAACCAGATAAAGTCATCAGCTAAAAGCCAGAAAATTCCAAGCCTTCTAAAAGCTAAGAAAATTTCAAATTAAGTAATATGACATTATCTTGGGGGGGGAAAAAAAAACTGCCGAGCTGTTATGTAATATCAGTTCTCCTATATGTCAGTGTATGCTAGACAATTTCCTCACAATGAAAGAGGTGACTTGAGAAAAGAGAGATGTAGTCCTACAGAAGGGAATGCCATAGATGGAACATGTGACCAACAAGGCTGTTTTAAGGAAATAGAAATGGAGAAGATGCTTACGCTTAGAATCAGAAAGAATCAGTTGAAATTTCCAGGACATATAAGGAGGAAAGTAGGCTTGCAAAGTTTGACACTCTCAGGTCATAGAGAAGGCAAGTGGAGTAGAGATTGTGCAAATAGATGCCAGAACAGGAACTGGGATAGTTGGTTCAAATACAAAGCTTACTAAGTTATAAAGAATTAGAAGTTGTGGAGGGCAATGTTCGTAATGTTTTGAAAGGACCAGGCATGAAGAATACTGAAGAAGGGTTCAATGTATTGTAATTAAATGCTTTTATGATAAGCTTATCTTAAATATATACACAAGCCATGATTTAATGCAATTAATCTTCCGTTCGTTTAACTTTACAGTGCAACCGACGCCTATATTAGGATTGTTTTGAATAGAAAACCTTTTGTCAGTCTCCCTTGGAGATTTATTACCATATTATCACAATGGTATCTTAGAATAGATGGCAGTGGTACCACTTCAACGTTCTTGTTAGGATCAACATAACTGAATTAATGAAAAATGAATTGCAGATCGCTCGGGCCAGATCTACGCAGTGACCAATCAACCAGTTAAATCAAAATCTATGGGCAATCATTTCATGATTCTTCTTCGTTTTGTCATGCCATTATATATCTTCCTTTAAGACATATAGTTGTTGCTAGGAACAAAGTGACAGCACTGCTTCTCTAAACGTTATTTGCTTCACACTCTTCTTCTATGCGCCAAATACATTCAAGAAGTAGACGATGATGGCTCTTCACAACTTCCTGTTTTTTTTATTGCTCTAACGACTGTTGACGTTTTACTATCATATCAATCTATATTTTTATTCTGCCATCCATTCACTCAAAAATGCAGTTACGCCTTTAATATGTCTTGAGTGTATTAAATTCTCTAAGCTCTCTTTCCTATTATTTTTTTCCTGAAATCTGTTGTCTATTTCTGGTTCTTACCAGCAGTTTACTTGCAGTTCCTGTTTCACTTAAAACTTCCACTTTATTCATATGTTCTGGCCATGGTATTCTCATCATTCGTCGGAACTACGACATCTTTGTCGCTTCAATTCTTCACTTCATAGGTGACAAGATTTGTTTACATCTGCCATATAGGAAAATTGCATATCGGTTTAGTACACTTTTTTTCAATTTTTCTATCTATTAATACTCGGCTCAGTTTCTAGAAGGCATCTTCCGATATTTCGATTTTCAATCTGATTTTTGCGTCACATTTCCATCATCTAAACTATTTCTACCAAATGTGTTTTTTTTTTTTTTTTTTGCCTACGCGCGAGGCTGACACCATTGGCATCAGGTTGATATCAATCTGCTTGAAGTCAAGCGACTGTAGGTCACACTGCCTTCCAGTATTTCAGCTGATGTCGTTTCGATATTTTCTGTTCTTTTTCATATTTTTCAGTTGTATTTTTTTCTTTTCTAAACTATTCAGGAATTTTTCAATCATGCCAATAATGCAGATTATAATTCTCATTATAATGTTATATATATATTAGTTTTTTTCAACAAATCCAAATGTTTTTTCACTTCGTCTCTCTAAATTTTAATTTTGTTCTGCAGTCTTTTTGGCGATACAGATATTCATAGGCATTTATTTATTTAGTTTATAATACATAACATTCAGTTTTTGTATTGGATTGTCTGATTCATTTGAATTTGACTTTTATAGATCTTAGAGATGTCTTTTTTATTTAAGGTTAGATTCTGATTTTTACAGTTTAAATAATTAGTTTATCGATCAGTTTTACTTTAGTAAAAAAGCTTCTTGTGATTGTCAAGTTGTTTGTTCATACAGGGTAGTTATAGCCTGCTATCAAATGAGAAGGCGTCTCTTCAAATCTACAGTAGTTTTTTTATCATTTACGTTGCAAACATCAACACTGCCGTGGGTTTAAAATCGTTCCTTGAAACTTAATTTAAAATCTCACTTTTCTTTTCTTTTTTTTTTTTTTTTGATTCTCGTTAGCCTGTTGGATTACCTACGGCTCTTATCTGTCAGAATTCTGCAAGAATCGATTAGTATCTGCTTGTTTGGATAAACAAACCCATTTTCTTCAAGATTTTCAGGTTTGCGTTCATATAATTTGATTGCATAATCGAATGCAAGATATTTGCACAATTTCCAGTCTATGGCTTTTCCTACTCCTTCACATCTACTTTTATAATCACCAACGCCAATGTATTACATTTAGTTGAGATATAAATACCAGTCTCCCCTACTTCTCCAGAAACACCTCATTTGTATCTCTTAAGTTTTCTTTGACATAATTTGTACTGATGCATTTGTTCTGAGCTTTAAAGTTAAGAGATTCTACTTCTCGTTGTTGGGGACATTAGTTGATATTTTGCCAACCATTTCAATAAACAATAAATAAATAGTGTAAATAAACAATCTAATGAATAAATAATGTTTAATTATTTTTATTGTCAATTCTCAACGACAAAAACAATGTATAAATTTACTCTGATATGTTTAGGTTTTATTTATTTTTATTTTATTACAATTCTAATTATCGCTTTTTAAAACAATAAACATTGCCGAATAGGGAAGGTAGTCGATATAATGGAATAAGCATACACCTGTGTTTTCCCTCACTGGAGTGTGATTGGCTGGTGTAAATACCGACGGACGTGTAGGAGAGTCAAAAGAGAAGTCAAGAGCCTTAGTCTGAGAGCTAAGTCTATAACGACGCCCATTGGACTACGCCATTGATCTACACTTCTTACGAAGCATACCAGTCGATTACTGCTATCGTATTCTACTTGGTTATAGTAGCCAAAACCACTTAGATACTGCGTTCAAATATATCCCTTTCCGAGACATATCAGTAGTTAAAATAAAAGCGGTGTCTTGGGAAAATCTGTCCCTTTGACAATCCATTTTTTTTGTGGGCACGAAAGTTCATGTTTGTGGAAAAATGAATTTAGTAAATATACAAAGATAAAAAGTGTAAAATAAGAATGTGACTTCTCGCCGGACTTATTCAAACTATACAACGAGGCAATTGCTAGACAATTAGAAGTCCAACTGCAATTCATTATTGGTGACCAGATATTCAGATGACAGTGTTGATAGCATACAGGGAAAGGAAAATACAGGGATTGCTACAGAAAGCATTTACTACTATTGAATGAGAGAAGAAAGGCATAAACATCAGTTGTAAGGAAACATGGTGTAACAAAGAGGAA
This sequence comes from Acanthosepion pharaonis, assembly GCA_903632075.3. Taxonomy (NCBI): domain Eukaryota; kingdom Metazoa; phylum Mollusca; class Cephalopoda; order Sepiida; family Sepiidae; genus Acanthosepion; species Acanthosepion pharaonis. Next base: position 2,067,084 of record CAHIKZ030005352.1, on the reverse strand, counting down.
AATCAACAACCAAGCAACTACAATAATTTAAATATCTGGGATGTGTCTTAACAGAGGACGAAAATGTGACACCGAAATCCGAAGTCACATTCGGATAGCAAACGATGCCTTCCAAAAGCTAAACATAATATTAAAAACAGGAAAATCACATTAGAAACAAAGAAAAGAGTAATGGGCTGTTATGTAGTATCGGACCTCCTATATGGCAGTAAATGCTAAACAATCTCCTCACAAATTAAGAAGAGACTTGAAGCAACAGAAATGTGGTTCTACAGGAGGATGCTGAGAATGGGTCGATAGTTTAGAGAAAATAAAAGCAAAAAGAACATATAATTATCATCAGAAAGAAACAGAAGAAATTTCTCGGGTACATAATGAGCAAAGATGGCTTGAGAAATTTAATACTCACAGGACATATGGAAGACAAAAGGGGACATAAAACAATGTTTAACCTACCTAGGCAGAACAGGGTTTAAGAGAGATAACAAGAAAACAAAATATATCATGAGCTACAACGGACAGGAAATTGTGGAGGGCCATAATCGTCAACATCCTGGATAAACACAGTATATAGAATGAGAAGATTCATGTTGGCACCAGATACTTGGAGATATAAGCAGCTATTGAGTGAAGTAGATCTCCACAAAGTTACGACACTTTATAATCTGGCGCTACATAATCACAAAGAGTTTTACCAAATAACAAAAGCCGCTTCACTTGAACATTTTTAAATAAAAGCAACAACGAAAATGGTTGGCACAAGTAAATAAACGTGAAAATAATGATATAATAAAGCTATTAACATTACCTATTACCATAAACAAAAGGTTTGGAAGGAAATTTTCATCAATATTAGAAATGGCGAAAAAACTAGACAATTAAAAAAAGAAGAAAAAGATTTTATTAATTTCAACCGACAGTAACAGTTACTATTTGGTCAATAAATTCTGACTTTACTGCAGTGAAACAGTTAATTCTACCGTTACAGTACTCAGTATCCACGCGGACCCCACACAGTCGTCTTCAGATTCTCGACACCCACTTAAATTTCTTATTAATCTAACCTCGATACGTTGGCACAGCTCCAACAGCAGCAACTATTAGTTACAATCCAAGGTTCATGTTCTACAGTGGAATATCATATAATCAAAATGGATATTATTAGTTGATATTTATTACCAAATTCTATTGCATTGGAATTCTGTATTCAACAGACGCAAAATATGCAACAGACCCAAGATAAATATTCCTCTGCAAAAGAAATTTATTTCTTTTGATAGAAAAAGAATAGTTTTAAACCCAACTTATCTTTTAACTTTGTTATTTTGATTCAGTCGTTTTTTCTCTTACTCCTGTAGGTGTTTTAAGTAAATTCAAATATAAATAGAACACACGAAGTTAAAATAGGTTTTTTAATGGTTTCAGCAGATCGATGCTTATTAAATAACTCTGTGAAAAGAAATAATTTCTCCGGATATTAAGGCGATATTTGTCTGCACAAACAGAACAATGATTCTCAAAAGATAGTTACAATATTCAGCAAAAATTGTCGTCCTCATCAATCTCATGTGAGTCCCAGTATTGATTTGTTTTTTACGGTTTATCAAACTTTTTGAATGTTATTTAAAGCCAGAAGATATTTTAGATTGTAATAATATTTGAGAGATAATAATAATTTTACTGATCTTATGTCTTATTAATTAACCCATAGCTGGGAGGAAAAGTGTGACTATTTGATTGCTTATCAAACGTTTTGAGATTATTTAAAGCCAGAAATATTATTAGTTTCATAAGATCTTTTTAGAGATAGTAACAATTTTACTGATGCAATTCCTACTAATCAACCCGTAGCTGGAGGAGAATAGGTCACTTGCGCTAAATGAATAGAACGAATCAGTTCATTACACAAACCTCACAACTTGGATATATATATATATATATATAAATATATATATATAATTAAGTAATTGATCGAGTCTAGAATAAACCCCAACAGATTGCAGAAAGCGCTGGACGGCCGTTTCGTCATATATTTAGCGAGATAGCGAGAATTGAAACCTGGACAGTTACAACAGGAGGCAAACGCCATACCAACTGTACCAACAGGCCTCGGTGACGAAGAGGTAACGAATTAGACTCAATATGGACTAGATGAATTACTTAATTATGATTATTTCAAATCATCCGTATTTTTTCTATCGGTCTATCCTTGCTTGAACCGGCTTCTAATGCTCTGGACTGAGCGGCTTGGGGATAGTAGTCGTGGCTCGTGGGGGTGCAGTCCCATGGATAAAAGAGAAACTCGGATGAGTTCCAACAAGGAATATGTGATCGAGCGGCGCTGTATCGAGTCTGCTGATGTGTCTTAAATATAGGACGAAACGGCCGTCTAGTGCTTTCTGCATTCTGTTGACGCTTCTTCTAGACTCGTTGAATTACTTAATTATGATTATTTCAAATCATCCTAATTATATATATATATATATATATATATATATATATATATATATATATATATATATATATATATATATACACCACCCATCTGGGTACTGACCTGGCTCGGCGTTGTTTAACTTCGGTGACCTTACAAGAATCTATCTTTTAGCTCGCATGGGAGTTATTTTAGCTGAACACCTGATCATTTCCTTCCACATATCTGAGTTGAAAGCAGGAGATGTATTAATTTATATGTAGCGCGTCTTGGGCAAATAGACCCGGCGGTACTCATACCTCTCCAAGCCAAGCAACATCCAATGTCCCCGAGCTTAAAGACTTACCTTGGTTAAAGACACGTAACCGTGACTCCATCGAAGTAACCCTCTGCCCTGGCCGTTGACTTAAGCCTAGGACCCTCTCCGCCCAGCGATGTCACGTCATCAACGCGCTGGCAGCATACCTAGATATGGAGCCCAGACAAGGTTGTGCTAGATCGCCCTTGAGCCTTTGATAGGTTTTGTTTTTAATTCCGCTCGGTGTCGAGCCAATTTCTTACCAGAAAAGCCTCGTGGGTGCACTAGTTTAGTCGCCGATGACCTGACCATGTGGCTTGTAGTACTGACTATGCAGCTGGTAGAGTGACCTGACATAAACAAAAATGCTAACAAAATTGTGCATAATTGGACGAAAGATGAAGTCGGATCTGTATAAAAACAATCATGCAAGATGGCTACGTGGTCTATTGAATATATCAGGAGGTTGGTGGATAAAGACAGTAGAAAATTGGCTGTGGATGTTGCTAATAAAGTTAAAAAAAACATGGCAACAAAATTGTTTTACTACAGAAATATGCTAAGAGTACCATGCTCTGACGATATGGTTAACGAGGAAGATTTAAGTAAAATAGGAGAAATTAGGAAGAGTTAAAATTTCTAGTAAACATAATGAGAAACGTAGGCTTAGAAAATTTGACACTCACAGGGCATTTCGAAGGAACTCGTGACAGAGGAAAGCAACGAATAACCTATTTAACACTGTTGTGCAAATAGATTGCAGGTAAATGACTAGATTGGATTGTGTAAATATAAAACTTACTCATACCTACAATGAATAGGGCCTTTTACAGAGCCTAGACGCCTTACGTTCTAAAGAGACAAAAGCATAGAAAAAAGAACATATATTCTGAATGTTTCAATTATTACAGAGCAGAACGTTCACTGAACAAAATAAGCTTAAATGACTGTCGAAAGTTGTAAATGAATTCGAGCTACAAAGCATTTGATGTGTGTACAGGATAATAAAATAAAAATAAATAAATTCTAAGGTTTTTTACAGCATACTGTTATCAGACGAGTCAAAAAGCCAAACTATTTCCGTTTGATGGCATCTAATGCATTTAGCGCTGTCATGGTGAGGTGTACAATGAAAGGCGTTTCTTTTCAACATGGTGGCTAAAATTGTTGTTGTATGAGTTCTAAAAATACGAGACAGATGCGTTTTATCGATAAAATTAATGAATATCGAATATTACATGAAAAATATTGAACAAGAATATATTGTGTTTACTCTTTGGAAATATCGTTGTGTTCTGTCAAGATTAGGATTAAAAACATTCCGCTCATAAGACAACAGATTTACTGAGGAAGCAAAATTCGATTGGCCGACCGCGTTTTTTCTTTCACGTCGTGGGCGATCATGGCTCTCCACATTTTCGTGTCACAAATCGTCCTTAATAATTTTTTTCTTTTCTCTATAACTCGTAATCTCTGTTCTGCCGAGCATTTATACAAACTCGTTACGTAGGTAACTCACTGCTTCCTTCTGTCCCTCTTTCCATTTTTCTCTGTCAGTGTTAAATTTTCCAAGCCATATTACTTCATTATTTTCCCTTGATATATCAACTGTCGCTTTCTGGTGCTAAATATAAATGTCCTTTTCGTTTCCTTTTTCTCTGTCTCTTCGTCATTGCTCACATATTCCGTTCATGGTATTCTAAACATCCTCCTGTAGAAACATATTTCTGTTGCTTCAAGTCTCTTCTTAAACTGTGCGAAGAATGTTCAGTATTCACTGCCATGTATAGAAGGATCGCTTGCTACATATGAGATACGACACTTTTCTTTGTTGCTAACAAATTTTTCTTTCTATATTTCTCAGAATAGGTATTGTAACTATTTACATTGTTCGGACTGTTGTCCGCATCTTTATTGTCATATTCATGACGTTTCGACCGTTGTACGCTCCGGCCAACTTTAAGTGATATACACTGGAAATTCAAACCGAACTCTTTATTTAGTCCACGGGGGTAGATTGTTCTAGTTCAAATTGTCATGTCCTTTCTGGATATCTCAGTTTTGTACAACGACCAGAAGGTCGTGAATATGATAAAATGAGGACAAGAATCGAAACAATGTAAATAGTGTTAAGAGATTCTTTTGTTTCTTAATATTTCGCTTAGATTTTGGAAGGCATCTTTCGCTATGACAATACATCTCGGTTTTTGTCGTCGCATTTTGTACAAGCATCACTTTGGCATCGCCAATTTGTCATTCGCATGTCGGGTTCGTATTTTTGCTGACAAACATATATTCTGTCTTCATACAATTAATTTTTCGTCCTTTGTTCTCGCTTTCATTTGTATTTTTGTCGGAGTTCCTGTATTTTCCATTGTACCTTTTGCATATCTCTGTATAATCTGCATATGTAATATTGTTAAGAATGTAGCCAACAATAAAAAAAAGGAATTCTTATTTTCTTACAAACACCTCACTGCAAATGCTGAGAAGACACATCCTTGTCTTACACATTTAAACTGAACTCTTGTAGAATCAACTTAAACAGAATGTTGATAAAATACGAACAACCATTAAAGGAATGATTTAATGACTCAAAACCACTTAATAGTCCGCTCGTAAAAGTAGGGACAGTATCATCGCGGAATAATTTTTATAGATTATTATTCATGAAACTTTTTGGAAACCTTTTTTTTTTCGTTAGATTAGAAAAAAATATTGATTTTTATGGATTTAGAAAGACATCATGTTCATAATATTGATACAGTGTAAAATCGATAGTTAACCTTTTATTGATTTAGATCTTATTTACGAACGTCAAGTTTAAAACTACTTTCATCATTGATATATGCATATATTTTTATTTTCTGAATTTTTTTAACTTTTTTAAATTTTAAAAAATACATTGATTTGGGAATGTTCGGAACCACATTAAAACACGGTGGGGATAATTATTATTAATTCAAAATTATAAATGAAATTTTATTAATTTATATAAATGTTTGTTCTTTAAACATTGTTGTCCTGTCCTGAAATGCTTTTATAAAAGAAAATGTCTGTTTTCGTACTCAGAAGGGTTATGGTGATTTTCTAAGCGTCACTTTGATTATGCACAAAGCCCAGTGAGAATCAAACTCACTATTTAACCGTAATTGATCTAGCGAGGCAAGCATACTAACCATTAACCTACGTCGAAATGGCTCACAGTAGTGTTAGGACCAGTTAATTCTGTAAACACATCGAGATCGGTTTTACACCGTGTCGAAATAATGGACCATAACCCTTCCTTTAAAATGATAAAAGATCATAATTTTTCGATTCTGACAAGTTTATTTAAGGATCATTTACCGTAGCCTCCCCACTGAGACGAGATGTAACACTAGGTTGGGTTTAATTGAGAGAAACCGTGCGCATACCCCAAAGTCAAGGAAGAAAATTCTCTCGCCTGCGTAATCGTCAGCTGCGCGGGCATGGTATGACTACTGACCCCACTCTTTAGCGCAATGGTGTGGGGGGGAATTCTTAAGGTGTAGCTTAGATGTGAGACAAGGTCAAAAGTGTGAAGCACTAGTGAGGATCAAAACATACTATTTAACTGTAATTGATCTGGCGAGGCAAGCTTCCGAACCATTTAACCACGTCGAAATGTTTCGATGAACACTGTAAATTCTCGGGAATTGGTTTTACGCAGTGTGGAAATAATGAAGTGAAACCCTTCTTTTAAAATGATAAAGATCAATAATTTTCTATTTTGACAAATGTCAAGCCTTGAGAAAATATATATATATATATATATATATATATATATTAAGTAAGCCAAAAGCTTAGATTATATTAAAAAAATATGGATCAATATTGTGAATTTCTTTCTTCGTTCAACGATAATGTTATTAAACTTATCAGATGTTACGAAAAAATTTACATAAAATAAAGAGACAACACTTGTCTATATTATTTAATGAAACGTGTATATATGCTGCCTAAATACACACATATATATATATATATATATATATATATATATATATATATATATATATATATATATATAAGGCTTTTATGTTGTTTTCAAAACTGAATAGTCTGAGTTCAGAACGCATTCCAGTGACTCTTTGTGTAAAAATAATGAAATAAAAACAACAACACTTAAATCATTAATAAAAAAAATAATCTCACTAAATATGGAGCTGAAATAACTTCTTTCGCAGTGAGGGTCAAACTTAAAATTCAGTCGCAATTGATCTAGCGAGAATTGCTTTCGAATAAAACTCACTTTTTATTAAAATAATTGGCGCCTCTATAGTTGTTTGTGGGCGTTGGAACACACACACACTAAGGTGTATACTTATTTTTCGAATACATACTCATATTTTTCATTGCAGAATTTCACTGGTGGAAAGTTTTGTAATAATAAATGCGTAATAATCTCCATTTTAATTACACCATGTTCCGCTAAGATTAATAAAATCTTGGTATAATTGGTTTCGAAGAAAACTCACCTTTTATTAAAATAATTGGCGCCTCTATAGATGTTTGTGGGTGTTGTAACACACAAACTGTGATTTGTTTAATTGGAACACAAGGCCAAAAGTGTGGAACCCCCCAATGAGCATCAAACTTACAATTCAGTCACAGTTGATCTAGCGAGACATGCTTGCTATCCATTGCATCACGCCGAAGATATATATATATATATAGAGAGAGAGAGAGAAAGAGCATTACTCTTCAAAATTAAAGATAAATTCCCTTCCTTTCTGCCGATGGCCGAGGGGTACAAATACCTGACTGATGTCAAATCAGTTGGTTTTGATCCCGGCTTTAAAGCAATCGGACGTCTAGTACACTGAGAACCTGTGATGTAGCAAAACATTCTAACTTCTATATATATATATATATATATATATATATATATATATATATATATATATATATATATATATATATATATATATATATATATATGCTCCCAGAAAACCGGTTGAGCTCTCTAGGGAAAGGTTTTTTAAAAAAAACAAAACAAAACAAAAAAAAATAACGGCTCCTACTCTTACTAAGCATGACTCTTCAAGTAAATTGATTTCGTATAGAGAAAAACGTTAAAATTCCCTTCCTTTCTAGAGGTAACATATCTGACTGCTGTCAAATCAGGTTTCGATCCCGGCTTGAAGCAATCGAATGTCTAGCCACGCTGAAGAGCAGTGATACAGCGAAGCAGTCTGTCTGCGGATGACTATATATATATATATATATATATATATATATATATATATATATATATATATATATTACTTTAAAATTTATTATAGTGGATATTCATATTTGAAATAGACGTCGGACACGTAAATAGCGTGTATTATATCTCTTGATCTGCGCATTCGTGAAATATTAATACAAAATTATTAAAATTTACTTTTCGGCAGTGATCGAACATTTGTTCCTCTTTATAGAAGACACCTCCGTTTAAAGTAATAAAAATGTCGCATTAAAATAAATGTATTAATTATTTAGAAATATATATATATATATATATATTTAAAATTTGAACATAAACCAATCACGCTACCTTGGTTTCATACTTTAGATATCCTCAGGTGATATAGGCCAAATAATTTCCTAACGCTTTATTATTAATATATGAAAGCACATCATGAAGTCTAATAGATTAGGAGAAGAAAGATAAGTATATTGAAATTGTATTGGAAGGAGAGTGAATAAATTATACATACTTTCATCTGGGTTCGTACGAACCAAAAAGTAGGTTTTAGTGTTTATAAATCGTGACATTATTTCAGATATTTCATTTAGTAAATTTTTTCAGTATGAAAATGCTATTATAGTTAATTTTTCCTCCGGAAACACTTTGCAGATATCACTAGGACTGCTGGAATTTTTGGTTCATAATATTATCCAGATTGCAATCGGGTATTTGTTGCTATTTCTTTTAATTGCCACACGTGGTTGCCTAGTCTGGTACAATTCCTAAGGCTTTCTAGCCTGAAACGGAGACCTGTGATTCTACCATCTCTTTTGAAACTGCCTTCAGTACACCCCACGTATATATTCTCTGTACATTAATATCTTTAACTTCTGATATACACACATATATATTATATACATAGTATATATATATATATATATATATATATATATATATATATATATATATATATATATATATATATACACATAGTATATAAATACACAGAGTATGTATACACATATGTATATATACACTATGTATATATATATATAGTATATATATATACATATATATATATATATATATATATAATATATATATATATATATATATATATATATATATATATATATATATATATATATATATATATATATATATATATATATATATATATATATATATATATATATATATATATATATATACTGGGTGACATACGAATCAAGACTGTATAATGAATCTCAGTTTCATGCCTCAAACTATCTTCAGACCATGGGTCATTAATTATATGCCTGCTCTATATATTTGGTGACTGGGAGATATCGGGCCTTCTCAGTTTTTTTCTGGCTAAGCTTTTAGATAATTTATAGTCGTGACCTTAAATGTGTTTACTTTGATTACATTCTATGCGATCTTCAGATTATGGAAACGACTAATTACCCAATTACCATTCAACTGCTGGCCAAATGTCAAAAGATCGCAATACGGAATTTTGTCGTTATGATTTAAAAACCTTTTTTTTACTGTAGTATGCGTTGAGAAAATTAATGGGTCGAGCGAAATTTTCTCATTCGGAATCGTTTGAAATTTTATGGTAAAAGAACAATAACGAAGCAAAATCTCTTTGACTCCTGTTTCCACTGACAACTGTGTCTGGAGGGTGGCTTTATAGCAGTTATCTTAATTATGTCTAAGTCATCCCTACGGATACTTAGATAACGTGACTAAATTACATACTCTGACTTCATTCGGCTACATCTAGAATTGATGTGTTATTTTAAACACACTATTTTACGTTTGCGTGACCACACTTTTGACGATATAAAAAGGGAAAAAAATCAGTATAGGGAGATATCGTGTCCAAGTAATAGATACAAAGGGATAAGTATTTTTCCAGTGAAGATTCAAAGGCTAAAACCGGGTGAATCGAAGCAATATCTGTGTTTTTATAATCCTGCAAGAGATGTAGCAATTGATGCGAGAGTCAGCGTTGCTAGTTGTTGTACAAACAGAAAAGCATTTTGGAATAAAATTAATCAGATCACTCGAAGACGAATCACTGTTGAATATCATCGATCCTTGCTTCTGCAATGCGAAATAATTCCAACAAATAATTGATTTCTTAAATTCCCTATCGTTTTTTTTTTTATTATTAAATTTCAAACATTCCAGCATCGAGTCAAGAATGACAGTCGAATGAATAAATTATTAAAAAGAGGCGAAGTAAATATTTTTGCAAGATTAAAAAAATGACGACATGTTTGTGCAGAGCGGATTGTGAGACATTTAAAATTTTGAACGCCAGACAATTAATTTTTTCAGTAAAGAAAATGAATAAATCAAAAGCCAGTATTATAACAGAATCTGTAATATAACAGCAAGTCGGAACAAAAACAAATTTAGATGTAGAATGAGTTCTTGTTCTTTTTCCTTTTCTTCTCTTTGTTGTTACTTCTTCTACTTCTTCTTCTTCTTCTTCTTCTTAATAATACGTTATTTTGTTTCTGTAAGACATATTTAGTTATTCCAGCGTAAATTCACATTTTCCGTTTGGAATGATATTACCCACAGAGTTAAATTTCCGCCCCAGGTTGATATTGATATTTCCAAACCTGTCTTTCTTACTAACGAACAAAGAGAAGTTAGTCCTTTCTTCTCGTTTTCTTTTACTACGTTGTTTACGTGATCTACCAGTCTTCTTTCTGAATCTATCATCAACTGAGTATCATCTGCGTTGAAACAGTAGTAATCAAACTTAAATTATCGTAATTCATAAACACTGATAGCGGCAATAGTGAAGAAATGTAAGAATATGTGCCAGATAGATAAAGAAAAGACTCGGAGATAAATAAATAGAGAGAGACAAATAATTCAAATAAAGAAAAGACAAATATATATATATATATATATATATATATATATATATATATATATATATATATATATATATGAAAATTTCTCAGAGTAAACCTGTAGAAAAGACAATATTTATAAATATAAATGACAATAGGTAAACTGTAGTTATTGCTGACGCGTTTCGTCCAATGCGGACTTTATCAAAGCAATAAACGAAATGAATTTAATTAAAGAACGTAACTAATAACAAAATAATGACAATATTCTCCACACGTGACAATAACTGACGTTATTTTCATTTAACAATATGAAAATAGCGTTCTCTACATTCCTCCAGTTGCTAAGGACATTCTGTTTTTTGTTATTATTAGTTACTTTCTTTAATTAAATTCATTTCGTTTTTGCATTGAAAAGTCCTCATTGAACGAAACGCGTCAGTCAATAACTACAGTTTTCCTATTGTAATATATATATATATATATATATATATATATATATATATATATATATATATATATATGTATATGTGTGTGTGTGTGTGTGCGTGTGTGTTTGAGTGTGCAATTTTTGAGCTCACCCGTCAAGCAAATTTTGTTTGTTCAACACCCACAGGGCCAATTTGTGGTTTTTATTGCAGCTGTGCTGATCGAACTGTTATTTGCAGTTTTTGAAAAAGAGCAGATGACCTGGCTTGATTATCAGTTTGAATACGACCACTACGTTCAAACCATCGGTTAAGATGATTTGTGCAAGGACAACCATCAACGGCTTCCGTACAGTCCCCGCTATCTAATTCAACATCATAAAGCTAAATTCAACTTATGATACGGATTTCAGACATTGTCCATCTAGCACGATGTTGTCAACACCTCAGGCCGATAGCATCAGGAATTCAACTTTCTGATAAATTGACCATAGTTAGATTCGAACCAGATTCTTACAGCTGAAAACGAACGTTCTTACCACTCCTTTTAACGAGCCGATCCATCCAAATGGACATCATATCTATCTATCTATCTATCTATCTATATATATATATATATATATATATATATATATATATATATATATATATATATATATATCTCAAGTATAGGATTGGTGTATACGGAATAAATTCCAATAACCAACAATTACTACTCTTAAAAGAGTGCTCAATATATAGTAGAAGCAGATATAATTATTTTTTAAAAAATTTTAACATAAATATGTTAGAAAATCATTACAAAAATAGCCATTTTGTTTCAACACCACTGGTGTATTATCAAGTGATGATGTTGAATGTAGAATAAATGGTCCTAAAGGTTTCAAAAGCTTTAAAACCATTTATCAACATCATTACTTGATAAGACATCGGAGGTGTTGAAACAAAATGACTATTTTTGTAATGATTTTATAATATATTTGTATTATAATTTTTAAATAAATAATTATATATACATATATATATATATTATGATTTTTTTCATATAGGCAAAACAATTTGAGTAAAGTGAGTAAATTGTTTTTGTCTATATGAACAAAATATAATAAATAATGATTGATCTACTCTCGGTATTGAGACCTCTTTTGAATTAATGCTGTGAACGTTAGAATTTTTTGCAACATCTGCCCACAGGAAATATTAAGAATAATGACATTTCCGGATCGAAAGAACCTTTTGAAACAGAAATCCGAAGTCTTGAGTCCTTGCAGAAATATAAGAAGTTCCTCTTAAGCACATATGAGCCTGGATGAAAAAAATAAACATTTCAATTTACCTCCCCACCGATACTTTTATAAAGCTCTTGCATTTTTTCTCTTTCTCCTCTTCCTCCTTCTTCTTCTTCTTCTTCTTTACACCCTCCTCCTCTTTTTCTATTATACACAACGTCGGGTGATTGTTTATGCTCTTTTTAAATAGTATAGCATTAGTTTTTAAAATAAAGTATTTTTATATATATATATATATATATATATATATATATATATATATGTGTGTGTGTATATAAATGAGTTAGACAGATTGACATATATATATATATATATATATATATATATATATATATATGTGTGTGTGTGTGTGTGTGTGTGTGTTTTTTTTTACAGATAGATATTAACAGACTTATACTACTGATATATGAGATTAGTGTAGTGTAACAAAAACAGGACATTAATGTCTACAGTGTCTTTTTCGTTTCCAGTAAAAGCGGCTTCTGACCTTTGATATTAAAGCTAAAAACGTCATGATGAAGAACTACTAAAATGTCCGATAGTGCATGAAAGAAAATGTTATCGATTGTTCGTAATCATTGATGAGGTTACCGTATCCTTGGCCTAAGGAAAACGTCTCTGTCTGAAAGTTAAAAGCAAACATCGACTAGTAAAAAATACAGAACAAACATATCTACAAAACTACATAGAATAAAACTTGCACAAGGTAACAAATTTAAATTGATTTATTTACATGTCTCTTCATTTGATGTATTCAACCAGTCAGTCAAGTTGATTTTTTAAGATTTATTTCGTAGCATGAAGGGAAAGAAAAAAAATGAAAGACATTAACACAAGGCAGGATCAAAAAGTTTGAAACCTTCATGTACAGACACTAAAAATAAATTGAAATAAAACATTATTTATAAAAATAATAAATGTAAAATAATAAAGTTCATAATAAAAGATTGGGTTAAATATAACTTTTGCAAATAAAATTCCGTATCTTTTGCTTGCCCTGTTAAATAATAACTCCCTTTTCAGGACTTCGGTAATCACGACTCTCAATAATTTCCTATCCTTTTCATCTCTAAGCTACGTGTGTCTATTTACGGTAACTGCCAAACCATGTTCAGTTATCCGATTACACAAACTCGTTAGGTATATTATTCGCTTTTTTGCACTGCCTCTCTTGCCTTTAGTAAGTACTGGGTGTCAATTTCTCCGAGCACCAGTTCCTCGTTATGTATGCAACTTCCTCGTTGCTCACATGCTCCGTTCATGGTATTTCCAGAATTTTTCTGCAGAAAAATATTGACTGCTATAATATCTTGGCTGCCATAATAAAATAAAATAAATATATGTTGAAATAATTTACTGATATATTTACAATGCTGTTTAAGAGCATTATGAAAAAAAAATCTCAAAGAATTAGAAAGAAAATACTTATAAAGGAGTTAAAGGTAAGCAGAATGGAAAAGTATAGAATCATTAAAGAGTGTTGAAGCCACAACCACTCGAAAAAATTATATAAAAGAATTAAGTTTTCGGATATTACAAAATAAATGATGCACTTTTTTAATGTTTGTTTTTTTTTGTTTTTTTCTTTATCGAGAATTGATCGATAATTTTTGTTTTTATATTTGTCTTCGAACGATAGTGAGAAATCTGATATTTGATTAATTTTTTTATTTTTTTATTTTCTTTTACTGTTCATAAAAGCAATGTCTTTTCAGGAAGTATTCGGTTACCCGTAACTGAGGCTAGATACGCGAGTGCAACTGAACGTATAAGCGACATTTTGTGGGGGCATTTTTTTTTCTGTCTATTTTTAACAAATTAAAGATTTATTCGTAAAACCAGAAAAATATGACATCTAAAAAAGCTAAAATTACTAAAAATACAATTTTAAGAGAATAGAAAAAAAAATGTGTTGCAAATTGTAAAAAATGCCTAAGGCTTGTGAAATGCGTTGATTGGATAATTCGTTCAAATAATTTTTTTTTCCTCTTCCCTTGGTTCAATTATTTATTTTATTTTATTTTATTTTATTCTATCTAATCATTACTTTCTTATTTTTAGACTTAGGAACCTCAGGATTGCCTCCAGTTGAAAGATATGTGAACATAATATTTCAGATCATAAATTGATCAGTTACTTCAGGCTTTTTTTTCCCGAGTGGAAAAGAAAAAAAAAACTATTTAAGCAAACTCTCACGTATGCATTTGGGTGTACTCGTAATGTTCGCTTGTGAGGTTATTTATTAAGACGAGCAGAAGGCTACAGTAGTGAGGATATTGTTCCACAACGATTTGCCTTTCGCTACTGGGAAGGCGATCTGAGCGTACGACACTGATTGTTAGTGCCTCAAAACTATAACTTGACACAAGTGACCCTTGTAACTGAAACAGTGTTTTTAATTTTTTCGCTATAAGCAATGTGCTAATGACACTAAGAGGCAGAGGGTTAATGGGAGTAGAAGATAATGAGAAAACTTTAGATAAATGTAATAAAAGAACAGTTTTTTTAATCAATTTGTTTCAAGCAAGGCGGTAATGAGACGCAATGCGCTACTGGGACTGGAAAAGAATTTAAAAGAATGAAAGATCTGGAAATCCAATCCTAAACAGGAAACAAGAGATAAACCTCTACTCATGTTCAAAAGACGTGATGGAGTGTGAACCAGACGATAGTTTAACTTATCTATACCTATTGAGGAAAAATAAAATAAATAGTAAATAAAATTTCAAAGATTCAGAAGTATAGAGTTGAAGTAGATTTTATAAGGAACCGGAAACCCAATCCTAAACAGAAAACAAGGGATAAATTTCTATTCCTATTCAAAAGACCGGGGGAGGAATGTCAGCCGGACGGTAGGTTTCAGAAAAAGAGAAGATGGCGATTGACGAAAATTCTTCGGCTTCTGCTGTATACCTCGAGGTTCTTGACAAAATCCAATAAAGGTTCTGTAATGTAATCGATTCTGACCAGGCATCTCGACTTCAGTCATTTTCTCACCGATAATTTGTACAATTATTTTCATGTCAACTCTTCTTATGAGCTTTTTTCCTTCTACTTTGGGAACTAGGTCTCATTGTTTTACTCTTGAACTAGCTAGATGCAACCGCCGCTTCTATTCTAACAGCTTTTTTTCTGGCACTTTCCACCTTTATAACTACAATCTCCAAAAATTTAAATGTAACGTTAATCATTACCTTCTGTCTTCTTGAGCCTTGCTCCTTTTATGTACTATCCTCAAACCTCACCATTCTCAGTCTACTCAATTTCAACTACTGTCTACTTTCAATTTCACTTTCACCCGCTGTAACCTCCTGTGTTCTAGACGCACATTATTGTCTTGCTTTGCGTGAAACAATTTAAAAAATTCAGTAGCAATGGCGTCTAAATTTGACTCACTGAACATTCAACCAAAGCGAGGCAAGTTTATGAATTTAAACCAAAGCGAGGCAAGTTTATGCATTTAAACCAAAGCGAGGCAAGTTTATGCATTTAATAAAACTACAAATGCAGGTCAATAAGTAAGTGTAAAATTTTGAGTAAGAAAAGAATCTGTCTGTATTTCTATTATTTATATTGTTCGGACTGTTGTCCTCATCTTTATTGCCGTATTCACGACGTTTCTAACCGAACGCTTTATGCCTCTCCTTGAACTCGGAAAGTTCAGTTAAAGGGGGATAACTGATAAATCCAAAAGAGGCATGGCACGTGGAACTAGAACAACCTACCTCAGTGCATGAATTAAAGTGTTCAGTTCGAAATTACAATAGCCTGAAGAAGGCCGGTTCATACAACTGTCGAAACGTCGGGAATATACCAATAAAGATGAGGACAACAGCCCGAACAATGTAAATAATGCAAATAAGAAAACATGTCTTTAAAGTATGAGTGATATTATTTCCTTTTGGTTAATGGTAAACATCTTGCTAAGACAATAACCTAGTTGATTAAATCTTAGATTCGGTAATTTGGTTATATAGTAATTGGGAGTTCAATCCTTGGGACGGGCGTTCTGGAATTTAGGCTCAGTGGAGGCAGGAGAGTAAAAAAAAATAAAAAAACCTGGCCATGATATTCCTAAATATGGACAGTGGTATATGAACAGTCTACGGGAGTAGACTTAATAAAGGGCTAAGTTCAGAATTACCTGTAGGCTACATGGTCCGAAAGTCTTGTCACCCCTACATTATATAATTTTCCATTTGAGATGGCGGGCACGAAAATGATGGTGTTCGTACAGCCCTTCACAATCTGTGACAGCGGCAATGAAAGTGAATAAACTGAATCCATTACATGGGTTTAGTATTACTGTATTACTTGTTCTTCTATGGTTCTCATTACCTTTTGGTAGGGGGTGACAAGACTTTCTGAACGACCGAAACGTTGCGATAAGAACAACAAAGATGAAGACAATAGTCCGCATGTAAATGGTATAAATAATGATAACTCGTGATCCCAGAAATTCAGAGAGAAATTTTGCTGGCTTTTGAATTTTGTTGAATGGTTGTAAATGACGCATTATAACAAATTTAGTAAAATTCACATGTCTATAAGTTGCTTCTTCGGCATAAGTTTTTGGAAATTCTGACATATACCAGAATATTCTTTTACTTTGCTCTTTTCTTTTTTAATTCTGGGGAAACCATTCCAGATCAGTTTTCTCCACCTACTTACAATAAACTTTAGTGATGTATTGTTGAGCAACTGCCGGTTTTTTTTTTTCTTACGATGAAACATCGGAAGCGAACAATGTTGAATGTGCCTTTAATATTTCGAAATGTGTTTCACCAAAATACATAAAAAAACAAAAATGCTATTTTTTTTTCACAGACGTATCTTTAAGATTATGCCAACACAAGAAATAATGCGTAGGTTTATCGGAATGGAACTTTTAATGTTTCTGTAAAATTGTGCACAAGACAAAGCTAAAAGATTTTTTTTTCTCAAAGTAATAGATATACAGGATGTGTACGCGTAACCAAAAACAAACGCTCGTACACGCCCGCACACACACGCGTGTGTGTGTGTGTGTGTGTGTGTGTGTGTGTGTGTGTGTGTGTGTGTGTAAAATAAATTGATTAATTCTATAAAAAACATGTATATGTATATATTTTTAAAGAATTAATGGATTTTATATATATAGAGAGAGAGAGATAGAGGAGAGAGATAGAGAGAGAGAAGGAGAGAGAGATAGAGAGAGAGAGCGAGAAGTAGGGAGAGAGAGAAGGGGAGAGAGAGAGACAATAAATTGATATACTACCCAGTGTGTCTGGAAAATTTTATTTTTTAATATTTTTATTGTTCAAAACATCAAATTCAATTAAACGTGCACACACACACACACACACACACACACACATATATATATATGTGTGTGTGTGTATGTATGTATGTATATATATATATATATAATGTGTGTGTATAGATATAGTAGGCCGACAAAAGAAATTCAGAAAATAAAAAAAGCAGCAAAAATAATAATATTGATAGACTAATAATATTAGACTAGTAATATTTACTAATATATATTGTACCTTAATAGCCCTTTAGACCAAAGATGGAAAGAATTTCAAAATCGGAATTTTCGTACACGCCTCTGTCCAGAAATAAACAATGAAATGTTACTTTTGGTCGGGGGAATTTCTTTTTCGTAAGTGTTATAATACTAACGAGCTTTAGTCGTTTTGGTCTAGTTTTTATTGCCACGATTAGGTTTCTCGAGGTTTTGTAGAAGGCATTTAGGAAAATTACCTTCAACTTCTTTGTTTCTTAATTTTCTACCATTTATGAAATGTTCTGGTGGTCAAATATCCTAAATCTGAAAGAGGTATCTGTCCTAACGATCTTTATTTTTAGAGACTTGCTTTACTGAGTGGGCTCTTGTGTTGTCCTGCTATGGAATAATACATTTTCTATTTATCAAAACAGAACACTTAATAATCGTTAACCAGATTAAGCTGCTAGCAATATAAATCTTCTCTAATGATCCCTCCATTTCCCAGTAACTCGTCATGGACGACACTTTTCATATTTCAGCAGACAAAAAAGCCTGGATGTAGATGGTGTCCTAATCTTTGTCATTGCCTGTACTTTGTAATCTTGTGACAAACACAAACTCTTTTCGTTTCCTGTTTGCATCCACAAGTTCACATTGATGATTAAATGACTGTTGTAAATGGCTAAACGTTGTTTTTAGGTGCTCAGGTGTGAGCTCATGACATATCCGAATCTCCTCTTTGTAAGATTTCCAAATTAAATTAGGAAATGCACTATAAATGGCACACAGTCGAATTAAAGAAAAGATAAATTAATTCTAGACTTAGTTTCCTGTCATTTAAACTGGGTTCTGCCTTGGTTGGTCGACTCATAAATTATATTAGAGAAATTCGTAATCAGTCAGTCAGTTAAGTGCCATACGTGATACACACTTGGCTGGTCATGGCACTTTCGATTCATGACTGACTAGGCAGAAGATTTTCCCGCGGTAGGTTGCCATTTCTTTTGACGGTAGACTGACTGCCAATCAAGGCTAAAGTTCTCAGTCTGTGCTGCTATTCCAACCATAGCTGGCAGGAGAATAGATGGATTCATACCTTCCCAAGTTTATTTGGGCGAATGTGAATGCAACGGACCATACTTAAATTCGAACCCGGCTCTTCGACTTCTCATTCCGAGCCGATATTCATTACACCGTAACGTTCTTCCACTATTGCAATAGCTATTAAATACAGTGGTGTAGTAGGAGCCTTTCTGAATTCAGAACTAGCCGCAGTTATTGCAAGAAGGAATTCAAAATGCAGTTATGCACAAGAGGTTTAAGCCAAGGTCGAAAGCCAACGACTTGTATACCGTGAATTCTGGAAAATCTCTAACCAAATTCTAAATAGAGTCAAAGTGTCAGTGCTTACAATCATAAATGGCCCGAAGTTATCTCATGCTGATTAGATAAATCAGAGATCCCTTCTCCACTCTCACCGAGCATAAATTTGGTAATATTTCTATCACAGCCCGAGAAATACGAAGACTTATCGAAAGCCTTGACTAAGTAGGCTGCCGATCCAGATAAAATCCCAGAATATTAATCTTGAGTTACCTTCACTCCTAGCAAAAGTGTTCAGAAGCTGTCTAAATACTTTCCATTGCTATGGAAGGTGTCAAGCTTATGACCGGTTTTCAAAATGTGCGTGAGGAGCCATCCCCGTCTCCATATCAACCTCTCAGCCTACTTAGTGCCACGTTGAGGCGATAATCAACAAGAAATTTGTCGGTAACCTCTTGAACAACAAACAATAAGGATTTCTATATGCACGGTCCACTGTTGATATTCTGTAATTAATTCCAGAACCAGCAAGACATTATATAATAGACATGTCACGAGCCCTTTGATAAGATGTGGCATAGGAGGCAGGGGGAAGTGAGTTACTCCACAAACTTTCCAGGTTCCAGGAAGGGATTTCTCAATTATCAAGTCGTTTCTATGGGGTTATGAAGATAGTTGTTAATGACCGCTCCCCCGAGAAACATGATATCAATGCAGGAAGCACCCCCCAAGGTTTGCTTCTCGGACAAACCCGCTTCCTGTTTTATATTATGTCTTAGAGAATACTCCGATCTCTTGGAAATAGCTACGCTGATGGTACAACGTCATATGGATGCACCTCCGAAAATCTACGTGAACAGAGTGAAAGTGCCGCCCCGCAGCTGGTAATATATAATTTAAAAAAAAATGTAGATAGCAACTTTTTAATTAAATATTATCAGCTGCGAGGCCTCACTTTACTGAATGAATGTCTTATTGCCTCTTTCGCCTTCTAATGACTGTGTGGATAACATTTACCAACTTTTCATGTCCACCTCAAATTTTGAGTTGTGAGTAAAATGTAAGTACAGTTTTCTCTTTTTATATTTTATATTTTCTCTGTAGTTTGTGTAAATTTTATATACCTACATCGAGCAATTTGTTTGTAGTATCTGTGCCATCTGACTTTTTTAAACCGTGAAGTGAAAAAGGATAATGATTTTCCAAGCGCAGCTTGGATATGGCACAAGGCCGAAAGTAAGAGGTACCCTGTGAGTATCGAACTGACAACTCAGTCGTAATTGTTCTAGCGAGACAAGCTTGCTAACCATTGCATCACCTCGAGGTGTCCTTAGTGATTTTCCAAGCGTAGCTTAGATGCGGCACAAGGCCGAAAGTAGGGGGTACCCCGTGAGGATCTAACTCACTACTCAATCGTAATTGTTCTAGCGAGACAAGTTTGCTAGCCATTACACCACCTCGAGATGCCCGAAGTTAAAAAGGATAAGGTCATTTATTGTAGATTTAAATTTCACGATGTAAACATCAAGGGAGGTAACTAAGTGTTGAAATGTCCATATATTTTATTAGTTAAAACTTAGATATTTTCAACTATCAACTGTAAACATTTTAAAACATTTGTGCAGTATTCATAATTAATTTAAGGATTGGTTTCAATTTTCATACTATAGATAGCTTCAAGAATTCTTAGTTTATGTTTATTATTTTCATGAAATCATAGATATATTCTTAATAAGAATTTTTCTAAATTGCAAATGTGAACTGGCAGGCTGTTGTAAATGTTGTGACATGTTTGATGCATCATTCAAATGAAAACTCATCCCACGAGACAAATTTAAATTCATATATACAATGTCGGTTTTCTGCAACACGATAGTTAGTCGAGAGAAGCCATTAGAATTATTAAACTGGATATGTTTAAATTAGTGTAGTATATAATTAAGTTTATTTATTTACTATGTTCTGTGGTGGATTTATTAATATTTGTTAGCTTTTTAGAATATTTTTGTCTTGTTTATAATTAGAATGTATTTGATAGCGATATAAAAGATTAATATGTTTAGGGTTAATTGAAGAATTATTATATTCTATTTGATTTGTACTATTAGGTTAGTGCAAAAATAATGACGTAATAATGTCGTTTTTTGACGTATTTTTTAACGTCAAAAAAACGACATTATTACGTCGTTATTTTTGCACCAACCTAATATTTCTAATATTTATTTATTTATCAAAAATATAATTAGGGAAATTAATAAGCGTTTGTTTTTTATATTTACTTCACTGTAGAAAATGTTTTGTGGGTGAATTAACTTTTGTACGGTTTATTTGTTTTTTTTTATAATTGTTATTTTATAGTAGTTAAGACATTCATGCTTATAGATAAGAGTGCACGAATTTATGTTAGTTGATTTCTTATATGGGGAGATAGTGAATTTAATATTATTAATATTTATCAATATATCTTGAAAATATATTATAAGTCCGTATGTAAATTTAAGGACATGATTATTTTGGAATTGTTTTTGGAGTTGATATATTTCATCCATATTCTTGACTAATATAAGGATATCATCAACATATCTTAGATAGATGAAAGGTTTCCTTTTAAATTGTTAAATATATTATTTTCAAGAAGAGAAATATAGAACTTTCTAAAAGTTTGGCCCTGAACTGAGCCCATAGAGACACCATCTCGTTGTATGTATGTATTATTTTTGTGATCGCAGAATGGGACTTCTGTAGTGCAAGTGAACGGTAGTTTACGTAATATATTAGGTCTAGTTGTAAATGGAGGTAGAGATGGATTATTGTATATATTTCATATAATAATACTCAATATTTCACTAACTGGGACACTAGTGAATAAATTTTGAACGTCAAGTGTGTCTGTGGATTCATTATTAGGTTTTTTTCATTTTTTAGAATTTGAATTTTTTTTTTAAACGTTTCACCCCAAGCAAAGCGGGAAGCCACTAGGACGCAAGGGGTTACAGAAAATTTGGAGCAAGATCAGATAGGTGTGATAGAAGAAAGGATGAGGAGAAGGGTAGGGGACAGATCAAGACAACTGGGGATGTCGATTGACATTACATTTGAATAGCTGGAGATTATAGCTCTCAGGGAAACTGGAATAGGGGAGGGAGTTCCACAGGCGAGAGGTGCGAGACATGAAGCTATTGGAGTAGAAGAGACGGCTACATTTAGGAGTTTCGACAGTGAAGGGATGCTAGCCTCGTAGGGCGCTTGAACTCATGAAGTCTGGGAACCAGCGAATGCAGCTCCTCGGAGTAATTGCCATGAAAGTATTTGTAAAAGAAACAGGACAGAGAGAGAGAGAGAGAGGCGACGGCGCGTCTGTGAGAGAGTGACTGTAGACGAGATGCCAGAGCAGGGCTAATTATATTGCATATCCGCCTCTGGAGCCTATCAAGAACCCCGAGGCAAACAAAAGGGGCTCCAGACCATATATGGCAGCAATACTCCATGCAAGGGCGAATTGTTGATTTGTAGATCTGGAGGATGGATTCCGGGGAGAAAAATTTCCTGGCGCGGCACAGGGAGCCAACTTTCCTTGCGGTGGACGGAGCAATTAACTCAATGTATTTGTTCCATCTCAGGTCAGCCGTTAACGTGAGACCGAGCAGCCGCAGAGAGGTGCTCCCGAGAAGTTGAGCATCAGACATTCTAATGGAGGGCAGGGAAGGATCTCTGTGGTGATTACTTCAAGAGTAAATTATATGCTATATATACTGGAAATGTATGCTGTGATAATTTGGTTTACAATTTCTGTTAATTGATACACAGGAGTGGGAATTTGTGATATAATAAGACGGAGAGGGTTTTGGGGTTTTTACAGAACCATACATGTAACCAGGTTTATAATCGTCTACTACACATGGATGCGTATACATTCCCAGTCTCACACTGTTCATATATGTTTATGTTTGTGTGAGCTCCAGTGAGTGAGCGTCCGTGTATGTGTTTCTGCGTACGTCAATGAGTGAACCTGCGGGTAGTATGTATGTTTGTGTACGTATGAGTGGTGTTCCGACGACAATTCTCCTCCTACTACCATAAAACACCGATATACGCAAACCTACCCAAAATTTAAAAAATAACCAGTTTGGCTGACGATCGCAAATAGCGTGAACCTCAGACTAAATATGTTAGCTCTATCACTGATAATAGGCGCTTTCCAATAGGTACTGCACATATAATATATAAATAATATATAAATATATACAAAAAATTGCATATATATATATATATATATATATATATATATATATATATATATTAAATTCCCAGATCAAATCTGTGGACAAGACAGATTGGTATCAAATGACAATTGGAAAAAAACATCTTAGATTTTGCCGATGCGTTTCGTCTTCCGACTTTTTCAAGGCAAAAACGAAATCGAAATGTTTTTGTTGTTATAGTTACATTAAAAAATTCAAATTTAGAAGCGTCTATCTTTTTAAATTTGGATTTTTTAATGTAACTATAACAACAAAAACATTTCGATTTCTTTTTTGCCTTGAAAATGTCGGAAGTCGGCAAAATCTAAGATTTTTTCCAATTGTCATTTCATATATAATTATATAAACAGACTTTTGACTCGGTACTCACTTCAGTGTCAACTCATATATATATATATATATATATATATATATATAATTATTTAAAAAAAAATGATAACATAAATATGTTTTAAAATCACTACAAAAATAGCCATTCTGTTTCAACACCGCCGGTGTCTTATCAAGTGATGATATTGAATGTAAAATAAATGGTTTTAAAAGTTTCAAATTAATTAACGATCCTTCGCAAGGGGAAAACGTTGTTACAAAAGCTAGATCGTATTTTAAAGATCTGAATAGCTATTATAACATGACTACGTTGTCAAGCTTTTTGAATTTTCCTATACTTTCATTTTGATTGGTCATTCTAGCTTTTGTAACAACGTTTTCCCCTTGCGAAGGATCGTTAATTAATTTGAAACCTTTAAAACATTCAACATCATCACTTGATAAGACACCGGAGGTGTTGAAACAAAATGGATATTTGTGTAGTGATTTTATAACATATTTATTTTATAATTTTTTTTTTTTAAATAATTATATCTGCTCTACTTTGTATTGAGCACTCTTTTAAGAATAGTAATTATTCGTTATTGGAATTCATTCCGTATACACCAATTATATATATATATGTCTGTTTACTGCTTGAACACAATCTTGAGGCCCTGTGCGTTGAGTAGAAACTGGTATATTTACAGATGCTGGTCAATGGTTGATTATGGGTAGCAAAGTCTGTTGGGTCGAGTTTCTTGTATTATTCTAACATTTATTAGGTTTACGGTTAAATCCCCTAAGTTAACTAGTTTGGTCTGTACCTAGATGGGTGACTAGTTGGGAATACCAGGTGCTGTCAGCTTGGATGGACGGGTGGTGTAGTGGATAATAGCTCGAAAATGTTAATAAAACAGCAATGTTCCAATTCTAGTTCTGTTCGTGATATTCAGTTAGGCACAAGTATTATTGACAAAGTTATGAAGCCAACACTTCTCCCCATATTTTGAGTTAATTCATAAAACCTTTAATATTTAATCATTATCATTTCCAATGTAATAATATTGCCTGGCATTAAATAACCTGCAAAGGGTTGATAAGCCGTAAAAAATTAATGAATGAATCAATTTAACAGTTATTGGATAGCAAAGAACAGTTATATTTTAAATTATTCTTAAAGGCGAAATGATAAGAAAAAATTATGAAGCAAAATTCATTGATTAGGATCGCTGAAAAGTAAAAATACACATGTTTTGTTGTACTTTTTATTCGTTTATTTTTTTAAGATTTGTTTAGGTATAAATTGAATTTACATGTAAGTTCTTCCAACATTTCGCCATTCTTGCAAGATCATCTGTTATAACAATGCGAGTTATATAATAACAAAAGTGATGAAAACATGTACAAAAAATTAAGGAAAAAGATAATCAGCTTTATTATGTACCCAAAACTATAAAACAAATTGAACGTTAAGCGTCACCTTGCACTCTTGTTTGTGTGTAATTACATCAACGTAAACATCACATTATACTGAAGAAGTCGCAAAGGACGAAAAGAGTCACACGAAAATTGCTTTCCACTTTTTTATATATTTTCTTTATATATATATATATATATATATATATAGGGTGCGATGAATAAATTATCGTCTAAATTATGCAAAAATGAAAATAACACTGGCATGTCATTTTAACAGATATATTTACCATAATTACACAAAAATATCTTCAAATACTAAAGAGCAAACCTACTCAATAAAATCGCCATTGGCTTCAATCACGGCCTCCAGATAACTTCAGAATCTCCTGCAACTCTTCCGGGCGATCTTCATGTTTAAGTTGGTGAATGCTCCGATAATTCTTGCCTTCAGTTCATCTTCAGTGTTACAAGGAGTTTTGTTGGTCTTTCGCTCAACTGCGTTCCACACATAATAATCAAGGGGGTTGCAGTCTGGATAATTACCTGACAAGATATAAGGGATTATATGATCGTAGAAATTGTCTGATAGCCATTACCGGGTTCTCCTGCTTGTGTGGTATGGTGCAGAGTCCTGTTGCCAGACATAGGGCCTTTCAGAAGCCACCCTCTTGACGCAGGGCAGCACGAACTCCAAAAAGCACTTGATGTAGACCTCCGTTTTGAATCTCAGGCCCTGTGGAAAGATGAATAGAGTTATAACATCGCCATTACTAGTGAGCATTCCCAAAATCTTCGCAATCACTGTCAGACTCATCCAACTCTTTCCGAATGTTCCAAATTTATGGCGGTGTGAATTGCGGCATGGTACACTTTTCTCCCACAGACTACGCCCAACTGACCTTACTATACTGTGGAGTCGACAAAATAAAAAAAACAAACAACGCGCATCATGCGTGAAATTAAAAATATAAAATGGCGACAATTTACCCATCGCACTATGTGTGTGTGTGTGTATATAAATTTATATATATATATATATATATATATATATATATATACAAAATAAATAACCTACGTTGAATGCACAAATCAGAGTTTCATGATGTCTGCAATTTTTTTTTTCTCTCTCTCTGTATCTGTGTATATATATATATATATATATATATATATATATATATATATATATATATATATATATATATAGAGAGAGAAAAAAATAGGAGTGGGGAGAGGGAACAGAAAATGTCATAATATTTGCTAACATGCCTACATTTCATTCAAGGACATACTTATTTTATTTTCATAGTCAAGACTCCCGTAACCCATGGAAGCCATAGGTGCAACACATTTACTGCGGTCATCTTAGTAGTGGCATGTTTCTATTATAAATCCCATCCTTCTTAAAGCTAATTTTGAATTCCTAGTGTTTGTTCTTCTAGACTGACTGCTACACAAGTCTAGAAAACGTCCTTGGCTAATTTACCCACAGTTCAGTAGTGGCGGTAAAACGGATTTAGACATTTCATAAAGACATTCCTGGGATAGAGTCGGCTGGAATTTGAACTCGGTTCGCTAGTTCTACTTTCGGCACTTATGTCTGTTACGCAACCCTCACACTCATTTGTTTCACATATTATGATATTGAACCTTCTCACTCGCTCACTCACTCACTAATATCAATCCCATGTAAATAGATATTTAACTGATTATTTCTAAAGGCTCCAAGCTTTACGCTGACAGTTACTGAGTCGATACGCATAAACATAATTTTTCAAGCAGTTACTCATATCTGCTACGTCACTTATTTAATGCCTACGTCACTTCCGGTAAAAAAGAAAGATGTCGGTCAGGCGAGTAGTTACTGACTCGGAATTAAATCTAGACGCCATTGTTCATATAATGGGGAAGGCAGGGAAAATCAAAAGAAAGTAAAAGTGGGAGGAAAACAATTCATTGATTTTTGTTTTTAGCTTTCTGTCTTTTCTGTAGAGACTTTTGTGTTTCTAAAGTTGTCTTTGTGTTCTTCAAATATTTTTTTTCGTCTGGTGGAAAATGACAATATACAAATAAAAGAAAAAAAAGGCAGAAAGAAATATATCAAAATATATCAATAAAATAAACAGAAAGCAGCTGGTTTTACTTTTCTTGTTTACTTTTTGACGAGTAAAGATAATCATTGGTTGATTGGCTAGACGAATTGTCGGTAAAAAGTGTTACCAATAAGGCGCACGTTTAATAATAGCAGACCTGTAGTCGTTCGAATTGTTGATATCCAGTGAATAAAGAGAACAAGGCATTGTCTACAACTACAAATACATTTTAAATGGAACTGCAAAAGTGACTGCGGAACGACAAATAAAGTAGGTTAATGAACCCGATTAAAATGGAATGGCGTCAAACGTTTATAGCAGTAACAGACGCTTATAAAAAAACGCTTATTCAGGGGTTGTCTTCTCTACAAAGTACAATAATCCAATTGATCGACAGAAGTGGAAAAAGGATGCAAACTGATCTCCTGACGAAAACGTTGTTAACAAACAAAACAGATAGAAGCTCTAGTACTAGTATTAGTAAAACGTAATATATATATATATATATATATATATATATGATAATTTCTCAGAGTTAACCTGTAGAAAAGACAATATTTATAAATATAAATGACAATAGGAAAACTGTAGTTATTGCTGACGCGTCTCGTCCAATGTGGAAACGCGTCAGTAATAACTACAGTTTTCCTACTGTCATTTATATATATATATATATATATATATATATACTGTATATTTCTGAGTATAAGGCGACCTTTAGATAAGACGAGGTAAAAATATAGCAAATATTCATGAATTTATTCTATACTTGTAGTATAAGACGACTGCTTATTGATTATATAAAGATAATATTGGAATTGTTTTAACTAACTCTATCATAAGAAATTCAAAATAAATGAAAAAACGATTCTATATCATGTTTTTCATACACGCATACGCTAAAAGCGAAACCATTCTTTTATTTACGTTTCATCACGTGATCTCTTGCGAATACTGATTCTTCTTTTTCTTCTTCTTCTTCATCTTCTTCATCTAAAAAGTTACAAACATCCTGGTGTAATAATGGGCATTTACATATACTTCGACGATAACAAAATACCTCTAATTTAAGATAATAGTACATTGCATTTCTGTGAATGCCGTCGTATCTCGATGTTTACATTTTCTCAGCTGAGCTTGCATGGATACAAGTTGATTTCATGGATATGGAATTATTTGTCGAACAGACAATTTATTATGAAATTGTTTTATTACTTTTATTAAAAGTTTATTTGAGAATGAGAATCTTGTGCATTCTTGGTTATCTCACCGAGGTCAAATTTAGTTTACGGGCAAATATCACTCAAATTTAAGATTTTGTTTTTTTTATAAATTACCCTGAATGTTTGATTTTGGGTATTTAAATGTCGTCTTATACGTGGAAATATACCGTATATATATATATATATATATATATATATATATATATATATATATAAAAAGACATTTTTATGTTTATATATTTATAGATACGAATATTTAAGTAAATGCTCTGTTTATAATAAACAGTATTAAACAAAATTTACCGGCCTGAATGTCCGAGAAAGTTTCACAGAAAATATTCGTCCTCCGACAGGATTCGGACCTGTATCCTATACGGAACCGTCATTTAGCTTGACGTGCCTTTAACCGATTTGGCCACAGAGGAGCGTTCGGTTAGCAAGGTCGAATTTACTGTATTTTTGAACTTCAATCTTCTATGAATCTCTCACGTACATTCATATCTGCTATTGGCGTATCAAATGTAAACAAATGACGTCACACATTAAGAAATGGAGAAAATCCGACAATTATTTTAAGACATTTTTATGTTTATACATTCTTTTTATAGATACAAATATTTAAGTAAATGCTCTGTTTATAACAAACAGTATTAAACAACATTTACCGGCCTGAATTTCCGAGAAATTTCCTCTTAAGTATTTGTACCTATAAAAAGAATGTATAAATATAAAAATGTCTTAAAATAATTGTCGGACTTTGTCCATTTCTTAATACATACACACACACACACACACACACACACACACACATATATATATATATATATATATATATATATATATATATATATGATGAATAAACAGTCACGTGTTATGAACTGGCAAACAGTGATATGAACATCAGGCTAAAAAAGATAAGATGGGATCACTCAGAAACGCAAAACACTGGTGACAACGAACAACAAACACAGGCTGAAAGTTTAAAAACAATTTTACATAACAAAACAATTGAATAGGGAGGTAATTTAAGATAACGGACGTAAGATCAACAAGAGGTACTTATCAGATACTGGGTATCACTCCGATTATCTAAGAATCATAAGCTTGCAAGTTGAAGTGTTCATAACAGCAAGCGGATAAGTTCTTTAGAGAGTCTGAATGGAAATCGGTAATTATTCATTCTGCAATATAAACTGGGAGATTCCTGAATGGTACTTCTATTTCGTTCCCCATATGGTAATCGAAATAAATCCAAAATAAGACTGGGAAGATTTCTTCAGGAATAATAGTTTCTTATTCTCTACACGTCTAGAAATCGACGACATCCAAGATAAGTCTACGAAGATTTCCTCGGGAATAATATATTCTTTTTTGGTACACATCTAGAAATCGAATATGTCCAAGATAAGACTGGGAATATTTCTTCAGGAATCATATTTTCTAATTCGTAACATATCTAGTAATCATAAATTCTAATGAGTGCACGATGAGAGTCAATTTATTCCTGACTTGACGTAGTGGGAGATTTTCTGGAAACTGAAAATATATTTAAAAAATCACATTTGGTAACGCATGTCACGAGGGCTTAGGTGACCGACTTTTACTTATTCCATTAGGAGGTCAAACTGACTAGCTGTTAAGCAACCGAGATTCTATCCCGCCAACTCTCTGTCTAGACAGGAAATAAAGAAAGAGATAAGGAGCAAGGAAAAAAGAAACACTATGAAAGCATGTCCCTTGACAGATCGATAATACCAATGATTTGAACTGAAATACTGAGGGCCATGTCACACACAGAATTCCGTCTTCAGTTCAATCACCATTAAGAAACCATCAAAAACTACAGCAAAAATTTCTCTGTTGCACATTTCAACCAAACGTGCCATAGCATTGATGACTTCAGATGCGCGTTTTTAGCATCTTCATTTAACGGCCGACAAGAAAGACATATATCGGCGTTGAAATATATTTTCAGAATAAAATTACACATTGAGGAATTAACAAGGGATTAAACAGGGATTTGGGTTTACTCAGAGAGTCTAATTTCCATAGAGCGCCTTATATCCAACAAAAACAACAACATTGCTCTGAATTGTAAGTCACACGTCTTTGTTTATTTCTTGTCTCGTTGATAGAGAACACAGGCGTGTCCTAAAATCCGGCTTTAAAATCATTTTATCTTGCTTTAATGAAAAGACTAATATATATATATATATATATATATATATATATATATATATATATATATATATATATATATATATCATCAATCTTATTTCCAGCATTGTTATCATTTTTATTCCTCAATTTTTATTAACCGGCCTAGTAAATCTGAACATACACATACGTACGCACACAAATATATATATATATATATATATATATATATATACAAACACACGCACACACACATATATATATTAAAAAGAAAATGGAAAAAATAATTGTGACACGTTTCGTGTTTCCATTTTTGTCTTACAATTTCCTCAATACTATTCTTGATATATATATATATATATATATATATATATATATATATATATATCGTTATATCGTTATATATATATATATATATATATATATATATATATATATATATATATAACGAGAATTTATATACATGATGCCTTACGACTCGTTAATCGAGTATAACATATTAGCATATAAAGTAATATGTGCATTGACAATTTGCACTGCTTCACTCTTAGCATTGATAGATTTGCTTTTTTTTACAGTATATCAATCAGGTTATTTAAAGGATGAAAATGTTTATTATCTTGTAAGAATTTGGGAGTGGAATAAAAATTATTTGTGATACAGGTCCTACTAATTAACCCATAGCTTGAGGGACAGAAGAGATGGATCAATGCCGTTCCTAAGAATATTTGCATGTTACTGAATATAACGAACTCGACTGGAAGTGGAACTCAGCTCTCCGATTACTAATTCCAAGCAATTACAACAACTGGTATTCCAAAGCGGTCACCCAGTTAGGTACTAACGAGGCTCGACGTTGCTTAACTTCGGTGATCGAACGAGAACTGAGTTACACGAATATTACGTGTGCGATGCTAAATCATATTTCATTGAAATCTATGGAATAAATTACTTTGTGCAAAATGAAATACAAGAATATGAAAATAGATATGAATCATTATGTCACAGTGTAAAAGAAAATCGATAAAATAATTAAAATAAGTTAACTATGTACAAGTTACCTATAAAGTGTGTAGTTTGCAATAAGTGTTTGTCGCTGATCTAAAAAAAAAAAAAGGGAAAAAAAAATCTCTTTGAATTTTCCATTCGATATTGTAAGAATTCAAATGTCTGGTTAAACCAGAACTATTTTTTCCCTATTTTTTATAAATTTGACCGGATAAATCTGGAGAAATTAGTTGCATGACATCAATTGGATGTCTTACTTTAAAGCTTTGCATATAGCTTTTCTGGCCATCTTGAAAGAGATTGATACGGCTTAAACATCGGTAGGCCATTTTGTTGCGGCGGCTCTTTTCGCATTTGCGCGATTGCACATGTTTTCTTAAAAAAAAAACACTCCTCTCAGTTACTCGCTCAGTCGCATAAGTTTCTCAATTTTCCTATTTGAATCTTAAAAGCTGCCAGCAAATTTTTCATTGAATCTTTAAAAGCGCCCTTTTGTTTGTGCTTTCTAACTCTTTATGCTCATGTACACGGATGTATTGATAGCATAATGGCTAGCGACTCGGGTGAGGAATTAGGGAGTTGCGTTCGAATTCCAGTCGTTATTTGCACTTTCGCGTTATATTCGGGCAGGCCGATTTTGGAAGCATGATATTGCACTCCATTTGAAAGTTGGGGTTCGACATGAATGAAACGGTATAAAAATGTTTTTTTTTTTTCTAAATCGTTACCGTTTTTTGAGGAAAAGAGTTTAAAGAGTTTATTTTTTAGTTTCAAAACCTTAGCATCGGAATTTCAGTTCTGCGATCAGTGAAAACTTTATAACACCGACTTATAAAATATTTTATTTACTGTAGTTTTACAAATTGTATATAGACAAGATGCACTACACAAGAACATTATTAATAAATCATTGTGCCATCGAATAAGACCTTAATTTACTTCAAAGTAAAATTATACCGAACAAATTAACTTTTTTATGATGCAATATATTACACAGTTCAACAGCTTTAGTGCGATTTTCAATAAACAATGCAAATTTAAAACATTTTGCCTAATAATTTGTGCCCAGTAGTATTATGGTGTTATATATCTATTTATCTATTTTTTTTAATTATAATCTAACACATGATCTAACAAATCTTATTCATTGACTAGCCTTTTTTTGTAATCTTTTAGAATTTATTTTACTCAATGTTTACTTATGTAATATACTAAGTAAATGGGTATTCCGCTAGTGGTGATTAATAATTCTTGTTTGGATATATTTCCCATTATTTATTTGGATTTATTTTTGAAAATGGCAAAATTGGAAGTCAGTTTGTAAGCTATATCCTGTGGAAATTAGATATTTCTGTACATTTTTTCAGACGATCTTTAAAACTAAATGCTTAAAATTGGTAAAAGCTATGAATCTAATTTTTGGTGTCAGTACTTATCACATTAAACTCCAGCTTTTACAATGAGTTTAATGCTGATTATTGAAAACAAGTTAAAATCAACCTTTCCTAACGTTACATTAGCTTTCGATCAAATACGCTTTGAAAAGGTATGAGCACCCTGCCATATTTCAAAGTGGGACAGATTGGTCTCTTCGGCCTTGGAGAAGGAATATTCTGTATCCCCAAAGCCAGGTAGATGAAACTCATTATTTGCATTG
This sequence comes from Acanthosepion pharaonis, assembly GCA_903632075.3. Lineage (NCBI taxonomy): Eukaryota > Metazoa > Mollusca > Cephalopoda > Sepiida > Sepiidae > Acanthosepion > Acanthosepion pharaonis. The sequence continues at coordinate 2,033,635 of CAHIKZ030005352.1, read as the reverse complement.
GAACACTTTGCCTAAAGAAAGGAAATCCCAACAGAAAATTAAACTTTACTCAGAGAGAATTAACGTGGGGTAAATCCTCAGTTTAGTCTTATAAGGAGATATATGTCTATACAGTTGTTGTTTTCATGTGTGTTTATTATTTTCTCTCATCAAATGTCCATTCTAATGTATACTGTTTAAAAGTAACCTCATGACTAGACCAAAGCTTATTGAATTAGCTTGTATTCGTTAAGCTCTTGAAATAAGTCTGTAGGAGTATTTTGTGTTATGAGCGTCTGTGGTTAATTATACATTCCTAGACAGAATTCTCCAATAATTACCTTTCATGAAGTATTTAACGGTTTTAGGATTTAGTACCTGTCGAATTTCAGCCCTAAGTTTAAGCAGTTAATTTATCCATGCATCACATTCATAGAACCATTCACGTTGTCTAGTTTTCTGAAAACTTAAGGTATTCAAATAAACTTTATACAGTTGTCCTAGAAACTCTTGCCAAGAACAAAGAAGATCCTCGATTCACACACACACATATATATATATATATATATATATATATATATATATATATATATATATATATATATATATATAATAAAAAAAAGGCTTAAACACTAATATTCCATGGTCATAATTTATTCCATTGGAATCGTAAATTCATCAGACCTACAAATTCAAAAAAAAAAAAATAGGAAAAACCTCTGGAAATAAAAATAGAATTTAGAGAGAGTGTAAATATGAGAGTGTGGGACGAATGTTAGAGCTAAAGTGAGGGGTAACAGACGAGAGAAGGTGGGAGATTAAAACTTAACAGAGAGGGGTTTTTTAATAGAGGTGAGTGGAAGGGGGAAATATGAATGTTGTCCGATGTCTAATACATTAAACATACATTTCGTGGTGACATACACACACCATAGACGATCTAATGTTAACATTTTTGGGATTACGGGAGAAAAACGTTTTCCACCTCATTCTTTTAATAAGGTCGATGATTCTGTCTGTAACGCAGACAGAGAAAAGGTGCAATGAAGGATAAGGAATGTTTTTCAAGGAATAATCCGGAGTAAATTTTTCCATCTCCATCTGAATAGGTTGGAATAAAAGCAGTTTAACTGGAAGTATACCAAGGAGAGCTCAACTTATAAAGGTAAGGAGCAATATATTGCTATATATATATATATATATATATGTAAAGGAGCAAAAACACCTTATGTAATCGCACACAACCTTGGTTCCGACCGTCAGGTCTCTCCAGGTGTCTGGCAGTAATTATTCTTAATACCATACTCAACTATCCAACTACTGGAAGTAGAGAAGTTGTACTTCCTGTTGATTCTGTCGCTATCGTCATTGTACGCCATTACGTTGGTATTATGAGCATTAATAATCCTTGCCATGTAATTAGAGCACCTATAACTAAACTTTAAATTGTTTTTGTTAAACAATTTATGGAGTAATTTGTCGCCAGAAAAGTACTTATCTATTAAACTTATAAATACACGGGCGATATTCGTTTTTACTGTCTTGTTGAATGGCGGGTTGAATAAAGTAATTTTCCTGCCTCAGCTTCACTATTATTATAGTTACCACCATCATTATTATCTTGCTTGCATTATTTCATTATTCTATTGTGGCTGCTTTCTGCTAATGTCTGGTCTTGGCTACATCGAAAATAATTTCATTGGCCAAGTTTCTGAATAGACAATTTTATACTGATCTTTTAATAGGGTGGTTTAAAATTTTGTTAATATATGCTATTGTACCCACGCTGTTTTTGTAGGGCCACTACGTTAATTTGTTTATATCGAAGGACACGTCGAGCCATCATTCCTATTATCAGCTTCATTAATATAAAAAAATACTGGAGTATTGTTGCGAACCGCTATTACTTGAATTCCCCTGAAAGCGACCAGTTACTAAAAAAGTATAAGGACGATGAAATGGTTTAATTCATGTGCTTGAAACGTGACATCATCAATAACGTTGAGTTCAAGCTAATTCTAAATCAACGATCTGCAATATAAGCTTTGTGTTTATTGATAAAAATTGATAATTCATTCTATACTGTGGACTAAGTATAATTTATTTTTAGTCTCGTTAAGGCTTCTGATATACAGTCACACTGACGATATACGTTCCCGTTTGATCCACGAAGGCAAACAGCACTTCGATGGGCGACTACTTCGGAACACTTAAGACTGTAAAGAGTAGTTCGAGTCATATAATCATCATGGTCGAATCGATTACATTCACTCACGTGCTAATAACCTTGGGAAAGGTATGAATCCTCTTCTTCTCCACCAGCTATGGGTAAATAGCAGGAAAACCCGGATTCTATAGCCTTGGATGGCAACTGGTCTACCGCAGAAGAAAATGGCAGCCTACTGCGGGGAAAAATATGTCTTGTCAGTTATGTATCGGAAGATACATGATCGCCTAAACGTTTATCACGTATGGCACATAACTGACTAACTAATCATCATATAATCTTAATGAATATTCTTTAAATTCTAGTTAAAGGAATCTGAGAGCCAATCGATTTTCGCTACATTCCAGTCAAAAGAATCAGAGAGTCAACGGAATTGGAGAGCGAGTCGACTTCGGTACATTGCAGTCGAAGGAAACAGAAAGCCAGTCGAATTCGTGATTTTCCACTCAAAGAGTCAGTCGAGTTCGTTATATTCCCGTCAAACGAATAGGAGACCCCCTCCAATTCCACGCGAGTTCATTAGATTCACCTACGTGCAAATACCCTTGTGAATGGTATGAATCCATCTCTTCTCCACCTCCCTACTATGAGTAAATAGAGGGCTGACATGGCCGTATAGCCTTAAAGGGCAGCTCTAGGTTCAAAACCTCCTGATATAGGTTAAATAGCCTCACCAACCAAGGAGGTAAGTATAGCTACAATGAAGACATGCCCAATTAGGAATGGCTTCCACCAAAAGAAGTGGGAAGGTCCTGAATTTGGATTTAGATTGTTGATGTAAAGTGCGATATTACGTATATTCGGCCTGCTTGTGTGTTAATTATAAAAAATATATCATAATTTAGTTCTTAGGATACCGAAGGAAACGTTTGCATACCATTAATGTTTTAAGAAACTATTAATCATAGCATGAGTTGGAACAAGTTTGAAGCCACATTCTGACTTTGGAATAATCACTTCCGAAAAGTAGTACCCTAGCTCACTTCGAGCCAGAGAGATTTTCTCTTCCTGAAAGGTTTTTATCTCGCCTGTCTACTTGGGCTATAGAATACGCCTTTCCAGAAGTGTAAGACCTCCTCCCATGAGACCACACGTGCCAAGCTGTGCTCACGGTTAAACGCATTCTCATTGAATGTACCCAATTAGCACCTGAAAGACATAACGACAACACGAAATCTATTTGAAAATACTGAAATCCTCAATACAATGTCCTACCTTAAAGAAATAGTTTTATACTAAAACATATAACACCAACAATAAATCATCTACAAACCCTATATTTATAAAATATACATTTGCCATGAAAGTACAAAATATCTGCAGTTGAAGGCAAAATATAGCGTTAAAATATAGGTAGAAAATTGTAAAATTGCGTACAAAATATTTAAATTTCAGCATTAAATAACCCGTAACGGTTGATATGCCGCTAAACAAATTCTACCAAACAGAAGAACAGTTTTATTGTATATTCAATAATAACTAAAATGTCAAATATTCAATAATAACGCAATTTACCTGCATGAAGTTTCCATAAACGTTTAGTTCATTCTGCCTAATCTACCTTGCTGGTCAAAGGTAATCACAGGGATGGTGGCTTTTAACTTTTACGAAACGCTTCACCTAAAAAAAATTGGACATCGTGCCTTAATGGGTTAAATGGATTCAGCTTTCAAGTTTAGTAGAATTTGATTAAACCAGAAGCTATGAAACTTACTAATTATTAGATGCAGAACGTGGCACCAAACTTTGGGTATTTTTTTATTTACCCATTAAGAGCACTGTTTTCCACTAAGTGATTTTCAAAATGGTTGACTGTTTTAAAAGCGTTATTGAGGATTTTGGTTCTGCTGACGCTGTTTTTTAGTTAAGGCTGTGCCGACAGCCCTAAACAATTTAATCCCTTATATTTATTATTGATTGTTCAGGTTCTTAAATTTTATAATCTGTAGTTAATCCACCATGAAGAGATTGCAATTTCTTCCTCTGTTAGTTTTTATCATTTTAAAATTAGATTCCAACCCCAAAATGGTGGTTTTCTGCTTTACTTTTATCATCTTTTGACAACATAATACGACACCTGTGTATGACTATCCCAGACGGTACATTTATTATTTGGTACAAAAGAGTATTTTTAAAATTTCATAGTTTTATCTGCGTTAATAAAGCAGTGAAAATGAAATAACGTTCGAATGTAGCTTGCTAAGACACACGCATAGGGACAGACAGAGAGACACACATATACAAATATATATATATGTGTGTCTCTGTTTGTCCCTATGTGTGTGTGTGTCTTAGTTAGCTACATTATATATATATATATATATATATATATATATATATATATATATATATATACTTATCTGGCACATGCCGGGTATAGTTTATCATCTCACAATTGCATCTTTGTCTTCGGGTGGAGTGCAACTGAGTTGTGGCTCTGTCGGGGGACAGAGGTGCAACAGAGAAAATAACTACGGAGATGCTCGGTCCCGGGGAATAACTGCCCGAAGCTGGGCATACTAATGCAGTAAAGAGGGAGATCGGTAGTAAAAACGGATGTCAGCATAATCGACGGTGGCAGGGTCGGGAAAATTTTTTGTTTTTGCATACGCCCTAGGTTACCCATGTTAAAACCATGTCACATCCTGTCACAGACGGAATACCAGAGTAAATACCCCCACACACATAGATACACACACAGAGAGACACACACACACATATATACATATATATTTATATATATATATATATATATAAATAATTATATATATATATATATATTTATATATATATATAATATATATCTATATATATATATCTCTATCTCTCTCTATATATATATATATATATATATTTATATATATATATATATATATATATATATATATATATATATATATATATATATATATATATATATATATATATATACATTACGATAAACGTAATCAATTTACAAATACATGAATTATTCACACAAAAACTAATGCAAGGTTAATGATTTAAATGGCGAGATATCCATCATCGCAAACAATTCAAATAATATACAAAACCTCCGTATCCGTTATGAATGAAATGATCCTTGTTTATATAAATTTCTGCCGTATTAGTTCTTATTTTACTACAAGCTTTTGTCTGTTCCTACAGACATCTTCAGAATATAAATAGATGTTGTTCTTGTTTTTTCTCTTAGTAATAAGGGACAACGAAAATATATGTATTGTTGTATCCGAAAATGCTATTGAAAATGTGTTATTGTTTTTGAAATAATTTAAATAACTGATCCAAGTGCGACATTACTGTAATTATTGAACAATATAGTTCATGCCACTTTGACAGAAAAATTTACCAGTAAAAAATTTGTTCATCACCATATTTTATATGAACGCACAACCTTTAAGAATTTAAAATCAAACTCTCAGCGTTGCTTTTGCGCGTTTCAAAAACAATAACTCATTTTCAATAGCATTTTCGGATACAACAATACATATATTTTCGTTGTTCTCTTATTACTAAGAGAAAAAACAAGAACAACATCTATTCTATACCTGAAGATGTCTGTAGGAACAGACGAAAGCTTGTAGTAAAATAAGAACTAATACGGCAGAAATTTATATAAACAAGGATCATTTCATTCATAACGGATACGGAGGTTTTTTATATTATTTGAATTGTTTGCATAATGGATGTCATTTAAATCATGTGTGTTTTTGTGTAAATAATTCATGTATTTATATACATGTATACACACACACATGTGTGTGTGTACAGGGTGCGACAGATAAACTGTTGCAATTTTATAATTTTAATTTTCTGCATGCGCTTTGTTTTTCATTTTGTTGACTGCACAGTATAGTAGGGTCAGTTGGGCAGCGTCTGTAGGGAAAAAGTGAACCATGCCGCAATTCACTCCGCCAGAAATTTAGGAACAGCATGCAGTACTGCTTGGCATTTGTGCAGGAAGCTCCGATACGAACATTTCAGTTTGTTTGGATGTCAATGTGAGGGCAGTGCAGAGGATTAGAAAAGAGTTGGAAGAGAATAATGGTGATTACACTGATCGTTGTGATATGAAAAAGAACTCACAAATGTGTTGGTGCGGGTCTCAGACTCAACAGGGTTATCTATATGAAGGACCTCGAGGAGGTAGTGTTGCCCTGAGTCTAGAGGGTGGTTTCTGCAAGGACTTGCACTATACCACACAATCCGCAGAACCCAGTCATGGCTATCAGACAATTTCTGCGACCACATCACCTCTTACATCTAACCACCTAACTCCCCAGACTGCAACACCCTTGATTATTATGTGGGTAGCGCAGTTGAGCGACAGAACAACAAAATTCCTTGTAACACCAAAGATGAACTGAAGGCAAGGATTATCGCAGTATTTATCAACATAAACAAGGAGGCCGTGCAGAATAGTTACAGGAGATTCTGAAGTTATCTGGAACCTGTGGTTGAAGCCAATAGTGATTTTATTGAATAAATTTGCTCTTTAATATTGAATAAATACGCTCTTTAATATTTCAAGATATTTTTGTGTTTACAGAATATCTGTTAACATGGGTTGTCAGTGTTATTTTCATTTTTGCGTAATTTAGATGACAATTCATCCATCGCACCTTATATGTATAGGGAAAACTTTTGAGGCTATACACTGGATTTCGATTTTACTACTTTACTACCTTACTTCCGGCCAGCGGGTATTTTTTTTCTCAGGTCACTGCTAAATCGTCCGAAAATTTAGTCGAAACTCAAACGTAATATATCTTAATTAAATAGTGGAAAATGTGTGAATCGCGAAATTTGAACAGAGAGTGGGAATTTTCTAAGGATAGGTTTTCACCGTATCCCTCGAAGTTGTACAATTTGAAAATCTTTTCTATAATGAGTAGTTTGGTACTAGAAGTCTAACCCAGCGTAAAATATAATATATTAGTTTCTTACAAAATTTATTGCAGGGGTTCAGGAGTCATATATATATCAGCTTTGCCTGACGATCCGCTTGGGTGAAACCTTTGTAGGTTTGTTTGGCTCTCTATGTTTGAGTAGGTCTGCTCTACTTTTGTATTGAGCACTTTTTTAGTTAGTTGATTACTGGTATCGGTTTTTTTTCTTTGGGTTTTGGACCTGTATGCTGTACGATTATTTTCGACAGACGTTCATTTTCCTAGCTCTTTCTTTTTTTAAAACCTTTTTTTCCTTCGAAATTGATTTGATCATTCACAAATCAAGAAACCGGAGTTTTTCCGAGACGAGTGTAGTTACCTATATATATATATATATATATATATATATATATATATATATATATAAAACTGACATGCTTTCTCAACGCCTCCTTCTTGTTTACTTAAGTTTTCAAAACCATCGTCTCCCTAATTTAGAATTTGTATTTTCAACCTTATTTTCAATCTTAAATATTAATTTGAGCATAAATTCAAATTCAAAATTAAACTACAAGTCATTTAAATATCTGAACACCAACAATAATATATCTCGCGGGAAGCAGAAAAAAAAAACTGTGCTGACCCAAAATATAAAAATTCCAGCACTTGAAAATTGCTTCGTCATGAATCTCGTAGATGTGTAATTCATTCTGTACATTTCTTTATATATATATATATATATATATATATATATATATATATATATATATATATATATATAGTTTTAAAAACTAGGAAACCATTGATTTTAATATTAAAAGTCTCTAGAGCCCTTTCAGCCAACATCTCATTAGGAGACAATCTTTGGATTAGCGAAATGAATAATAGCGATATTGAAGAGCAAAAAAGAGGGGGAAACACACTAAAATAACAAACAAGTATATATACTTGTAACGAGGGAAGGGTTATCGTGTAAATAAATAGCGAGGACAGTTAAAATAAAATATCCCCAACAGATTTAGAGACCTTATAAATTCTTTCTGCCGGCAGAGAGAAGGTTTTCTAAATCCTATACAGACCGACTCCAAAATCTTCAAATGATTATTGGAATCGGCTGTATGAATAATTCTAAACCACTCTTTTTATACAACTTGGCACAAGCTATATTCTCAACTAAATGTTGAGCAATAGCCGATTCCATATTCATGGGGGAAGATAGCATATTCTATCTATCTTACCAAGTCGTATTTTGGAAGGAACGTGCTGATTAATTCTAGTTTCCAAATGCAAGGTTGTACGCCCCACATAACCAGCAGCACACTGGCAATTAAATTCATATACTAAATTACTCAATTTGATGTAGGGCAATACATCCTTGCTTTTGGAGATTTTGGAGTCGGTTTAATTGCAACTTTACAGGAAAGTCGTCACAAAGTTACACATCTCGCAACCAATTTACATGTGTCTGCAATGTGACAAGAACGTTCCGTCTGAAGTGGGATTTCTAGTTAAAACTTTCGGTTGGCGTTACTTTTAAAACTCACAGATTTCAAATTATTATAATCAAGGAAGAATTGAAATTGTCCAAATAGCATCTCCGTGGATACTGCGATAAATGCTTGAGTATGGAAGAAATTTACTTTAGAGTTATTACTGGTGTGAAAACCCAGTGACTACGGATAAAATTAATAATAAGAAAAATTAGCATTAAGCAGGCCTTAATAAATGTTTCATCACTATAGCACCAGCATCGAAATAAAAGGCGGATTCAATACAATTTATGTGATTCAGTATGGCTGTAGGCCAACCCAAAATAACCTACAATTTTGTCCGGCCACCTGTTATGGAGAAATCCCACGCGGAGATGTCAACGTTTGTGCGTGATCAGAGAAGCGGTCAGACAGTTTTACCTTTCTTTTTAGCAAACGTTTATTGACGCATTCTTTTTTAGATGGCCGTTCGTATTTCTATTAGAGATGCAGTGGCAAGAGGTACAATTACTGGACTGGGTGTGGATGTTTTGTTGTCGATAATGTTTTATATGCTGTCTACTCGAGTTCCGTGTCCGGACGTGTTTTTTACTCATTACCAGAGAGAAAATTTGAGCCTTATATTTTTTCTCGTGTTTTTTCTTTTGTTTTCTTGATGATGTACAATTAAATAAAAAAATAGATAAGGAGAAAAATGTATTTAGTAGCAAACAATACCACCATTGACATAAAGAGAAAGAAAAAAAAATATATAAAGAAATGGAGAGAAAAGAAAGTGAGTTTGTAGAGAAACAAATAAGACAAAGAAGAGATTGGAGAAGGTGAAGATGTCATAGAAAGAAAGGTAGTGATAGAAGAAGATGTAAAGATGTTGATGGGATCGCAAACTTTAAAAGAAAGAAAGAAGGAAAAAAAGGAAAGAAAGAAAGAAAGAAAAAGAAAGAAAGAAAGAAAGACGTGTATGGAGACGTTGAAGATGATGAGACCATTGGAGTAGCTGAAGAATAAAACGGAGACTTTGGTAGAAATAAGGAAGAGAATAAAGAAATATTATAAACATGTGGATGAGAAAGCGAATGTTCTCAAGAAAGAAAGAAAGAAAGAAAAAGAAAGAAATAAAGAAAGACTAACTGTCCAGAAGACAAAGGGACTGAAAAAAGATGAGGTGGACTTTAACGTACAAAAAGAATAAAACGAACAAGAAGTTTTTGATGGAAATCCAGAAAAAAATGAAAAGTAGTTAAAAGATTTTTTGCAAGAAAAACGAGACGAATGAAAACGAGACGAAGAATGCAAGAATTTAGAAAACTTATAAGAAATAAGTGTATCTTGACGGAAAAAAATAACGAAGAGGAAAAGGAATTAAAAACAACTTAAACGAAGGTGCATCATTGCAGGAAAAAAAAGGATTCGATGAATTCTTCGAGAGATTCTGGATATCTTCAACTTTTAAGAATCGGTGACCTGAAATAGAATTCTGAATAGAGTTACACAAATGATAGTCTAAAGGTGGTGTGTGCATTGCGAATACAGCACACGTGAAAGAACTTCTCAAGGTTGAAGACTTTTTTTTTAAATTAAAGAATTCAATTTGAATCTTAACACACAGAGAATAGAATTGTCTTTTTTTTCTAGAATATTCCATTTAGTTTGTGATGTTGATGGACTTCATACGTCTAATCACGACTTTCCCCGTCTTCGATTTTCGTTTAAAACCCATTTTTCATACGTCAGAAGATTCTTGTAAGAAATAGCGATCTTTCGTTTTGTCAATCAAGACAAGGCATGCATATTTTTAAATGCTTATCGTTCATATTGTTCATGTGGAAGTGATCCAAGTTGCTGATTTTTTTTCTATGGCTTGTAAAGAACGCAGGGCGGTTGACTGGTTCTTCAAGTTATAAAGAGATAATGGATTTCAATGTCACTTTTAACATTTCCTAAACATTTGCAAAAATATGTTACTGAACTCATTTGCGTCAGCTAACACCCCCCCTGAACACACGAATATGCACACACGTATATTACACACACATATAGAAGGTCTAATAATTTCTCAAAGAGTAAAACTGTCATTCATTGTGCAGTTTTGATTTCTAAGTCTAGTTATTATTTCTTAAATCTACAAACGCTTTGTTCTGCTATGTTTTAATGGATAATGGCTCAGGGTTGTTAAGAGGAGAGCCGAGTTCCAATTCCAGTTGGGTTGGTTATGTTCACTTACGCGAAAATATCCCTGGAAAGGTTCGAATCCGCTTCTTCTCTCCCCCCAGCTATGGGTTAATTAGTAAAACTTGTATCACTAAATCATTATTATCTAAAAATGTTTTTACAATCTAAAAATGGTTTCTGGCTTTAAATAACCTGCAAAGGAGTGACAAGCTGTAAAATATGAATTATTCAATCGACAAAAATGTCAAAATAGGAGTTTTATAAATGGTGGATTCTCATCTACACTTACCCACGCACACACATACATACACATACACGTACATAAAACACATATACACACGCATGCACACACGTACACTTATGCCTATGTATGGTGTCTATCACTCTTAGTGTCACAGATAGTGAGAGAGAAAGCGAAAGAGAGAAGGAAAAGATAATAAAACGGATTGAGAGAGAGGGACGGGGCAGACAAAATGGGTGCGACATAGAGAGGGACTGAATGAGGGTCATCTTAGATACACTATTTACATTATTCGGACTATTGTCCTCATGTCTCCATATTTATTACAACGTTTCGGCCGTTGTAACTCTGGCTTTCTTCAGGTGGTTGGAATGTCGAACTGAACCCTTTATTTCGCTCACTAGTCTGTTCTTGTTCCACGTGCCATGTTTAATGGATGTCACTTACCAGTTATCTCTTGTTAATTCCCCTCTCCAAGTTCTCCACTGCCTTAACCAGGTATTGAACTCACACTCTTTGGGTCCTGTCATTGGATCTACCTAACGCCTTTATCTACTGTACCATGTGTCCATGAGGACATCTGTGTATGAATTTCTGGGTATTATAAACCTATAGTCTTCAGCAACTATTTTTTACCAGTGCTCATATTGCAATTTTTGCTGTTATCCAATCACGTTTTTACCAGAGCCTATATTGAAATTTTTGTTGTTATTATCGCTTTTCTCTAGCACTCCTTATTACTGGTTCCCATAATGTATTCATTTCTATGCTTGGTCGGCTCAGAAGATTTTTGTGGCCTAGTATATGTGCTGATTCCTAAAGTTTACGAATTTTCCAACCACTTGAAGAAGGCCGGAGCGCACAACGGCCGAAACGTTGTAATAAATTTGGCGACAAAGTTGAGGACAATAGTCCGAATAATGTAAATAGGAGACTGAATCAATTTTAAAAAATCGTCCAAAATGTGATATATAATATTGCCAATTGATATACTGGTGGCAGCAGTTGAGGGTAACATTATTTGATCACTACCACTTTTGTTGCCCATGTTAGAAGGAACAGAGCTCTTACAACGTTGCAGACACGTTGTATTTTGGTGACATAATGGCGACGTTACTCCAGAACTGACACCAGACTAATTGCTCCTCCCTAACGTTGTGACAGTGTCTATCTTAACATTACTATAGCTAACAGTGCTATAGCTAAAAATGTTTGCTCTGGTTAAATAATATTTTAATCACTTATCAGTTATGACATTACTATTCGTAGTTTTAAATAAAGAATCCCTAATTTAGAGGACAAATGCAGGTTTCTAATATATCCAATTTATTATCCAGTTTATATTAATGTAATATTGCAAGGCGACGTATGTGCAATATTATAACATAACGTTCTGGGAACATTGTGAGGATCTACAAAAAGTTATAAATGTGATTTTCTTCGGAGCATTGATCATGATTCCGGTGTAAAATAGTGTGGCGCAATGACCTGGCTTTCGTTGATCGCGACTTTTTAGGAGCATAACAAAAGCTGAAATCAATGGGTTTTACTCTAGGTCCCTCCATGCAATATCCACAGAGCAATCTTTCCTTCTCCTCTTCACCTTTTAGTTCTGATGGAAGTTTTGCTTCAGTTTCTACACGTCTCTCGCTTACACACACAAACACACACACTATATATATGAATATATATATATATATATATATATATATATATATATATATATATATATATATATATATATATATATATTCAAGTATTCATAACGTTAAAAAGGATCAATACAAGAGTAGAGCAATAGATATTTATTATAAACTGTTACATTGGAACATGCAAGTTACTACGACAAAAATGCATATTTGTTTCAACGGCGAAAGACGTCTCATCAGGTGGTTAACATTGCATATTCAATGTAACAGTTTATAATATATATATATATATATATATATATATATATATATATATATATATATATATATATATATATATATATAGAGAGAGAGAGAGAGAGAGAAAGAGGGAGAGATAATCGAATACATTTGCACGTTACTGTATATATCTATTGAATCACACTGCTTATATCTACAAACGAACTCCTACTAAACAGACATTCGCAATAAATATATCAAAATATAATCAATATCTATCTATCTATCTATCTATCTATCTATCTATCTATCTATCAATGAGAAACCAGTATTCTTCATTCTAGGGAAAAAATTGATCAAATTTCAGTCTTTTGATTGGTGAGATTCTCGCTTTTCTCTTTTATTTCATTAATTTATTTATTTATCCATTGATTTGCCTTTATTTTTTGTCTGTACCGTAATGAAATGCGTCAAAAATAGACTTTTTCATTGAAGCATTGAGACGGACAGCCATTTTAATTTCATAGTCAACAACAGACAAACAAGGAACAAAGAAATATTACGCGAGCGAAATGGACAGAAAATTGCCGGGGAAAAGTTGTTTTTTCGAGTAAATAAATGCTTAATAAAGAAATAAAGAAAAGTAGTTTGGTGACAAGCGAGAAGGGAGGGGATGGTATGTTTAAAATAGTAAAAACAAAACAAAAATTATTAGAATTAACGAAATCACTACAAGGCGGTGTGAACAACTTGGCTTCACTTTAATGAAATTGTTTTCATTCGGCACCAGAAGTTTTCGTAGAAATAAGAACAGGGTAAGATATTCTCTGTATCTGCGATCCAGAAGACCGGATATGGTAATTATAGACAAAGAAAAGGAGACCTGATCGAACAATGGAGTGAGTAGTGAAGGGTGGTCCGGATTATTTACAGTGTAAATACCGCATTTGAAACCATGCCATATTTACGAAATATGGCATGGTTTCAAATTTGGTATTAGTTTAATTAAAAGTTTTCTTCATATTTGAGTCACTACAGACAAACGTGGTGTTAGGGCCTGCTCGGATACTGAAAATTCCTCTGGAGATTTGTGGAGCGATTTTTTCGATGAATCTCTCGCAATAACGACAATTCATGGAATGCGTAAATAGAAGAAAGATAAATACTACTACTACTACTACTATTAATAATAATAATAATAATAATGAGAAGAAGAAGAAGAAGAAGAAGAAGAAGAAGAAAAAAAAATTCTTTTGAACGTTAATCATTATTTTTTCATATAGAAAGGTGTTTAGGACAAGGATGTGTCTTCTTACCGGACTTATTAAACCGTTACAGTGAGGCAAATTCTGAGTGAGATAGAAGTCATACCAAGATTAATTATTGGCGGCCACTTAATAGCATTAGTTATGCACATGACAGTGTTGATAGCAGACACAGAAAGGAAACTACGGGAAAACATACAAAAGATATTAATGGAAAACTAAACGAAATGGCTAAATATAAACTGTAAGAAGAGAGGCAGTATGATTGTCAGTTTAAAGAAGATTCCAACACAGGACTTACAAATTGGAGATGCCAAAATCAAACAGGGACAAAAACTAGGAAGTGTTTTCATAGAGGAGAATATGTGCATCATTGAAATTCGAAGGTACAATAGGATAGCGAAAGATGCTCTCCAAAAGCTAAGTCAAGTATAAAGAAACAGAGAAAATCATATTGAACTGTTATCTAATATCGGTCACTATACATATTTAGATGAAGAGAGACTTGAGACAATAGAAATGTGGTTCTTCAAAAGGCTGCTGAGGAGACCATGGACTGATTAGGTGAAAAATCATGAGGTTTTAGAGAAAAACGAAATAAAATGAACTCTTATACTTAACATCAGAAACAGTTAGTTGAAATGTCTAAGACACATAATGAGGAAAGGAGGCTTTGAAACTTTGATACTCAAAGGACAGACTTATGGCAAGAGGAACAGAGGAAACAGCGTGTAGCAAAATTAAGAAGCTTGTGTAAATGGTTTGCAGAATAGGGATTGAAAGATATGGCAAAAAAGTGCTACCAAGAAAAGGAAAAATGGCCACGATCGCCTGTCCAAAAGAGAAAAGTCACATAGGAGAAATGAATGTAAAGAAAAGACTATTAATAGTAAGAAAACAGGATTCAAGTTTATCAACAAGAGAGGCAATCCAAGATTGCCTATCTATCTACTGGGGACGTCAGAATCGAGCAAGTAAATAAATTTACAGACGACGGAAACGTGACACAGAAATCGAAGACGCAATTGAATAGCAAAAGGTCTATTTCAGTAATCAGCAGCCTCTTAAAAGATGCAAAAAAGTTCATTTGAAACAAAGAAAAGGACGCTGAACCCCCATGTAAAATCTTATCTTCTATATGATAATGGATACTACACAAAATGAAGAAGAGTTTTGAAGAGACACCTATTTTATCCTTCCGACAAATGCTGAGAATATCATTAACTGAACATTCAAGCAAAAAGGAAAAGGGGGCTAAAAATCCCGATCTATTTAGAATCAGATTTCTGGGAGATATGAAGAAACAAGGGTCTAAAGAAATTAACACTCATAAGATAGGTTGAAGGCAAGAAACGTAGAAGAAAATAACAAATAATCTATTTAACGTTTTTGTGTGAATGGAAAAGGATGTTAAATTATTACAAATTACGCAGAACAAAAAAAAATCTGGAAATCGTAGCAAACTATGATCGCCTACGTCGTGATGGGGGCAGAGTACATACAAGAACAATATAGGTTACAAAGATAGCCAACTTTACACTAACTTAAGCATTAACTTAACACATTAATAAATCTACTGTTTCTTCAAACATTGAATCTAGCTGTGAGATCTTTTTTCGATTTTTTTTTGTATTTAGAGTATTGATAAAATACATCAAAGAATCTGCAATTTTATTCGTCTTGACCTGGCATTTTGGCCTCTGTTATTATCACACCGCCGTAAAGAACTTTCTCTGTGCCTTTTCTATAAATATTTCAATTGTAATTGTTCAGATTACATTTCCTTTATGATATCTAGACTTTATGAATTTCAGCACAGTATTGGCGGCAATATCTCATCATTTTACAGTTAAATTTGTTAGATGTAACTGTAAGTTTTATGCGCGACAGTTTTTTTTTCTCTCGCTAGCGGAACTCTTTACCGTCATTAAGATTTAAATGCAATGTCAATCGTTGTTTTTTTTTTTTTTTGTCTTCTTAATTTTTGTTCTTTTTTATTCTTTCTCCTTAATAATGTTTTCTTTTTGCACAATCTCTCATGGACAGTAAACCTTTGCACCTTAGTTGCTTTATTGTCTTTCTTGGAGGGAAATGTTTAAAAAAATGTGTTATGCAGAAGAGCTGCAAACAGCAACGGAAAGAACTGTGCTATTTAATCAGGAAATAATCTGGAAGTCCGATAGAGAACCACAAATAGATTAGGATTAAGCAAAACGTATTCAGAAGAGCTGTATAAAATCTACTATCTATATTTCTCATGTTGTCTGTCTGTGTGTCGGTCGTGGGCGTTGTTACCTCGCCCAGGCCGCATTTCTCACCCGATTTCGATGCGGTTTTCAACACAAGTTTGCAAATGGCTGCCGTAAGGACATGACGGAGCCCGATTTTTGAGTTCGGAATCAGGTTCCGAAAAAATCGATAATCGAGAAAATCGATAATCGAAAAAATTCTGCTTACAGAAGGAATGATCGCATTTCAACCAAATTTGACACCCTCTTAGAGTCTACCATTAGAAGTGTTGTCCGGAAGTTTCATGACCACGGACCCCTAAACAGCGCGGAAAATCGATAAAACCCAAAAACATATACGCCCAGATTGCGTCTGAACCGCCATATCGGTTTTTAGCGAAAACCGAGCGGATTTATGAAGAGGCCATTGGGAGTCATCATGTGAAGTTTCAACTCTGAGCACCCCCCCAAACAGAGTGCAAATCGACAATCGGTCAACCCTTAAAAATGTTTTTTTCCGGTTTTTTAACGCTGATCGTATTGTGTTTATTTTGTTTAGTCCTTTTTTCGTAACAGATTTAATGTTTACTATAGAGCTTAGAAAAAGTTGGCAGTGTGATATAGGCAAGAAGTAAGGCATGTAACAACATCAGCACGGCAAAGGGCACTCCTCTAAAGGCAAGGAAGGGCAAAAATATTTTACGTCAAGTGATAGCGATTGCAGTATTAGTCGTACTATTTTTTAATCAAGCACGGGCAACGAAGATAAAACAAGAAAAAATACGCTAGAAATCTTTTCGAATTAGTCTGTTCAGTTTTGTCTCATCAGACTCATCATATGGACAATTACAATCAAACGAGTAAAACAACGGATGATATCCATAGGAAGATGTTGGATGTCCTTCCTAAACTGGATAAAAAAAATTAAGAAATTTAATAAAAGAACAGGGATATTTCTGAAAAGGTTCAAACTCTTTTATCTTAATAATAACGTTGATTGACATTATATGAGAAAGAGTCAAAGGGGAAAGAAAATTGAGCATTCAGTTCTGATGTCAAAGGGCTAACGGCTTACACAAGGTCATGAACAATTGATTATAGGAAACGAAAATTTGCTGGAGAACTGAAAAGAGACAAAAGGATATATAACAAAATGTGAAAACTAAGACGAAAAATAAATGCACGTGTAATTAAAACAAGACAAAAGAATTGCAAGTGAGATAACAGGTACATTGGTTCGCAAAAGATATTAGAAGACAAAAAGTAAATGTCGACCCCAAATATTTCTATAAAAAAACTACATTAAATGCAAGGGTTTTATAGATTTTTTTTTCTACGGCTTATCAACCCATTGCAGGTTATTTAAAGCCAGAAAACATTTTTAGACTGAAAGTATGTTTTCTGGAGATGATATCGATTTAGTAATACAAGTCTACTTATATAACTCATAAGTGTATGGAGAAGTGGATTCGTAACTTTCATCTGGAAGGGATAATTCCTATTTGTAAATACTCATCAGTCTGATTCGCATTTGATTTATTTTTTCGTTTCTTCCAGTGAACCAGCGTATATGTTTTTTTTTCAGCTTTACAAGATGCAGGGGTCGAACTCACCATTTTTTTATGCCATTGTTTTTCTTTCGGTTCTTTTTTTCTTTTTTTCTTTCCTTTCTTTATTCATATATTTCCTTTTTTGTTTATTTTGTTTGTTTATTTCATTCTTTAATTTTTTTTTCCTTAATTTCTTGCATTTTAATTTATTCGTTTTTTTTCTCTTTGCATTTTTCTTCATTCTTTATGTCTTTCTTTTGGTTTTTCTTTCTTTCATCCATTCTTTACTTTTTGTCCTTCCTGCTCGCACTACTTCTTCGTTTCGTAATGTCTCCTCGGAGTACAAACTGATTTCTTTGCTATTCGAATGCCATTTTTCTCTTTCTTTTTCTGTATAAATAAACCGATGCAGAAACAATTCCCCACTTGATTCTGCGTTCAACATATACGGTCAAATTATTCATTTAAAACCTCGTTTATTCCAAGCTGAAAATAAAGACTGCAAATTTTGCTGACAAACACAGGCACAACAAACACTTATTGCATACACACACTCATAACGTCTAATCAAAATATATTTCGTTTACTTTTAGAATGTCCGTTTTCATGATGAATATACTTGGGTTTATAAGATTAGAAAAGGAAATAGAAATGGACGATTTAAGTTTCAACAGGAAATTTTAGAATTTCGTTTTCCTTTTTTAGAATTTTTTTTTAAAACTCGAATTACGCAGACTTGTCTGTAGTTATTATCCACTGTTTAAGAGTGGGACAGCAATCATAGTCACTGAATTTAGCTATGTAGACTAAAAACGGAGTATTACTGCCGTGATTCGGCTGGAGCTGCTCAATCTTCACATTTCAGCCTTGACAGAGTTCAAAATCTTTTTGTCGGTATTGGAGCAGATTACTTATTTTCTACTGAAGTCTTTTGCCACAGAGGTAAAACTGCAAGGCTCTTGTTAATCTGTCACTCTCCGTGACAAATGTTCAGATGAGATTCACTCTTTGGTTTCATCAGTTCAAACATTTATAGCTAGGAATCGACATGCTATGTACATGAAGTCGAATCGCTGACATTTTCCCCGCCTTCCAATAGTAAGGTGGAAGGTCCATTCAGACAACTTTTCCAGGGGAACTGTAAATATGGGAACAAAATCTCGCGTGGCCGCTTTTCTGCTCATAACATTTCCAGTCAAGGTTCTATTCTTACACTAAAAATATACGCCTCCTCCTACCTTCTCTTATATTGTTTTCAAACACCTCATTCAGTAACCATTTACCAAGAATCGCTCTTGAGCCTTTTTTACTGTTTACCCTTTAGTAAAGTAAGGTCTGGTATAAAGTCAGAAGTGTGTGGAACATGACGAGAATAGAATATAAAACATTGTATTAGGTTGGTGCAAAAATAATGACGTAAGAATGTCGTTTTTTGACGTTAAAAAATACGTCAAAAAACGATATTTATACGTCATAATTTTGCACCAACCTAATAGTAGTATAGTGCGCTAGATCAGCTCTTACCTATTACGCTATTGTATGGTCGTTATCTTCGGTTATTTATAGTTTTCTCCAAATGATTAATTTGCAAACTACAGCTGTACAACAAGGGTCTCTTTCTTAAGATTGGCTTAATACATAAAAACGCAGGGGTCACTCATCCTCTGTATGGCGAAAAAAGTACATCTGACAGTAAGGTCTCTGATCAGGAGAGTGGAGGCCATGAGGTCTGGAACCACCTCTTAATTGCTGTTGTTTCAAGGTTTAGCCGGGGTGGTAGCAACTGTTAGGGCCTCAGCTATGTGCAAATAGGGAACTCGTAAAGAAATCACTATATGTTTTTATAATAAAATGAACAACAATACATTTTTATAGCAAATGGACCACCAATTTAACACTAAAAAATATAAAAACACATTTTTTATAATAAAATTACCAACAGTAAATTTTATGATTTAAAAACTTTATATCTAAAAATAACATTCATTTACTCGAAAAGTATAAAATTATGTACAAAATATATTCAGTTGAAGTCATAAAATTGGATTCAAAATATTTAGATTTCGGTATTAAATAACCCGAGATTTCCCTTAAACCCCACTGAGACAGGTCGTGATTTTAACGTTTCCATTAGGGTCGTTGGTCTAAGCTAGTAATACCACCTGCACGTAATAGATAGTCATGCAACGGTGAGGGAAACGCAAGGGAGGAGAGAAGTCAAAACAGATACTACAACCGCAGCATCTACTCCGACGGGGAAAAAAAAAAAAAAAAACTACTCCTCCGCCAACGGCTCTTGATGAATCAGGAAGGAAAGCCCTTATGATTTTCTAGCATGAGGCCTGAAGTATGGGGCACCCAGTGAGGCACGAACTCACTGTTTAGTTGGAATTGTTCTATTGAGACAAGTTTGCTCACCATTGCACTACGTCGAAGTGACCTCGGCATTAATTAACCCATAAAGTTTGATAGGCCAAAAACCAACAAGCAGGTGTCACCTCAGAAGTTTCCAAATCACTGTACGATTGGTTTGCAAACCAATGACAGCCGCATCATTAAGCGCCTTCTTTTTTTTTGCGAAGATTGCGTCAAGGATGTCTCTGCGAACTTTTAAAAATTAATGGCTGGACAAGGAAAGAAAAACATAAGACGAGGAAATCAAACAATATGTTAGACTAAACAAAAATAAATACTGCAAGAAAATGAAAGTAAATAACATTAAAAATAAGGCAAATAAATTTATAAATACGCAATTTACTGCGAAATAAACTTCAACTCATGTTCTTAAATAGCATCGTCAGATCGAGGCTTTTGTGTGGATTTCATGTATGACGCTAAACGCATATTAAATTTTTCGCTGTTTACAACAGCTTTCTCAGACCAGTAGTTACAAATGGCTTCAAGCGAATGGAGGCAGTAGGTCATCGAGGAGACAATACCTCTTCAAACTACATAAAATGGCCATACAGAATCACAACTTATCAAATAATAGAAATCACATCTCTTGAGGACTGCAACAGCGGCAACAACAAAAATGGGTAGCACATGTAACGCAAAGAGAGAATAATAATGACGTAATCAAGATGTTTACGTTCCAAACTTCTTCAAACGAGACTTTTGGCGGGAAGCATATACCAATACTGGAAAGTTACTGAACATGAGAAACTGATTTTATTGTAAAATTGTTTTAGTAAAAGTCAATGTTTTCGTATAAGGAAACAGCTAATATTACCATATTTTCTAAAAGTTTATCGCCAAGCCTTTTCAGGGCATTGTTTTGTTTTCCTTACCTTATTTTTAATTTCATCATCGAATTTCTTTATTTCATTGCTTTACTTATTAATTTCATTGCTTTACTTATTAATTTCATTGCTTTAATGATCCATTTTCTTGCCTTATTAGAATAAAATTCAAAAACTTACTCTCGGGACGATTTATTTTACTCGATGTATCTTTTATTTTAATTGTCTTAATTTTAGATTCATTTGATTTTTTTCCTATTAAGATGTCTTACTTTTTATTCAATTATTTTCTTCTTTTTACTTCGGTTTTAATTTACTTTTAAATACTTGTTCATTTTGTTGAATTTAATTAATTAATTTGTAAGTTTATGGTTCTAAGATTTAAGTTACTTGCCTTTCAGATTTCATTGTCATTAATTTCCTTGTTTTGATGTTTCATATTCATGCCCTATTTATGTCGTTGCTTACTATACAATTCTTTACCTTACTTTTTTTTTAATTTCCTTGACATGTTACAATTTCTTTATCTGACATGACTAATTTTAATTTCCTTTCTTTTAAAATTGTTTTCCTTACCTTTTCGTTTAATGACTACATCTGAATTTCATTGCTTTATATTTTAATTTGTTTACATACATTTTTAAAATCCTTTGCCTTATTTTAATTTTCTCGCATAAAAAAAAAATAGTCTCACTTATTTTGTCAACATGGAAACTTTATAAAAGGCTTCGGCTTTTCTCTTCCGCTTCTGAAATATGTTGGTAATCGGAAGAAATTTTCTTTCAAATTTCTATGATAAATAGTAAACAGTGGAATAAAATCTTACATTAGTATTCTCCCTCAAGGGAGCGAAACAAAACTAAAGTGGGAACATTGATACAACGTGTAGCTTTTTAAGGTAGATTGGTAGAATAATCAATGGCTGGCATTTCACCTTTGACGCTTGTGCTTCAGGCTCTCCCACCATCGTTTTAGTGATTTTCCAAGCATAGCTTAGATGTGGCACAAGGCCGAAAGTATGAGGCACCCAGTGAAAATCTAACTCACGACTCGGTTTTAATTGTTCTAGCGCGACAAGCTTGCTAACCATTACACCACCTCGAGGTGCGCCTCCACCATCGTTTTAGAGGACGCTGTTGATTTACTATTTTCTTAAATAGGTTTTACATAGCATCAATTATGATGTTATCTCGAGTTACCTCACCCCCTTCATCTATGCAGGGCCGGTGCGTACTACTCCCTGACTTAGAGGAACCCAAGCTTGATGGGGGCCACGGTACTGTGCTTTGTGACACTTTCTTATCAACATTTGATCTTTTTTTCTACCTACATTTTTATAACTTAAAAAATTAAACTAAGCACAACCTACTATTATCGCGCCTTCTGGCGTCATTTAAACAAGAAAAATCTCCAGGTGATGTTGCTAATTACCGTAAAACCTTTTTTTTTTTTCTTGAGATGGAATGATCTATTATGACATGATTTGTATTTAGATATATTTATTTTCAATTTTTCTACATGAATTGCACACCTATATTGCATATGATCAATTATTGTATATAATTAGGTTATCTTGGGCACCGCGGGGTGGGGTAAATGATTAGAAAGCTTCTCTTACTAGAATAATAACGAATGAGTAGTGAATTCAATCCTCACCGGGTGCCCCTTACTTTCGGCCTTTTGCCACATCCAAGCTACGATTGGAAAATCATTATAATTAGGTTATGTATACTACCTTTCATAAGGTAATATACATATAAAACTATTTTATATGTATGCTAGCTTATGAAAAGTGAGATGTGGTGGAGGAGCCTTTGTATAACGAATTCGGGGTGGGGAGCACGGAACACCATGCATATAAAAAAGGAATGTTTTCTTTTGTCAGAAATGTTATGTGTTTACACGGCAGCGTTGCAGTGGGTCTATACGCTCCAAAATCCGGTTTCGAAGGCTAGCGAGTTGAATAACCAGTTCCGTGACTGTGTGACGCACGAAGCTATGTTCATAAAATATATGAAAATATATTTTTCTCTTTAGTAGTCAAAGCTCGATAGTCAGGCAATTAGTTTCATTGACTTATTTGCTGTTAGAGTGAGTTCATATCACAATGCAGGCCCGTCGATGCCTTCAGCCAAACTATGATGAATTTAGGTTAGGGTGGCGGACTTTGCGATTTGGGAGATTTCTTACCCCTGATGCGTTATTTCATGTCGTAATATGTTTTTTTTTATTACATTAGTCTATATGTAAGCATTGGTCGTGTTTTATATTGGGATCCTTAGGTAAACACTCGACTGGACTGTTGTAAAACACGGAACAAGTTTTTTTTTGAGATTGGAGTAAACACCTAACCGATTGCTCTCTGTTATGATGTTGATTTGGGGTTAGTAGAGACAAACGCCAAATAACACGTAACAATAAAAAGGGTTTTAATAGGTTGGTAAAAAGGTACAGAAATCGCCTGAGTAGTCAATAACTAGCTCAGTTAAGAACTTATCTGTCTATCTGTCTTAGTATTTATCGATCCACCCACGAGGATTAAATATGCCACAAGGCCGGTTTAATGTGGGTATCTCCGAGCCCGTAGGCTCGGCCAAAAATATAGCCTTTGAACCCGCCTAGACGGGTTCAGGCCCTGTCTACCTCCCCGGACGAAACCTTGCCCTTCGGCAAAGCTTCATCCGGGTTCCTCTCTGCTAACGCAGAGAGTTCGACAGACGTCGCTTACAGTCAAAGACTGTATCATGACTCAGCTAGACTCGGAGGTCTTACCCTCTCTGTCTATCTGTCTTTTTCCATGTCAACTGACATGCCACTATTTAAAGTCTTTGTTCACAGACGCAGACAAGTTCATCTTCAAGAGGGGTGGTAGGTTTCCGACACAACACTCTCCCAAGAAGTACTGGGGTAACAGGCAGATAAGGGACAGAGACGGGAGGAAAAAAAACACTAAGAAACCGCACCATGCAGCTTTATGAACAAAAATGCTGACGGGAACGACTTCACAAGACACCGAGTAACACCAACTATCTACTCATGGATGTTGGTTTACCCATCGCTATTATTGGCATGAGACACTTGACAAAGAACTGGATTTGCACAGGTTGAGAGGCCCATATCTAGATATACCAAGCTGTTAAACTGCCAACGGTGGAAACGCGGATATAAATAGTCTTGACAAGTCCTTACGCGAGTCGGGGTTTTTTCGCATCTGTACTAAGACACGTTCACCACAGTCGTACTTAAGCATATGGATAAGAATCGGTCAAACTTATGCTTGAGTTTAGGAGTAAAAATTGGTCGGGTTTATACTTGAGTCTATTGGCAAACATTAAACGAAATTTATACTTGAGTCTATATTGATTATGTTTATGTTTCATAGATACACGTTGATGGAGCGTATACTTGTCTGAATAGGCAAAGATTGACCGGATATAATTCGGTTTACTATTAAACAGTGGTGGGGTTTATGTTTGAGGCTATAGGTAATCATTTGTTGGGTTTATACTTTAATTTAAAAAGAATGATATTCATACGGGGGTCTGTGGGTACACGCTGGTCGGGTTTATACTTGAATAAGCATGATTCTGGCTTTTACTTTTACAGATGTCAGTTTGCCTGGAATTAAACAATGTATACAATATTACAAAGGCTCTAGCATGACTCCTTCATAGTCAGCCTATGAATTTTTCTGCCAACTCCCTTATGATTAACTTGTCTCTCAGGCAAGGTAATAGTGGACACAAGTATCGAACATGCTCTTCTTGGGAATTGTTCCAAGATTATCGAGTTCGATACTCACGTGTGCCCCATTATTTTTACCTTTCAATAGATTAAAGTTAACGATTGATATTTAAATTTTTAAACATGAAATTTGATTGGAAACTGGAAGAGAGTTCCAAACGTGAGAAGTGGAAAGGAAACTGTTAGTATATATATATATATATATATATATATATATATATATATATATATATATTTTCAACTATAAAATAATGAACTTGTCGCCTATCTATACCTTTTCAACTTCAAAATGATAATAATCAACTTCAAAATGGACTTATTTTCAGGTAAAAAAATTAATCAACTTCAAAATGGATTAATAAGTCCATTTTGAAGTTGATTATTATCATTCTAAAGTTGAAAAGGTATAGAACTGCGCTTAAATTGATAAAGTCTAAGTACTGAAGAGGAAAGTTCATCAGACCGATTAGTCTGGTGAACCATATATATATATATATATATATATATATATATATATATATATATATATATATATATATATTGAACAATAAAAAAAATATTAAAAAATTAAAACCTTCAGACACACTGGGTTGTAGATTAATATTCTTTCTTTTTTTTATTATTATTCCATTTAGATTTCTCGACTAGTTACGGCCGAAATGGCCATCATCGGGAGGAGAAATATTTCTGCTTGCTGGTAGCAGTAAACTACAGAAATTAATGTCTTGCTGGAGAAAATGAACTTTTGTCTGTAGTTTTCATTTGTTTTTTTTATTTATCTTTTTAACATGAATCTTTTAACATTCCTTGTGTTGGTCAAACAGTCTCTTTTAAGTTGTTATTTGAGATAAGAGCTGGATGGATCTATGCTTCTCTGTATTCGCCTGGTCAGTTTGACAGTTTTTATTGGACCTGGTGAGGGGATGTGTCTCTGTTTAGTGTTTGTGTGTGTGTTATTTGGTTCTTGGGGAGTGAGTGAATATGATATGCGTAAGCGTGTGTATTGCTGTAGGTGTGTGTTATCATTTGGCTCATTAGGGAGTGAGTGAGTATGATGTGTATAAGTGTGTATATTCGTGTGGGTGTGAGGATTCCACACCTTCGTAAGCATGTCTGTCTTGTGTGGGTGAGAAATGTGGGTAGGTTTGATTTGTTGAGTTATATATTAGTACTATCTATGGTTTAGCCCGGCTGGATGTTTTGTTTTTTTTTGACGTTGTATCCAGTTATTTTCATGGGACTCTAAAATCTTTCTAATGTTATCTGCTCTGAACTTTTCTATTCTCTCAATTATAGTGAATATATATATATATATATATATATATATATATATATATATATATATATATATATATATATATTGTAAGCAAATATATAGATATAGATCCGACAGTATGAAGAAAAATATATGGAAAAACAAAAATCCGAATATGCAAGTATGCTGTTTTAATGTTAATGTAATGTCGACGTCAGACGTTTCGGTCTAGTAGACCTTCTTCGGGGCATAGTTATTCAAACATAATTAACATTAGCCGATATTCAAGTCAACATGAAAAGACGATGGACATAAGAGTAAGACTTATTAAAACAGAATAACTGAATTTTTTAAGATCAGCGTTCCGTTTCCCAATATGATCACGTCGGCGTCACGTGGGCGATGTTGTGAAAACATATTCCTAAAATAGAGTATATTTTAAATGAAAAATGAAAATGAAAAAGAATTTTATTTTGATTTAAAATTTATAAGTACGTTTGTTGAGCATTAATCTTGATAGAAAAGGGGAAATATTAAAGAAGCCGGGTCTAGTATTCACCGTGCGTGAGATAGATATTATGCCTGCCTCATAAATCCGTCTAAGATTTTTATTATGAATATATTTTAAAATCTTCACAGAATCAAAATCGAAATTATGATCAGATTTAGTTATATGTACAAATAAAGCATTGTTTAAGTTACCGAGGCGAATATCTCGTTTATGTTCGAAAACACGAGATTTTACCCGGCTTCTTTAATATTTCCCCTCGTGGCATCGATGGAACACGCTAAAACTGCTGCTCTTTGCACATCCTATTCACAAAATTGCAGTACAATATATTATGCACTTAATTATAGTCTAGCGGTTTTAGGAGTTACTTTAAGTTCCAAATTCCTGATTACCATGTGGTTAACGCTACCTCAGAGAAAAGCTTACTTCTTGTACTCTTGATGAAGATGTATATAAAAAAGGTTAGTGTTATTGTGTCCACCCCTTTTTCATACAAGTGGACTCGACCAGAGTGTACTTGCACTACTGCCAGTGAATACCTAAAAAGGAGTTAGACGAGAGATACACTGATATAGTGAACAGTGAGAGAGTGAGAGTGTGAGGTAACCGCTTTTTAGGAGTCACAGTTGCGAGCACGTAGACTCAGAAGGAAGTCCTACGTCGATACTGAATTTCCCAGACTGTATATATATTATTATTGCTACCAACCACATTTCTGGATCTACTAACCGTATTACCAATTGTATTATTACGCCAATACATTTATTTGGTATATTTCATTCTTGCGTTTGTTATTCATTTTGAGACCGGATTTCATCCCGGAATCCACAACACTTAGGATAGAAGTTACACGCATGCCACCAGAGGTAACACAATAATGTTTACCCAGGAATGAGGCAGAAGAACTTCTCCATGGGTCAGAAGCATCATGCTTAAGCGGGACCCAGGCACTAAGACAATCTCGCCGGAATGAGCGGACTAAATGACCCACTAGGAAAATAGGATTACAAAGGCTAACTCGAAGATGGGCTGACATCTCCTACTCTATTTAAGAGCACTAACGTATACTGAGACCGAGTGAAGGAGAGGTAAATTAACTACGGCTAGAGGGAATAGAACTCTAACTTCATGGATGCCTTGATGTTTTTGAAAGTTACGATGACTTCTATGTACAGAACAAGAAGGAAACTTTTTTTTTTCTACTAAGACAGCAAATTATTAAACAACATCAGATTTAACCATTAATGTGTGTACTGTTGAGAAAATTAATAGGAGATGTAGAAAGAGGCATTGTAATACAGTTTGAACTGTGTATAATTTCACTGAGCACGACGTAAATGAAGAGGAAGGTAAAAGCTAAAATGTGTTCACTGTCAAGAATTCTCTCAATAACAAGAATGAGAAACAGAACTTATATACAAAATGAGAGTAAAAAATATCTTCTTCAGTCGATATAAGAAAAATTAAAAGCAGCGTAGTGTAAGTCACTTCCCGTTCTGATTGCAATTCTTGCCTCGAAAGCAACGGTTCGTTTCTAACAAACTTGAAGATGACTATAGCCGTCTTCGCTGTTTATCGCCCTCAGAATGATGGTACTGCAATGTTTGAAAGAATATCGAAGAAAATTGATATCCTCTCCGTTTCTTCCTCAACTACCATTCTCATTTGTGGCGATGTCAACATTCGCCAAAAAGAGTGGCTAGTCACATGACGAAGATTGGAAATACTGCTAAGAATTCTCTATAGATTACAAGATGACCCAGATTGTAGAAAATAATACTGGTTTTCCTGATACAGCTGGGTATTATGCTAAACTATTAGACCATTTCTTTGCTGAGACTGACTTGCTAAAATTTTAAAATAACATCATTATACTTTTAAGACATGTGGCATGAGAGCAGGGTCACTACTTCTGTTGATTTTTTCTTTCTTTCCACTTCAGTTCCGTCAAAAATAAGTATTTTAATACATACATGAATTTAAATTATAAATAGTAAAAAAATAAACAAGTGAAATATGTTTTTTTCTGATGGCCTAAACTTATTTCCCGTCGAGGTTTCAATAGGATTAGCAGATTCTTGCAGTTAATAGAAGAGAGCTGATTAATATATTTTCTATCAACCATGGTGAAATGACTGAAGGCCAATAAACAACGCAAATCATAATCACAAATGATTTGTCTCAAAGGCGATCATGGTTCTCCACAATTTCTATACCTTGTTGGTGTGAGCAACATTTGATTCGTTATTCCCGCTCTGCCTATCCGTCCTTCAGTATCTTCTGTGCGTGGTAAACTATCCAGGACATATTTCCTCATAATCAAACCTAGAATTATCAACTGACTTATTTTCTGAATTTAAAACGAAATGTACTTCTAATTATCATTTTCTTTGCAACATCCTCATCATCCACCCAGAGAACAACATCCCTGTTGCGTCGAATCTCTTCTTCACTTGTGAGAAATTTCTCCTGCATTCACTGCCATTTGTTTTACAATAATGTTCAACACGTGGAAATCTCAAGAGCCACCAAAGGCAGAGGATCACAAATTAAGAGGTAAGTGGCACAATTATGAGGATATTTAAGAAAGTCATATTAGCTTTAGACTTGAACAGGTTAAGATTGTAGTGATCGGAGTGCATCTCTTTTGGAGTCGGTTCCACAAATTCGTGGAAATAGTCTGGTCGAGTGGAACTTACAACCTACAAATGGAACGCCAAATGATTGCGGGCGGTTCCCCACAATGTACGTGGCATGGTGGTTAAAACTAGTGGAACGATGGAATGTTGTTAGCCTGAAGATTTTCCATACAAATAGTCATAAAGTAGCGATAGGATTGCAGCGTTTCGTCTTTGGCAAAGTGGTTGTAGTGAGGGAGATATTTCATTACCCATAACGCCGCTTTTAACGAAACCTTCCTATCTCTGAAATACGGTGGAATCTTGGTTCGCGAATTTAATTCGTTCCTGAAGGCCAATTGTAACGAGAAATATTCGTAAACTGAAACTATTTTTCCAATAATGAATGAATGTAGAGAAAACAAGTTACAGTACAATAAATTTGGAAAAGAAAAGAACGCCATAACACACGAATGTATACAACACGGCGGTCGACTCAGAAATTATTCTTGCTATTTTCTTCTTTACTTTCTTTCTTTTCCATTTTAGCTATTTTCTTTCTTTCTTTTTTACTTCTTTCTTTTCTGTTTCATTTCCTCGTTTTTTGTTTTTTTTTGTTTATTTTTTTTTTTGTTTTTGTCTTGACGATATTTTCCTTTCTTTATTTTTTTCTATTTAGTTTTTTTCTTGGGGTTTCTTAATTTCTCCTCTTTTTTTATATTTTCACGTTCTTTCTTGCTTGCTAGTTTTATTCTTTATTTGTTTGTTTGTTGCTTTCTTAATTTCTTCTTGAAAACATTCGCTTTCTCATCTATATGTTTATAATATTTCTTTATTCGCTACTTCATCTCCACCAATATCTTCCCCGTTTTATTCTTTAGCTACGCCAAGGGCCTCATCATCTTCAACGTCTCCATATACGTTTTTTTTTCTTTCTTTCTTTCTTTCTTTCTTCTTGAAAACATTTATAACTAGCAGTATGGCCCGGCGTTGCCCGTGCTTGATTCAAAAATCGTACGACTCATACAGCAATCGCTATCACTTGACTTAAAATATTTTTGCCCTTCCTTGCCTTTAAAGGAGTGCCTTTTGCCGTGCTGATGTTGCTACATGCCTTACTTCTTGCCTATCTCACACAGCGAATTTTTTCTAAGCTCTATACTAAACATTAAATCTGTTACGAAAAAAGAACTAAACAAAATGAACACAAAATGATCAGCTTTAAAAAAGAACACGTAATTGGAAAAACCGAATGAAAAAAGTATGTTAACAACAAATACTTTTTCACACCCAAACCAGTTCTGCGGAATCAGAATCAACGTTGAGTTTAAGCAAGCGAATGAGCCAATTGGAGTAAAGTGCCATGCAGATTTAAATTTTTCCCACTTGTGACGAATGCAGCTATCGATTTTTTTTGCATGCTAGTTAACTTTCGTGTCAGTTAGCTGTTGGCTCTCACGCTGGTCAATAGAATCTTCCTACCTATTCGTGGCAGCCAGCTATATGCTCTCACTCTACATGAAAACTGCCATAGAAGCATGAAAAAGATCGATTATTTCCACTATCGATGGGAGTTGGGAAATGCAAAGTCGGCCTTTCCGCTAACCGTGCATTCGTTACACACACACACACACACACACACACATCCTGCCTTGTATAGATAGAGATATTTCTTTATTCTCTTCTTTATTTCCACCAAAGTCTTCTCCGTTTTATTCTTCAGCTACGCCAAGGGTCTCATCATCTTCAATGTTTCCATACATGTCTTTCTTTCTCTCTTTCTTTCTTTCTTCTTGAAAACATTCGCTTTC
Organism: Acanthosepion pharaonis; assembly: GCA_903632075.3. Lineage (NCBI taxonomy): Eukaryota > Metazoa > Mollusca > Cephalopoda > Sepiida > Sepiidae > Acanthosepion > Acanthosepion pharaonis. The sequence goes on along the minus strand of CAHIKZ030005352.1, from coordinate 2,002,545 downwards.
TCATCCACATGATTATAATTTTTCTTTATTCTCTATTTTATTTTCACCAAATTCTACTTATTTTCCTTCCTTCCTTAATTTCTTAATTTCACAAGCTTGGCACATCACGTATTGTTGAATCCCATTAATCAATCACCCAACCATGTGACAGCCTGATGTTAGGTAAAACTTATCTGTGACGTGAAAAATTGACTTTAAAAGCTTAGAGGGTTTCTAATATCTTTCGTTTTATCTTCGCGCACACAAAACAACACCTACACGACATACGTGCTTAACAACAGCGGAATTACGTAGCGCAAAAGTTGTGGCTAGAAAAGATGATACAAGCAAATTTATGATGAATACTTGTTGTGATTCGACTTTTTCGTTCGCAGTTAAACTTTTGGGAACGGTTGGAATTTGGATTTTTGAGCCGTGCCTCCTCACTGGATATATTAGCAATAAATGTCTTGTCACTGATAGTTGATGTAGAAGATGCTGGGGGGAAAATCATCGATTCCTTGTACCGCTCCAGAAAGTACCTGACTACTTCTGTTTCATGCGAAACTCAGTCATTACGCTATGGCAACTGCGTTTAGAAATAAACACTGTCGCCTCTTGAAGTTGAATTCAATGTCCATTTTTATATTTACATAAGATCTATACCTAATATCGAGCACTTTAATCCATAAATATACAATACATTAAAACTACATTTTATCATGTGTGTGTATGTGTATGTGTGTGTGTGCACGCGCGTCTGTGTGTGTGTGTGTGTCTGTGTGTGTTTGTGTTTATGTTCGTGTATATATAATCACTGTATTCTATATATATATATATATATATATATATATATATATATATATATATATAATCTCGTTATTCTGAAAACTTATCATACTATGTTTATATATATGCGTATACAGACGTTTTTTATTATATATATATATATATATATATATATATATATACAGACACACACACAGACACATATATATATATATATAAATATATATATACACACACACACATCGTCTTACATTTAGCCATTATGAAGGATAAATTTTATTTATTGTTAAATAATAATTCACCTCTTAGACCAATATTAAATAGAACAATTATTATTTACGAATTTATATGTCGTCAACAATCATATTGGCCGCACTACAACCTGTTTAACAAGAAGAGTCACGCTACATTTTTTTGACCATAGCTCATTGGGATGCTCATGGATAGCTACCGGACCCTATTCGAAACATATTTGTTTATAATACAAATATAATAGCATCGACTACATGTAAAAAAACTAAAAGTAATGGAAGTCTATTTAATAAAAACAAAAAACAACACTCAATAATCTCAACTCTGAACGTGGACACAATATGATGACTGTTTTGAAAATGAAACCTTCTATAAAGTAAAATACATACGTACAACAATCTTTTTCCAGTTAACAGTTAATATAATTCATCCTTGAGGGTGGCTAAAGGTACAGCCGAAAGCGCTTGGAAAAATAAAACATTTGGACAGTTTTTGTATAATTTATCGACGAAAAAGAAAAAAATTACAAGGTCATAAAACTATGTAAAAAGTTAATCAAAGCCACTTGTCTGTCATATTTAATGAAGCTTGCATGAAAAAAGGATTGCTGCCTAAATACACAATTTATGTGCATATATATATATATATATATATATATATATATATATATAAAATCTCCGCATTATGTTATATGTATTATATATACAGTAGCGGCCATAATATAAGGAAAGGAAACAACGAAGACATAAATATGTGTATTACTTAAAAAGTAATGCATGATTAGCAATGAAATTTTTACCGAATAAAGATTAGGGTGTAATGCATAAATATTATACAAAGTTACAAAAATTTACATAATAGTTTTTTTTTTTAATAAAGATTAAATGGAACAAAGGACATAAGCTACTAGACAAAAGTTAAGGAACGATGTTAATAATTTGCAGAAACTTTTAATTTACATTGTTAAAAAATCGATGGAGCTTTTCAACAATAAGTAAAAGTTAATTTATCATGAGGACTTTATTTTTAAGCAATATGGCAAATTCTACACGCAAAACGCTCTCTTTTGAAGAAAAAAAATCATTATCGCTAACTATCAAGAAAAAAGTCAATTTCAGAAATTTCTGATATTGTTCATAGGTCTAAAAGTGTCGTTCATTGGGTAATTAGCAGGTATAAAACCGATAAAACGTTAGATGCAAAACCAAAAACCGGCAGACCTCTAAAAACATCGCAAAGAGAAGATCGAAGAATTGTTAGAATATCTACAAAAAACCGTTTTGAAACTGCTACATCAATTGCCCGTAAATTTAATGAAGAGACAGATAATAAGATATCAAGGAAAACGGTTGCTAACAGATTAAAAAATGCGGGATTGCATGCCCGTATTCCAGCTTCGAAGTCTCTCATTTCAAAGCGAAACCAAATGGCACGACTGGAGTATGCGAGAGAACATGTTGTTTGGACTGACGCACAATGGGATACAGTTCATTTCAGTAACGAGTCCAAGTTTACTATATTTGGTTTTGAGGGAAAAACTTACGTACGCCGTAGAACCGGGGAAAAACTGTCTTTTCAATGTGTCAAGAAAACCGTTAAGTTTGGTGGCGGCAGTGTGATGGTGTGGGGAATGATTTCATCTGCAGGAATTGGCCCTATCATCAGCGTACATGGCAATATCAATGCTGAGATTTACAAAAGGCTTCTTCAGCAGCATGTGGTACCGAGATTACACCATAATCTTTATGAATCTCTTATTTTCATGCAGGACAATGCACCTTGCCACAAGGCTCAGAAGGTTATGGCTTTATTTGAAGAAGAAGGAATCGCCCTAATGAAGTGGCCAGCCCAGAGCCCCGACCTGAATCCAAGAGAAAATGTTTGGAAGATAATTGGAGAAAGGGCTCAGAAAAAAAATCTGAAAAACCAGGATCACTTATGGGAGTTATTGAAAGAGAATGGGAGGGAGTTACTGCTTATTTTTTTAAAGAAATTAATTAGATCATGTGGTTGACGATGCAGAGAAGTCATTGAAAATAAGGGGATGTTTACCACATATTCAATTTTGTTGATATTTTGTTCACAATCAAGTATTAACAAGATCGTTCCGTAACTTTTGTCCAGTAGCTTATTTCCTTTGTTCCATTTAATCTTTATTTTTACAAAAACTATTTTGTAAATTTTTGTAACTTTGTATAATATTTATGAAGTACATCCTAATCTTTATTCGGTAAAAATTTCATTGCTAATCATGCATTATTTTTTAACTAATACACATATTTATGTCTTTGTTGTTTCCATTCCTTATATTATGTATGCTACAGTATATATATATATATATATATATATATATATATATATATATATAGATAGATAGATAGATAGATAGATAGATAGAAGAGAGAGAGAGAGAGAGAGAGATTTGGTTGGATTTATGTGAGTTTGTGACCCTGTGTTTCACGAGTTTGTCTGACGATCGCAAAAGCGTGAAACCCAGGTTCACAAACTCACATCTATCCAACCAAATATTTTAGCTCTGTCTCTGATATTGAGCGCTTTCTAATAAGTATCGTGCATATAATATATAAATAATTATATATATAATACATTACACACACAAACACACAAACACACACACACACACACACACATATATATATATATATATATATATATATATATATATTTTATATACACACACTTTTTACATATACATATATATATGTGTGTGTGTGTGTGTGTGTGTTTGTGTGTGCGATCTGTGTATTATATATATATTTATTTATATATATGTTTGTGCGTATCTTATACAGCAATCTATTTCACGCGACTTTAAATATTTTGTCACAATTTCACAACGGTACTGATCAAAAAATTCATTTCACTAAATGCTTTCGAGGCGCAATCACTCGCCTGACGAATTTGAATCATCTCAACAAAAATAGTTTAATCTCGAATCACAATTCATTAGTTTCATGTAAACGAATCACGACACTTAAACCGCCTTCGGGCAAAATTAATGCAATCTCCCTGCCATCTCCAACACAGATTCTTCCAAGCAACAATCTATTTAGATCGAAGTCAATTGGATGTCTGCGATAGATCGTTATAAATATTCTTATAATATTTCTTCGATTTCGTCCTAATAAACATCCTCGACACTGGTTCAGTTGTACCAACCGTTTTGTTCTGAGAAGTAATCCATGATAATAAAAGACAAGTAGAGATATTTACGTCTTCAGTCGTCAAAAGTGCAATGAACTTCTTCCATTACGAAATTATAACGGCAGGAGATGGTATAAGTTTGCTGGACAATAATGCGCATGCTCAATTTCATTTCTAAACCGCGTGTGTTATAGAAGAGTGCTAGCACATACACCTCTCTTTCTCTCAATATTTCTCTCTCTCCCCCTCTCTATCTATCTCTAGCTCTTTTTATCTCTAATAATATATATTATTACTTGAATCGTTATTTTTTAATAGATATCCATGTTTGAGTATAACGCCCCATTTCTTTTTGCTTCCTTTTATGTTCAAACAATGGACATTATATCTAGTGGACTGCGTATTTCAGAAAACTTAATGAAGAAAAAGTCCTCTATGGCAGGTTCCGATGTTTCTTCTAGAGAAATCACTGTTTGATGCGGCATGCTTTAGACTCTTGGCCGGGGAGAACAGCCCAGTCAGTCGCTTATGTGCCATGCGTAATACACGCTTTGTGCGATCATGTATCTTTCGATACATGACAGACCAGGCAGATTTTTTTTTTTTCCCCGGAGTATGTTGCCATATCTTTCTGCGGTAGACCAAATGCCATCCAAGGCTATAGAACCCGGTCTATCGAATTCGAATTCGGCTACCACAGACCTTTTAAAGTATGCACATCTCTATATTAATATATTGTAGAGAGCCCATATCTGCACGATTTCTTATCCGAAATCTGAATAAAACAACTTCTATAGAATTAGTGGATCTTTATTTAAATCCCATTTTATTTCTTATTACTTCAAACATTAATTTTAGTGAACACTTAGACATTTTATGCGGAAAAACTTAAAATACATAGTTAATGGGAAAAGCTTAAAAAATCAACGAATTGAGAACGTCCATAGAATGGGAGTACGTGCAACTGCACTAGAATGATCCTTATTGTAGATTCTATTAGCATTTAAAAATGAAATGTAATTTCATAAACACTAACTTTATAGCTATTAAAGTAAATATATTTTGGAATGCGATGTAAAGGTTTTGATGGATAAATTATCATCTGAATTACGCAAAAAATGAAAATAACATTGCCATCTCATTTTAAGAAATATATTTACCAAAATGACACAAAAATATCTTGGAATACTAAAGAGTAAATTTATTCAATAAAATCGCGATTGGCTTTAATCCTGGTCTTCAGCCGACTCCGGAATCTCTTGCAACTCTTCTGGACGGTCTCCTTGCGTAAGTTTATGAATACTGCCATAATCTTTGCCTTCAGTTTATTTTTGGTGTTAAATCCAGATTTGTTGAGTTTCTCGCTTAACTGCGCCTCGCAAATAATAATCTGGGGTGCAGTCTAGGGAGTAGGTGGTCAGATGTAAGCAGTGATATGGCCGTGGAAATTGTATGACAACTATGACTGGGTTATTTTGCTTGCGTGGCATTACTTTTGCTAGAATCTTCAGCAGCCACCCTCTTAGATCAAGACAATACTACCTCACTGATTGACTTGGAGGGTTCAATCACAGTCTAGATTTCACCAACACATTCGAAAGTTCTTTTCTTATCAGAACGATCTGAGTGACTTTACCGAACTGATCACGTAATCACCATTAGACCCATCCAACTCTTTCCGAATCCTCTTCACTGTCTTCAAGTTGTCACCCAGTCACTCTGAAATGTTTGTATTGGAGCTTCCGGTGCGAATGTCAGACATTTTAGCCTTCCTCGATAGCAGCGAGGCTTCTCCCACTTCTTACTTCCAATTTTTCCAATTGGATTTGACAGTAGAATCAGGTGTTCTCTGGGCTGAAATGGGAAGATTGTGTTACATATCCAGCATTGGGTTTGTGTTTGCCGGATATTGACGTCAAAGCCGGGCCAAAACACCCGTTCTCGTGCGTTTGCCATCATTCCATTGACACCTGAAGCTGCCTTGGTATAAAGATTTTGTTCTCCTTTATAGACACACCTTCCAGACTATACAATTAGTCTCCCATTTGTCGAATGTTTGGTAATAATTCGTAGCGCGTCTCAGGGAATCTGTTGTGAATGTACTCTGTTGACATACGTCATTTGGCAGCCACGACCCTGTCCCAGAGTACAGATCTCAGTTAAGGTTCGTATGCTGGGTTGTTTTATTGGTCGTTGCTCCAGTGTGTTTTGGCGACGCCGTATATCTGGATGTTCAATCAGGTGCGTAGTTTAGCTTCCCCGGAACGTGCTAAATGCGAAATTTGTACATCAGCGACCGTTCTTTGAAAGCAATCAAGCGGTTTTTTTTTTTATATTCTCTAGGACCAGTTCCGAAAATATTTTCACCATCCGCTGTGACCAGTAGGCTTGGACATCCCAACATGAACATTCTGCAAGACTCCAAACTATACATGATCGCTAGGGCTTCTTCTTCTACGAGGAAGTAGCTGGATTCCGCGTCTGGTGAAACCGGGATACAGTGGTCCTCACGACAGTTAGGACCGGATTCTGTTCGGAATCAGCAGTTTTTTTTGGGTGGGGGGAGAAAATATCAAATATCGCCCTATCCATCTCAAATGTTTTAAACCCTTTCTTGATCATCCGTATGATGTTTCGTTTCGACTTCTCGGAATGTTCGTTCAGGGTTGCGTCCCAGTATAATTTCCGGTCTTTCTTACGTAACAATTCTCGGAAGGGTGCCATTGCCTCGACCTGCGAGAAAGCGTACGATACCTGATTCACTAATCCAAACCAGGACCTGATACTTCTGATTTATGAGAGTAGGGAAGTTGAAAATGTCTTCTATCGGGTTCTTGGTTGGCTTAACTCTATTCGTCGTTATTAAGAAAATGGCAAATTCTACTTCGTCTTCTGCAAATTGAAACTTGTCTATATTGAAAACTATTCCACTCCCACCGCAGTGGGTAATATATTCCAACATATGCTAGAACGCGGATTCTATGGACTCGTCTTATAGAAGTGTGCCATCAGTGCAACGGGATTTTTGTGTGTATTTACTGTGATATAATCAGATCGGCGGTTTGTATCCGTCCTCCGACGCATGGAACCCGTGGGGTGCTCTAAGGTGCCGGTATCGGCCCCAATCTGTTATGAATGTGGTTGCGTCTCGCGCAGCTGGGGAAAATGGTAGAAATGCATTCCACACATCCAGAACGGAAGGGGGACGGTGTGTAGTGGGTCTCCCTCATCGAAGCAGCATTTAATTTTTGAAGGTCCATTTTCCTTCTGGGTGACCCATCCCTTTCGGTGCAACTACTATTCTCGAGCATCAAGTTGTCGGGGTGCCTGCTAGTACCGGTTCGATGATGTTAAATGCGACGTCCCGTTCGAGGTCAAATTTTACCCTCTTTTTTCTGTTGTGAGGGATCGGAATAGGTGTGTGTACCGCTGACGATGTCACCCCTTTGTTGACCATGTTTGCCGCAGTCTCTGAATATGGAATTCAGTGAAGTCCGTAATCTGTTCAATATCAGAGGTTGGCAGTGAAGATTCAGAGAAAGTAGCGGTTGTTAAGTAATTCTTTAAGTCTTTGATATCAGGTTGGCAGTGTAGACAATTTGGGAGAAAAAATGGCTGCCTTTATACACGTCGCATTGAATATTTTGAGCTTTCTGATTGGTTAACCCTTCTATTGGTGAACTATAAAATGAGTCAACTCATTTAGGCTAGCTCACTAGTACATACCCAAAAAACTGCAACACCCTTTGACAAAAATTATTTCCAGTTCCATCCCGGATGTGTTCTCTGACACATAAACAACTTGCTTTTTTTCTCTGCTGCCGACTCTGATGCGAATAAAGCGTGCGCTAGTATCCGCAATGGCGTGGATGTGATACACTTGACGGTTGAGTGGATCATTTACGGTATGTCCAAATTTGCCATTGGATTCGACTATTAGAGAAACCTTTATTTTCGGAGAAGGTGGTGATTCTGGAGTCGCCCCTCGGAACCTGTCTTTATCCTAAATGCGGTGTGGTAACGTTAGTGACTTCTGTCTCCGTTCGAAAGATGTCTTACTGTTCCTATTTTCCCCATTGCCGAACATCGTTGACTTGTATTTGATCAAACTACTTGCCAATTCCGTGGTAGTTATATTCTTTTGTTTTCGATACACTTTTTCTAAGTGGCTTATTATTGCACAATTGATGCCCCGTATCTTAACTGCCGGACAGTTCTCCCGTTGGGATGTGATAGCTTTCCACACCCTTTGCATGTCATCTATGGTAAATTTCTAATGCTATCCTCACCTGGGGCCATCACCTCTACCCTGACATCACGGGGTTAGACTGTTTTGTAAGTGGGGTGTTGACTTGTCTGTCGTTTCAACGCTGTCCAACCAGTTAATTTTCTGTTCCAACAGTAATGAGATTATTAGCTTCAGCTACTACCTTACCTTGGTGTTCCGTATTAGCGAGTCCAACAACAAGTTGACCAACCAGTATATCCTCCGAATAATTGACTCGGTGGTTGCAACGTTCATTCGGACACTGGGTCGTAAATCCGCAGAACTTCGCCTGCGACCATAACGTTGCTAAGAAATGTGTGACATCTTCGCCCTCACGTGTTCTTAAGTTGTGAAATGTCTATGTACTTCCTTGTGTAGACCATTAACGACAACCTATTGTATCTGACAAAAAAGCTGCTGTTATATGGTCGATGTGTCATGTTTTACCCATTTTTTCAGTTGTGAAGAACCGGAATATGTGCGTGTACCGCTGACGATGTCGTCCTTCTGACAAAAGTTAAGTCCAATTGCTTCCCTGTCATCGCATGTAATAGTTGGTATGAGCATATGTTAAAAGCGATGGTTCCATAGCCATCGCCCTAAACAGTTCCATATTTATTACAACGTTTCGGCCTTCTTCAGGTGGTTGGAATGTCGAACTGATCCCTTTTATTTCCTCAAGGACACATGGCACAGTGGATAAAGGTGTTGGTTAGATGCAGAGACAGGTCATACCTGATTAAGGTGGTGGGTAACTTGGAGGGGGGAATTAACAGGAGATAACTGACATCCATTAGACATTGCACGTGGAACTCGAACAGTCTACCCCAGTGAGCGAAATAAAGGGTTCAGTTCAACATTCCAACCATCTGAAGAAGGCCGGAGCATACAACGGCCAAAATGTAATAAATATGGCGACAGAGATGAGGAAATAGTCTGAATAATATAAATAGTGTAGATAATACCTCATTTCAGAAATATAGATAGATACTGAAATAAATGCCGATATAAAACTACATTAAGACTATCTGTATAAGCTGTGCTGTGAAATGTAAATGGGATGTCTGGATTCTGCTTGTGTCCCAAGCTGCGCCATTTTATAGATGCCCCATACAAATTAAATAGCGTGTATTTCAAAATCCGAAAATGTCTAAAAACCGAAACACTTTCCGCTCTCCAGAATTTCGGATAAAGGATTTTCAAACTAGTATTGTTATTAGCATTAGAAGTAGTAACTTGCATCCTTTTTTCAGTACCAACCATTACCGTGTCATTAACCGAGGTCAGGTAAGTTAGGAAATATATATCCAGCTAAAGTGGAATGTTCTTGTAATGCTTCAGGCAAGTGTTATTTTGACATGGAGATAAATAATGATGCGATGATGTTATTTTAACTTTGTAATGTCTTTTTATAGGACTTCCACGCTGCCCACGTGTTATCTCCCAGTATCCGTCTATAGAGCCACAACTGAAGTCGTTTCGAGTCGCTTCCTAAGCCATTTGTATCAGGGTTAATGTTTCATTGCCATTTTTACCTATCTTCACAGAAAACCTGATGTTAATTTGCTGTTCCAGATTGCTTTCACTCATTTCCCGCCAATAGTAGGATATGAAAACGTACTCATTCCACTGCTGCTAGGCAACTAATAACTCCTTAGATATTCGTCTCATGATAGCTGAAGTTAGAACATGTCTGGATGTGCTAATAATTGTCTGACCCATTTACCCCGGCGATCTGCTGTAGTCATTTCTGGAATTGAATTGTCACAACATGACAATGATTTTTCTCGAAACTTCCATGTGTGTATGACCTGTCGGCCTAGAAATCAGTATTTTATATTCAGATCGGCGTCTTATCCCAATAAGAAATCCGTAACTATTTCTACAAGGTGATAGTTGTGATATTTAACAGTTCTACCTCAGTTTAGTACAAATCCAGATGAATATTATGCGCCATTTTTCATCCAATTCAGAGTCCAAGAGCCACGTATGATGTTGTTTTATGGACGTAATATTAAGAGGTAAGAATTATAAAGTGAGGATGTGATGTAGGATAGATAAAGATTAACCCTAGATTTGAAGGAATTGATTGAGGAATAATCCTCCCCGGAGTCTGTTGCACAAAGCAGAGACTCTTGGGAAGAAGTTTGCCGAATCGAACTGCTTTCTTAGAAATGGAATACAAGACGAATGAGGATCACTTGAAGCTGTATACGGGTCTTCATTGTAAAAGTCTGATCAGATGGAATATATATCTCTTCAGAACATTTCCCAGGAAAATAGCGATACATTAACGATAATACTGTGATGGTTCGTCTGCGGGAAAGAGGTTGTATTTGGGGAAAATAATACTTCGCCCATAAAGTTACGTAAACACTTTTGAACCCTGTCAAGGCTGGAAAGTGAGAATTTGGCAGCTTCAGCCCATATATATATTCCATTTGTGGTCTTATACTGACTCTTGTCAAGACAAATTATAGAAAGATAAATCCAAGAAACTAACCGTTTTACCATGGTCTTTGGCAATGGATTGTATATATGAGTTGCCTTTGATGTCTGTGGTGAATTCTAGCCCTAATAGAGGTTCAGAGCAAATAGCTATTTTGGGAGTGTAACTATACAAAATGAGTTCTAGGAATTCAGAAATCTTTGTCAGATAGTAAACGTCGACTTAGTAAATAATTACTTCAGTTACTCATGTTTATGCTCAGTTTGTTATGTTTTCATTAGCTTTTGTCTGAAGTGGAATAAAACAAACTTTCATAGGAATGTTTTGTTAGGAAGATTTTTCAATGGACGAATCTTTCTCCGTGTGGACTGTATTCTATATATTTCAGAAAAGCCTCCGCTGCTGGCGAAAATTAATGGTGCCTTTTAATGGTCATCAATCTTCTAAATGGGAACGTGTTTTTCTAATTTACTTCTCTGTGTGCTAATTTATAGGTACAAGTTTGAAACTAAACAGAAAAATACTAAAAAAAAATTATTGGGCTTTCGCCAAATGTGTGTCATTGATTGACTCGTTCTACCGTAATGTGGGTTCAAAAATGGCCGATTCTCAATGGATGGCGATGTAAACAAGAGTCGATCATATTTAAACTGTGGGCAAATAACAAAGCCACCACTGCAACAACTAAAACAAGAACTATAACAATAGTAGTAAAACATAATCATTAACGTATTATACTATTTTAGTAATACTATTATATTATTACAATATAATAAAATTATGTAATGTACTGTATGGTATAATACTAGCATTATTTTTTTTCTGTTGCTAAGAGTCGCCGGATGACGATTAGAGAACACCTGACCGCATATCTCTTTTTACTGAGCCAGCTATCAGTTTTCATGTCGTTGTTTCCTATATTAAATTTATTTATTTTTTGGAAAGCCACACTCTGTAAACGGATACAAGTGTATGGAGTGGGATGAATAGAGAAGAAGAAAACAATGCTTAAAAGAGCAAAATATAGGGAGTTGTGAGATGGATGAGATGGTTACGCTTTTTGGACTGTGAAGAAAGCCTGATTATATTAATCGATAATGAAATTGGGTTGTTGGTCGGTTGATTGTTCTTTTTACGACTTGTCAACATTCGCTGTTCTATTTTAATGCTGGTTATTTTACGTTGGTAACCCAGTAATAATAATAATCAATCAGACTAGCTTGCCTAAACATTAACCCTTGCAGGATTGGATAAAGCGCGGAAGCTTTGGTGTTAGAAAACAGATTGTATAGGAGAAAAGGCAGAGGGGTGTAAGAAATCAAACGACTGCCGAAAAGAAAACCAGTTGAAAGGAAGATATATATATATATATATATATATATATATATATATATATATATATATATATATATATATATATATTTATTTAAAAAAATTTGGAAAAAACAAACAAAAATCCTTAAATACAATTATGTTGTTTAAAATGAATGAAATTTTAAACAACATAATTGCATTTAAGATTTTTGTTTGTTTTCTTCATTCTGTCGGATCTATATACATTTACATTTGCTTATATATATATATATATATATATATATATATATATATATATATATATATATATATATATGTATGTATTCAACTTCACTGTACCGAGATCCTTGCTGATGCACATTATATGCACTTGCATGCAGGACACTAGCGGGACCGAAGTGTGACATAAGACACAAATATAAAAACTGAAATCGACCGGACATTCCATCACATATATATATATATATATATATATATATATATATATATATATATATATAAGACATCACGAAAATATTTTCGTGATGTGTTGCTTTCTTTTATGTATATCGTATTGCTCTCTAGTCTATACATTGAGCTCTCTACTGATCGAGCTTTTAATATTTTATATTAAATAGGACTTGGATTATCCTTTATACTTACGGATTTGTTATCTCTCTCGCACTCTCTCTATATATATATATATATATATATATATATATATATATATATATATATATATATATATATATATATATATATATACAAGTATAGGGTTGTTGTATACGGAATAAATTCCAATAACCAAAACTTTATTCTACATTCAACACTATCACTTGATAAGACACCAGAAGTGTTGAAACAAAATGGCTATTTTTGAAGTGATTTTATAACTTATTTATTTTGTAATTTTCGAATAAATTATATATATATATATATATATATATATATATATATATATATATATATGGAGAGAGAAACAGACATAAAGAGGGAGATTAGGAAGGGAAGTATAAAAACATAAAGAGATAAACAAAAGATTGGAAGGTAGGTAGCAATGGAAAGACACCAAAAAAAATATTAAATATAAAGAAAAAAAACGAAGAAAATATAAAATATTATATACTAAAATCCCTTATGGGGAAATAGACTTAAAAATGGTAGCCGTAATGTTGAGACTAGCCGCTTCCTTATAATGAAACATTCGGAGTTATTCAACAGACCAACAAATTCTACCTTCGTTTGGGATTTATAAAAGCTTTATATTAAAAGAGTTTTTTAGAAAAATAAGTTCAGTAGCTGTTATTTCTCTGTACAGTAGTGCTGGGGATTTACTTTCTATCCTTTTGTTTAAGTAATGCAGGATGTTACTATCTTGATTAAATCATTATTTTCTGTTCGAGTTACATGCGCTATTATTGCTGCTGTTGTAATTGTATGATTTGGTTTCTGTCATTTGGTACAGATCTTTGTTTTGATTCCGTAGGGAAATCTACAACAGCATATATTTGTGCATTTATTATTATTTTCAATTTTTTAAAATACTGTATTTGCCTTCACATAAGACATTTTTAATTTTTAAGTGTACGAAAAACTGTCCTGCGCCCAATACAGCCTTATTATGAATGAGATGCGACCAATTGCTGTACCGGTAAGCAAGGCGTCGGATAAACCTGAGTTTATTTTTAGTTCGTTGTTGCTTCCTGTGAACGGTAGTCTTCACTGTTTTCTGAAATAACAGTTTCTTCTCAGAATGTATTCAGTCTCTTCTCAGTTACATGCTGCATACTGCTGGTAATATTCAGTGAAATATTTTGTTTTTCCTGCATTTTTCCTGCATTTTATGTAATTATCTATGAGAATGCATTCACATTTATTGAACACGCTGATTGTTTTTTTATCAGTTTGCTTTGTTTATATATACCAGTATTCACTGACACAAACATTTATATGTACCAGTAGTCATTGAGTCAAATAGTTATATGTACCAGTAGTCACTGAAACAAATGTTTATATGTACCAGTAGTCATTTATAATAATGTACCAGTATATATTTTCTGCTTTAGTAAATTTAATTCTGTTTCATTTTAAAGGTATGATTTCATACTTTATTCTAGTATACTGTTATTATATTGTTTTTCCATGTACAAATCATACATTTATCCCTACAAAATCACTTAAAATTCAATAAATATATCAAGAAAAATATTAAAACATTTCCGCAAAATATCCTTGTGAGGGCGTGTCTTATGCGAACGTAAATACGGTAAACCATGGTTGCATAGCATTTAAATAGATTCCTAGATAGCCACTGAAAACTGGACGTGATAAAAGAAAAGGTAGAAGAAATGGTATTTTCATCTTTTCTATGCCATATCCTTTCAAGATGTGGGCTTTCATGGCACTCAACAACTTCATGTTTTGTTGATCTAATTCACTTGTGACATTTTGATAAGCCATCTTTTTTTTCTTTTTTTTTTTTTTGAACCGCCAGGTTAAATACGAGAAGTGGATGATCGCTGTTTTCCACGTTTTTCTAACCTTCATTATATCTTGTGAGTGTTACGTTCGCCAAAATATTTTTCTTCATTATATGATATCTCGACTACACGAATTTAAGCGCAGCAGGATACCAAGGGAGCAAAAACGATGTTTTAGAGGCAAAAAAATGACACTTATGATTAACATCAGGAAGAGACAGTTGAATATTCTGGGGCGCATATTGAGGAAAAAGGACTTGGAAAATTTGACACTCACAAGATAGAGTAAAGGTAAAAATGGACAGTGGAAAACAACGCACACCCTACCTAGAAATCTTGGGCGAATGGATAGCAGCCAATTGTTGGGAGAGATGGCAAAAAGAGAAAAGTCAAGAGCTACGAAGGACAAGGATTTATGGAGAGTCATGATAGCCAACGAAGAGACACGGGAAACAGAAGAACTTGATTGGCAACTATGACTCATCACTTTGCTGTTGAAATTTACTAGATGTAACCATAGATTCTATGCCAGCAGTTTCGCCTCTAGCCATTTATGGGAATCTTTTCCGGTGTTTTCCTTTCTTGTCAACTACGATCTTCAAAATTTTAAATTCAGCGTCAATCGCCATCATTTCTTTTCTTGAATCCTGTCCTTTTATTGTTCTCTCACCTCAGAAATTTCTTTTAAGGTTCTTTCACTCTCGGTAATAATATGCGTCTTAGTAGCCTTATCGCCTTGCTTTTGACGGACATAGAAAATACAGAATTAGTTTCTCAGTAAAGAATATTCCTATCTCACTGTCATCACAATAAAAATTAAAATTAATAGAAGTAGCCTAACGAAAACAGAAAGTATTTCTCAAATCAGCGATACAAAAAAAAAAAAGACAAAAATGGAAAGAAACCTACGTATTCAAAATAAAAAAAAATGTCCGCCATAACACAGCGGGATAATTTTGAGAAATCATAACATAATCAGATGATTAAATATCATAATAACAAGTTCCAAACCAAAAGATATTTAAAAGAAAAAAGATTCCCCTCACTATTTTGTTACAGCCGATAAAACTAGAAACATATAAACGCTAAACCTTCACACAATAATGTATTTTAAGTATCAGCTGTGAGGTTAGAAATCTTTCCCCTATACATAAGGATGTGACTATTGCAATTTGTTTACTTAATTTTCAAAGTTTATTTTAATTGAAAATTAATTTTAATTTTATTTTTATAGTCCTCATAAATTTGCTGTACAGCATTATGAACCTCATTAATAGAAACTTCGAAGTTGAAGAAATTTACATCGTAGACAAAGACATTTAAATCGAAAGCAAAGACATTTTTCTCGAAGGCAAAGAAATTTAACTCCAATACAAACAAATTTACCTCCGTGGCAAACAAACTTACCCCTGAGGCAAACAAATTTAACTCCATTGGACATACATTTTACTCTAAGGTAAAAGATTAACTCCATGGCAAACAAATTTACAAATTTAATTGTAAGGCAAAGAAATTTACTTCATAGGCAAGCAAATTTACCTTGAAAGGAAACAAATTTAATTCGAAGACAAGGAAATTTACCTATAAGGCAAAAGATTTACACCAATGTAAGCAAACTGACCTTCAACTCAAACAAATTTAACGCCAAGATAAAGAAATTTAACTCCAAAATGTACTCTGAAGGTAAAGAAATCATAGAAAAAAATGAATTCTGGACCAAAAATAACAAGCATTTTTTTATACTAAAAGACAACAAAGAAATCTTTAGACCTAACCGAACAGATAAGATAATAAACAAAAAACAAATATAATTAGGAAGAAAGAAATAAAATGACGCAAGAAACAATTGTCTGTGAACGAAGAAAGATTTTAGCCCTAAACCAATGGAAAAACATTTTCTACGCCGTAAATAGCATAGATTACTGAGCATTCACAAAAAATTATTTTAAAGATTTTTTTTTATCTATACATGACTGTAGAATGCCCACAAATCATATCTCTTCGACATGGAGTATTGCTGCCATATATGGTCTGGTGCACCTTCTGTTTACCTCGGAGTTCGTGACAAGATCCAGAGGCGGATATGTAATATAATATGCCCTGACATGGCATCTCGTCTACAGTTGCTCTCTCACAGACGCGCCGTCGCCTCTCTCTGTCTTTTTTACAAATATTTTCATGGTAATCGCTCCGATGAGCTGCTTTCACTGGTTCCCAGACTTCATAAATTCAAGCGCCCTACGAGGCTGGCATCCCGCTCTCACCCTTTCACTGTAGAAACTACTAAATGTAGCCGTTCCTTCTACTCCAATAGCTTCATACCTCGCACCTCTCGCCTGTGGAACAGCCTTCCCTATTACTGTTTCTCTGAGAGCTATAATCTCCAACTATTCAAATGTAATGTCAATCGACATCTCCAGTTACCTTGATCTATCCACTATCCCTCTCCTCACCCTTTCTTCTATCTCTCCTGTCTGCTCTTGCTCCAAATCTCCTGCAAACCCCTGCATCATAGTGGCTTCACGACTTGCTCGGGGCGTAATGCTTAAAAAAATAAAAAAAAATAAAATTAGAAAATACTTTCGATAATCACTATTTGGGCGGGGACTGCCCAGTCCTGACTTTCCAATCTTGATATACTTCAAAAGCGTCTCCGAGTCCGTGTGGGTGAAGAACTGTTTTTCACTCTCTAACCTTTCTCTTACAGATGAGACGTGGCGAGACTCTCACTACACTATTGCTACTTCCATGAAAAGTTCTCGGACGAACTACACTCCTTGGTACCGTCAGGTCTAACCTTGATGGCCAGGAGTCACCATGCTACTTACATTGTAGCAAACCATCCTCCACTCCCTTAGTATCCATCGGTAAGAAGTAATTTCTAATAGAACAAATTCTTCCTTTGAACCACTTCTCTGTCATATAGACTCCCAAGAAAATATTTTCCCGATTACTACAATCTTTACCTGTTCAAGTCTAAAGTTAACAATTATCTTCTCTTCCTACCCGTATGAACTACCTCTTAACTTAACCCTCTACCTCGAGTGGCCCCCGGGCCTTGTTTAGCGTGAACCTTTCTGTAAAACAAAAACTTTCAAAAGGTTTAAAAATAAATCAAGTAATCACTAAGAAAATGTTTTGGTGTGCAGCTGGTGAGACATGGCAACTGTCGCAACTCTGAGTTTCTAATTCTTAGAAAAACCTGACTTGATAGTCTGCTTTTAAATTAAAGAATTCTAGGGAGAGATACATTTTTAAGCGAAAGTCTCAGACAGGTTAACAGTGCATCATGGGTATCTTTTCTTTTTTTTTATTTATTACGAGACGCAATAATAAAGATAAAACTAAACAATACAATTCGGCATTTATTCGACAATGAAAGTGTTTTGACGTTAACCTAGTCTAAAGAAAATTACAGCCTATCTCTATCCGGCGAACATCTCCGTATTGATATTTCGGTAACAATACTTCCGACTGAAGAAAAGATTCTGACGCACGACAAGTAAAACGATTTGCATTTACAGAATATAAAGAAAAAGAAAAAAAAAAAATTCTCCAAAGCCAGAAGCACAGATTTAGATACAAAGACGAAGTACGATTCAGCTGGAAAATGTTAAATGATTTTCTGTAAGAAAAAATAATAAGAAAAATGCGATAGAAAAAGAAATATTTCAAATCATGACAGTGTCACCAATATTTGATTTTAGGAGACATCCACTCGAAATAGCGCTTTACGGAAGAATGATGAATAGGTGTTTAGTCGAGGAAAGCAACTTTATTATGGGGAGTTCGATTTTAACGAAGAGTTCTGAAATTATGGCCTTGTGCCAGATTAATTTAATCTAAGTAAATAAGCTCGGAAAATACCAAGTCGAAAACACCACACCCGCGCCTCACCATATATATATATATATATATATATATATAGATATTTTTATGTTTATACATTCTTTTTATACATACAAATATTTAAGTAAATTCTCTGTTTATAATAAACAGTATTAAACAACATTTACCGACCTGAATGTCTTAAAATAATTATCAGACTTTGTCCATTTCATAATATATATATATATGTGTGTGTGTGTGTGTGTGTGTGTGTGTGTGTAAGCAAATATATGGATATAGATCCGACAGTATGAAGAAAAATATACGGAAAAAACAAACAAAAATCGTAATATGCAATTATGTTGTTTTAATGTTAATATAATGTCAACGTCGGACGTTTCGGTCTAGTAGGCCATCTTCAGGACATATTCATAAAACATAATTAACATTAGACTATATTTAATTCAACATGAAAAGACGATGGACATAAGAGTATTTTAGGAATACGTTTTCACAACATCGCCCACGTGACGCCGACGTGATCATATTGAAACGGTACGCTGATCTTGAAAAATTTCAGTTGTCTGTTTTGATTAGTCTTACTCCTGCCCCAAGAAAGGAAACAAAAGGACGAAAGAAAAAGATTGATGATCGAACTGGCAGGGTTATCAAGAGAGAAGTTGCGAAGAATAGGACTATAACTAGCCAAGAATTTTCAGCCAGTCTAAGCGAAGAACAATGTGTTAGTTTTGCCTCTTCAACAGTCCGTTGGTGGCTGTTAAAACAAGGCTACAAATCTTGTACACATAGGTTTAAGCCGCTAACAAGCAAAGCCAACAAAGCCAAGAGACTTGAATGTTCTCTTCTCCGATGAAACGAAAGTTGAGATAAATTCAAAGGATAAGCGATCTAAAATCCGAAGAAGAAGCTTTGAAAGCTCTTTGAATTTAGCAGTAAGTACTATCAAGCATCCATTCAGTAGAATGTTCTGGGGATGCTTTTCTTTTCGTGGAACTGGTTTCTTAAAACCTATTGAAAAGACCCTCGGGAGCTAGCAGTACAAGAGAATTTTAGAGTCTTGTCTGCTCCCTTCTGCTGAAAGGGTGCAAATCGACCCCACCAAGCTTATTTTTATGCAGGATAATGTTCCCTGTCACAAATAAAAAATTGATGAAGGAATACTTTGATGAGAAGCAGGTGAGTGTTATGACATGGTCGCCCCAATTTCCTGATCTCAACCCCATAGAAAGCTTATGGAACATTATAAAGTACAGGCTCTCGAGAAAGCAGTTGAGCAAGAAAGAAGATTTGATTGTGAATTTCATTTCCGAATGGAATTCAATGCTTGGGGATGAGATTTGACAGAACCTAATCAAGTCAATGCCAAAATAGGTTGAAAAGGTTATTCAAAATAAAGAAGGACCCATAGATTATTAAATATTTATAACTATATTATCTATTATAAATAAATTATACCTCTATTATTCTCTATTTAAAGCTGTTCGATTATGTTTCTATTGATTAGCATGAAACAGACTGTCGCCTCTAAGTGTTGACTTATATGTTCACTTTTATATTTACATACGCTCTATCTCTGATATGGAGCACTTTATGCCATAAATATAGCACATGTTAAGACTATATTTCTTCATATATATATATATATATATATATATATATATATATATATAGCGAGAGAGAGAGAGAGAGAGAGAGAGAGAGATGTATATGGGAAGTATTTTCCATCTTTTCAGTTTCGGTCCAATAACAACGAAAGCTCTGTTTTAGATTTTTTTTCTGGTTTCCCGTGGGAATTTACATATAAATTGTCCAATATCTTCTAGGTGCTTTCGGCTTTCATCAAAGATGTTCAAATAGTTTTATTTATAGTTGTGGCACCATGCATACCTAGCGAGCTGAAAAGAAATATTCATAAATATATGATTTGTTTTTTATGGGTTGTCAACCATTTGATAATTATTTAGGGCTGAAAAATATTTCGGGTTTTAGGAATAATTCTTTCTTTACGTTCAAGCGATCTGGAAGAGGGAAAGAGAAAACGACGAAGAAAGAAAGAAAACATAATACGAAACCAGGTCATAAGCGAGCACACGCGGGCACGTCTGACAGATACCAGATGTCGAAAAAATATCAGGTCAAGC
Organism: Acanthosepion pharaonis; assembly: GCA_903632075.3. NCBI lineage: Eukaryota > Metazoa > Mollusca > Cephalopoda > Sepiida > Sepiidae > Acanthosepion > Acanthosepion pharaonis. Next base: position 1,981,881 of record CAHIKZ030005352.1, on the reverse strand, counting down.
ACCTGACCTACTTCCGTGTCCACGGAAAATAGAAGTTATTATCAATTGGTTGAAGAAACAAAGTTTAGGGACAATGAAAAATATATTTGATAAGTAACAAGTGGAAAGTGTGATGACAGTAGAGGTCTAAGTGGGTGGGGAAGTGTATCTAAGGATATGAAGACAAACCATTAATACGAAAACACAGACAATTTCCAGAATTGGAAAAAGCCACACAAAATGATGTTCGCTGAAATGTTTTTTTTTTTTTTGAGATAATGAAAATTTTTATTATCGGGCCTTTGGCCAGGAAAAAGTGAAATATTTTTATTCGTTCACGGAAACGCCAAAAGGTCTGAGAAATTTCTTTCTTAGATCATATCCAATTAGCGATAAACTGCTTGACAAATACCGCGTGTTAAAAAGCCGAAGGTGTCATCGCAGTCGATCATGATAAGGGCAATTTAAATTTTTGTTTTTTTTTTAAGCAAGATGTTTCTTCCCCCAGAACAAGGCCACGGATTGTCCACACCGGACTAAAGACGTCATTGGCTAAATAAGATCACATGACACAGGAAGGAGGAGAAAGATGCCCGACCGGGACGTCATTGGCTAAATAAGATCACATGACACACGAAGGAGGAGGAAAGATACCCGACAAGGACCTCATTGGCCGAAAGCGGTCACATGACATACGAAGAAGCGGGGAAGCGGGCATACGCCCTCAGAGACACAATAAGGAAGTGGGAGGAAAGTGAGTTACCGAAAATGGAAAATCCCTAACCAGAAATAAGAAGGGTGGATACGTATTTAGAATTATCAAAAGAGAAAACCCTGGCGCCGACAGACCCACCCCAGTTTTGACTGCGTCAATAAAAGCGGGACCCCAACCGACAGAAATCAGTTTGCGCCGCGGACGGCGAGGGAGTTTGAGCGGGGACGGCGGGCCAGGTTCATTCGCCCCTTTGCGGGCAAGAGAGGCCAGTTTGTTTGGCCTAAGTGAAGAAGTTCGTCCAACCCAAGCCGAAGTGAAGAAGTTCGTCCAACCCAAGCCGAAGAGAAGAAGTTCGCGCACTGTCCAGTAATTCAGAAGCCGAAGAGAAGAAGTTAATTCGCGCACTGACGGCGGAGATGAGTGACCAGTAATTCAGACTCTGAAGAGTTTGAGTTAGAGATCAGCCGCGGACGGCGAGAGAGTTTCAGCCACGGACGGCGAGAGAGTTTGAGTTGGAGTTTGATCCGCGAACGACAAGCAGGGATGAGCGCCCAGTGTTGAAACCGCGTCAAGATAGCTGACCAAGATTCACGCACACTTCTTGACTCTTCTTCAACCAAGAACAAGTAGTTTGAAGAGCGTCTTAGAATCAGACCACAGAAATAAGTTTTTTTTCGACTTTCGTCCAAAGACACACCGAAACACAATTTTTTTAGAGAGCAGACAACTGGAAGCCTTAAAGTTGCCTAGCAAAAGCGTCGTGCCACAATCCACAGAACGGGTCGGGAAGTAGACATAGTCCTATGTACCGAGCAAATAGATATAAAAAGTTTGTTACCTTTTTCTTGATACGTTGGACCTTGTGAGTTTTTATTTTATTTCTTTTTTTTTTTATACATAATTGTGTGTTATCACCCCCGTTAGACTCTACTTGCATTATGGCCCCAAGCCCTGTTTGATCTCGTCTGTCTAAGATCAAGTCACAACGTGGGTAGGCAGACCGGAGATCAGTGCAGTTACCCTGGTAACCAGGCGTTGGAAGCGGGTTGAGAACGACGAGGCTGGTATCAATCTAACCAAAGTGTTAGAACGTCACGTTTGGAGCAGCGAGGAGCGAACAGCTGACGCCGCGACAAAAGACGTTACAACTGGTGCTGTCCGTGACCAGGATATCAGAGCCTGGGGAGCACGTGACGTCACAATTGGCGCCGCGAACGGGATCGAACGACACAGTCGACGCTGCGACCGGGGGACGACGTCACATAGTATTGTGTCCATGTGCTTGCATTTTCCTTTCTTTGGTGGGTTTTTATTCTTGCTTCTGCCGCATCTTCATGCGTCGGTGTGTCTCATTTAATTCCATTTTTTTTTCATGTCTCGTGACTTATGAAAGGCTAGAAGACTTTTGAGTAATTTATATTCAAATACTGATTGGAAACCAGAAAAAATATCAGAAACCATGGAAAAATTAAATTAGACGATAAATATGGTAATGAAAATAATAACAAAAAGATAGGAAGAAGAAAAAAAATCGAACCAAAATCAAAAATCGATATCTCTTGTAAAGAAAAATGAATAAGTAATACAAATATTTAATAAAAAGGAGGAAATACAATGGCCGAAGGAAAAAAAAAGAACTGATTAAAATAAAGAAAAACAAGAATGCAGAATGTTTATAGATGGCTTTTTGAGTTTATTCTGTAGCAAATATAACCTACTTCTAAATAGTTATTCGAACGATTGAACACATTTTTCCTTTACTGTTGTGTTTTACCACATTTCGGCCGATCGATTCTACATTCTCCCCGAAGTTAACATTTTATGGGAAAATATATCATTTTTTAAAAATTGCTCGGATGATTGAATTTCTTCTCACTTTATTATACTACTACATATCGGCCGATCGTATATTGTATATTTTACGGGAAAATGTACAATTTTTTTTCAGAAATTGTTTGAATGATTTTTTCCATAATGTTTCGCCCGATCGATTCTCGGGTCTTCGTGAAGTCAACGTTTTATGGGAAAAGATATAATTTTGTTTTTCAGAAATGGCTCGGGTGATTGTTCTTTCGTCAACATTTTAACCAGTCAATTCAAGGGTCTTCGTGAAGTGAACATTTTATGGGAAAATATATAATTTTTCTCTTTTTAAATGTCTCATACGAATGAATTTATTATTTTTATTTTATTTACTTTATTTTTATTTATTTATTTTTTTGCATCAGCATTTCGACCAAACGATTCTCTGACCTACTTGAGTATACAATTTCCAGAGAAGATTACTTTTTAGTTTTTGAGAATGTTATATAGGAATAAAGTGTCACTGCTAACACTTGAGTTTAAGTGAGCAAACACAGTCGATCCCATTACTGAATTAAGTAGACCACGTGGCCATAGAGGAAACGCATAATTAGTAGCTTGGCGTCTAATTGATCTCTACTTGAGTCTATCCTCTATTATTATTCGCATTTTTCTTCTATCCTCTATACTATTCTTATGCTATTCTCTATTACTATATGGAACGCTATCCTCTACTCTATTCACTATACGATTTATCTATACGAATTACTATACAGATTACTATTCGAGTGAGTATTATCGAGCAAGTACTATTGTATTGTTCAACGGCGTTACTATAGTTGTACCTGCGATTGAAAAGTCTCTACTACAACGAGCATTACGAAAGTGGCAACGAGTATTCGTTGGCATCACAAAAGTGTCAACCAAGTGTTCGTTAAAATCACAAAAGAGAAGTTATTATTTCCAAAATTGCTTTGACAATTGATTTTATTCTTTATATATATATTTTTGATCTGTCGATTCTACAGTCTTCTTGAAGGGTACATTATATGGGGAAATTGATCATTTATTTTTATGGGGCTGGTTCAAAAATTGCTCCGATGATTAAATTCATTCTTTTTTTATTTTGAAAATCATTTCGGTCGTACAATTCTACAGTCTTCTTGGAGTTTACATCTTACAGAGACAACCATTCTTTAATTTTGAAAAGTTATTATTTCAGGAATAGTTGGGTTGATTCAATTTATTTTCTCCTGTTTAGCACAGCTTTTCGACCAAACCTATCTATACTCTGTTGAAGCCTCCATTTTTTTAGCGACAATCATTCTTTAATTTTGACACGTCATAATTCCAAAAATTATTCGAACTATTGATTATATTCCTTTGCTTGTTTTTTTTTATTTTGGAATGCTACACAAATTTAAAATAATAAACGCATAAATATACCTACACATAATCTATCTAGATAGATATATATATCTATCTATCTATCTAGATCTATCTATCTATCTATCTATCTATCTATCTATCTATCTATCTATTTCAGTCTATTCCTTATCTATCCATCTAATTCTATTCATATCTATCTATCTATCTATCTATCTATCTATCTATCTATCTATCTATTTCAGTCTATTCCTTATCTATCCATCTAATTCTATTCATATCTATCTATCTATCTATCTATCTATCTTTTGTGTTTTCTCTCAATGTCCGACGAAGCTTAATAAAAGTGAAATATGTTATATTGATATGAGTTTCCTATTTGTTCTTTATTTTATCATATATATATATATATATATATATATATATATATATATATATTAAGCTTTTCACCCCAAGCAAGGCGAGAAGCCACTAGGACGCAAGGGGTTACAGAAAAATTTGGAGCAAGATCAGAGAGGAGTGATAGAAGAAAGGATGAGGAGAAGGGTAGTGGATAGATTAAGGCGACTGGAGATGTCGATTGACTTACATTTGAATAGCTGGGGATTATAGCTCTCAGGGAAACTGGAATAGGGAAGGGAGTTCCACAGGCGAGAGCTGCGAGACATGGAGCTATTGGAGTAGAAGAGACGGCTACATTTAGGAGTGAAGGGGTGAGAGCGGGATGCCAGCCTCGTAGGGCGCTTGAACTCATGAAGTCTGGGAACCAGCGAATGCAGCTCCTCGGAGCAATTGCCATGAAAGTATTTGTAAAACAGACAGAGAGAGGCGACGGCGCGTCTGTGAAAAAGTGACTAGACGAGATGCCAGAGCAGGGCCAAGTATTTTGCATATCCGCCTCTGGAGCCTATCAAGAACCTCGAGGCAAACAGAAGGGGCTCCAGATCGTATATGGCAGCAATACTCCATGCAAGGGCGAATTGTTCATTTGTAGATCTGGAGGATCGATTCCGGGGAGAAAAATTTCCTGGCGCGGCACAGGGAGCCAACTTTCCTATCGGTGGACGAAGCATTTGACTCAATGTATTTGTTCCATGTCTTTCTGAAAAATTAAATATCCTCAATATTATAAACAATCCAAATCCTTTAAACAAGAGAAGTGAGTTACTGAGCACTTGCCTGCATAGAACTAAATTTCCACTCAATCACGTTGACCCAGATTAATATAGTCTAGACGGGTCAGGAGACGACAAATACTAGTACTGATATTATTATTTTTTTTACTATATTAGTTTTGCTATCTTTACGATCTAACTATTGTTACTGTTATTATTAGGCTGTAATGCATTTAATATTAATACTAATTTATTATTTTCATTATCATATTATTACTATGCTTACTATACAACCATTATAACTGTATATGAATTTTGGGGTCTTATAAACTTAATATCTCAGTATGACTTTTTACCAGTGCTCATATTGCAATTTTTTGTTGTTGTTATTTTTGCTTTTCTCTAGCACTCTTTATTACTGGTTCCAATATATTATTTATCTCTATGCTTGGTCGGTTTAGAAGAGTTTTGTAGTCTAGCATATGTGTTGATCCATTAAGTTTTCATATTTTCCAGTGATGTTCTCTGTCTATTATTTCAGCTCATCCAATATGATCTTGTTTTTACCTCCATATATGGTCAGCTACGCCAGATTTTTTTCCCTTCCTCGTGTTACGTCTTTACAGTGTTCTTGCAGCCTTATTTGAAGGATGCGACCTGTTTCTTCTTATTTAAAACGTTATAAAGTTTTTGACAGTGACTATTTAGACGGAGTGTAAGGCTTTTTTATTTAAGTATCAATGTAACTTCAGAAAGTAATTGAGAATCGTCTCCCTATGTTCTTTTTATTTATTATATGTCACTTGCCATGAACTCTTGGAAAAGTTAGTGGAGTGGTTGGCCATTGGCTTCTTCATGGATTTGATTTCAGTGTAATCCTTCACTAAAGTGGCTGTGACCCAATGATAAAGAGCCAAATATACTCTCTTGGTAGGGGAGATAAAGAAAGTAATTCTTAACTTTCCCAAAGGCATTAGTGCGAAATGGAAGCAAAAGACTAGGGCTTAACATGAAATCATATTGCTGATTTCACTTTCAAATTCGCTGCCTTAAAATGCATACGGCTACTCGCATATAAAAGTGTTTATGTGTAGCTATGTGTGGAACCCCGTCAAAACCTGTAGATGAATTTAATATATTTAAGTAATATCACTAAAACTATCACTAAAATTGTCTCATTTTTATGCAGAAACTAGGATTCAGTTTAAATTTCCACATTAGCATTCATTAACCAATTAGCGACGTTTTCTCAAACAATCTTAAGGTTTTTAAATTTCAGACGACCATGTTTGTTGCCCGCTACCAAGTTTGAAAGATCACTACAAAGAATGCTCAACAATACCCTCCCCCTAAAAATAGATATTTAAATATTAGGAAAAATATTTATTAACCATTAAACTTCTGAGTTTAGTAAATCTAACTTTTAGTTTCCTGGAGCCTATACTCTGTTATAAATATGATTGCGTAAATTCAAAAAGTTTAGTTTTCCGTTTTTTTTCGATAAACCCTTAACCAAGCTGATTATCTACAGCATTCATATAATTAATTACTCACCCAGTCACGTATTTTTATTGAGTAACTTCTTGCAATAACCTCGCGATTTTAAAGTAATGTAAACAACACGTAAAAATATACGGAGTTATGCCAATAAAAATATTAGCAGTAGTAATAGCACAGCTCTCTGACTGCTGACTGTTGGAAAAATTACACGCATTCGTAAAACAATGTAAATCCTACTAGCGCAAATATTAGTTCTGTTGTAAAAAAAATATATATATTTTTGTGGGACTTTGATTTTCGAGGATCTTTGTAATTCGTTTGTTTGAGCTTGAAAGAAAGCAATTAATCAATAATAAAATTTATTTAAATTTGTTGATGTGTTTGATGATTATTTCGTTCTTCACTTTCAACACTCATATATAGATATATATACACATAACATTTATTATTTTACAGAATGGTAAGAAAAGAAAAAAAATCATGTATATCCTCACAAAATATGCTAAGAAAATCAAACGAAAGAATATATTCAAGAATACGAACATTTTTTGAAATAATAACTTCTCAAAATATTAATGATGATCTTTACTTTTGACAACTGTCATCGTATATCAATCTTAGTTAAAACTAAAACAGCGATTAAAATGGGTTTAAATTTTTAAAAAAGAAAGAAAAAACGTAAAAATTTTAAGTTTTAAATACAATCGGCAATTTTATATGAAGAAAAAAGTATTTAATTTACTCGATAAATAAAATAAAATTGATGTTTTTCGAAAATGTATCTCGAATACTATCGCGAAATGTATATTACTCTCCCAAGAGGAAGAAATATTGATCAACTGCCAAAGACGTTATTGTCTAGATTATGGAGGAGTGACATCTTGTATAAATATACAAGACACACATATATTTCTATTTTACAAAAGCGATACATCTTGGTATTTTAACCTGACAGTTATCCGTATTAGCGGAAACTATATTCTTCGTACATCTGTCTTGGTAGTAATAGAAAGATTCTGCACGTTATCCGGAGTTGGTGGGGCATATCATTTGATTCTCATTTTGAGAGAATTGCTTTACAGAAATAGTTTGATAACCAGTAAGACTTTAAATAAGTGAAATAACAGTAAGACTTCGTGAATCGTGCAATATATAATTTGAAGATGCGAAGAAAACAAATGCTTCCTAAGTCTCCTTTCCACTAATTATCAATATCATTATATCAACTCTTTGGTAAAATGTTTATCCTTCAGGTGTAAAATTCTTCTTTTTTTTTCGATGCAAAGAAACTAATCAGAATAACCGCCTCACAAATGATAAAACAGTTTTCTTCCCAAAAATTTTGAAATGCTGTAAAAAGATGATAGCCGGAATTAGCAAGGTAAGGAGAGTAGAGAAGGCGGGGCAAAACTTCCATATTTAGACTATATTTTTTTCTGAGTGACTCGGACAATATGTGACGATGAATTATCGTTTAAGAACCTTAACGATTGACCAATGATAGTGGCTATTTACACAATAATGCTTCCAAATGAAGACAATGCTTTTCAGCATTACCTGCTTCGATTTGATTTAGAACTTCATATACTTCCTATATCAGAGTACAATATTTTCGGATGTGGGCCTGGTTTAGGCTATTTTAGATAATTTTCTTTTTTACGAATTATAAATGTTGTAACCTAGGGAAGGTTACTGAATAGAATAATCAAACGAAGGTTGGTAATGAACGATAATACTTAGGACAAGAACAACACCTATAAGATTCACCAACGGCGCGTAGAAGTAGTCAACTGCTAGAAATATGTCAAGTGAATTCCACAATGAATCTCCATCTCTAGGATACCTACCAACCGCCCCATGTGGCCAGATGTGGTGCAAGGCCGAATTTAATGTGGGTATCCGATCCTGTAGGCTCGGACAAAAATTCCCCGTAGACCCCCGTATAAAACGGGACCGGGTAGCTATTTCCCGAGACGAGACTCTGCCCTTGGAGATAGCCTCGTCTGGGAATCCTATCTGCCCTGGGGCAGAGAGTTTGACCAGCACACCTAGAGACGAATCTCCAAATCTAGTCTACGTACAGTATTCACTACCGTATTTATGGGAATGGGTACATACTCATTATCGTCCGTAGATGTGCTACAACAATAATATAATAATTATTTACTGATACAAGTCCTAATAATTGACCCATAGATGGAGGAAAAGGAGGTAGATTCATACATTTCCCAAGTGTCTTTGCGCGTGTATAAAACGCACCCGACTGGAATTGGAACTTGGCTCTCCTATTTCCAATTGCTAGCTATTATCCATCACACTACCCGCACATCAAGGCTTACAGCACCTCATATTCCCAAGACAATCACACATCAAGGTATTAACCAAGCTCGACATTGCTTAACTTCGGTGATCGTACGAGAACATATGCCCCTAGCTTCGGTATTGACCCTACTTCTTCAGTAAGTACTAAGAATTGATGTTTTACTTTACTGTGGATTGTAGTAATGTATTTTTCATCATTATTGATTATTCTACTCCGGAATTGTTTGGTAGAAGTTGACTCTTCAATGATTAAACAGAGAAGCAATCAGATAATTGCGATCCCATTGACCACGTTTGAACACTTTTCTGAGTTCAAGGTATTTTATGATCGAAGAGTAACTTGTCTCGAACTGTTTCGAACATATTCTCTTAAAGTTCGTCCCAGATTTTCCTCAACTACGGTTTGCCGAAGCCTAATATTTTTAGAACTTAGGGAATCTTCATTAAAGCACGTCTACTTTGCTTGAAAAAAAATCAATAATAAATAGTAAGTTATTAGTAAATATCGATGCAGATAACACCACAATTTAGGGTGTGCACTTGCAAAGCTTTCCAGAGTAAGAACCTAGCAGCTTATCTTGATTACTAATTGTAACATTAATTACATCTAAAACCAAGCTATTAATTTCTCGTCACCAAGTAGATCATTAAATTTCTCCAGTCAAGATGTGTACACTCAATAAGGTGCTTTGTCCTGAACGTATATTGGAATGCAAGTTCATCCCAGACCTCAAATGGATCTCATATTTTTGGTCTATTGCTAAAGATGTTGGGAAAAGTATCGATTCCTCTTTACCACTCTAGAAAGTATCTGACTTTTCCTGCCATCTTTCTTTACAGGTATTGTTGCTACATCTGGGCTGGAACTGCCCAATACTCACTTTCCAGTTTTGACAAAATTTCAAAAGGCGTTTTCCCTTTTAGGCAATGAATAATTTCCAACACTACAGCCCTCTTTCCATATATGAATCAAACCATCGTCATCATCTTCATATTTCATTAATAAGAATGACTGAGAAAACTTCATCCTGGGAATCGCGTCTAAACTAAAACCCACAGAGTCAACCTGTTTCATAAACCAATTTTATACATAAGATTTTTCGTCTGGCTTTCAAGCATTTCCTAGCGATACCACAGGATGAGATCGTCTTCCCAAGCCAATATATTCATTCACAAGGTCTGAGTAGGATGAATGAGATTCCCTAAAACATGATATGTCCCTGATCACGATGATTTTAACTTCTTTAAGTCTATTATTTATGATAAAATAATAATAAGTATGGCATTTATAATAAAAGAAAAATAATAATTTATTTTTCCTGTCAAATTGATACTGTTAAATGTCCAATGGAAATAGCTTTATTTTCTTTTCATTATTGAATGGCATGTCATGTTATTCATATTGTCTTGTCTATACATTTCAAAACCAGAACAATATTAGAGAGCTTCTGTCTAGGTAATGGGTAACCAATTTAGACTGCATAACCATATTGATAAATAGTAAGTCTGATCATCAATGGGTGTCCCATACTGTTGTGAGACCGTAACATACCTACAACATGGACTCTTCCAGGACTATATAAAGTATGCGATATAATACTCTAGGAGAAGAGGAGGAAAGAGAGAGAAAGTATTCTCATACCGTAGTATCAGCCGCGTACGACTACCAATATTGGACATTAGCACATAGTAATCTCCGCTTACCCTTACACTATCTTTGTAACCTTTTTGTTTAATATATCTTTCTGACCTCTAATCCGTGTTCCGTGTTTTCCTTCCGTGGTCCCAACTTTGGATCCACATCACATATAAAATTCATTATTACATTGATCCAGAGTTAAAACGCCATAAAGTTAAACAATTAGGCATCAAATAATATATTTTATTCGAAACAAGAAGTCTACTGATTTTATGAATATATAATATATATTTATGCCAGGATGCCACATATATTTATTAACAGGATTATGGATCTGGAATTTTTAATGTATAATATAATGTCCGATCTCTGTGTCCAATATATACTGCTGATTGAACATGTCATATTTGTCCACAATCACGATGCATATTTTCTACAATCATCAATGATGACATGTTTATGTTCCGGTTTATCGTGACATGAAAAAATAATTCACCCACTTTTTAGCTTATTTTCATATTTAGTGTAGATCTGACATTTAATTGGTTAATCAAGACATACCCACAAACTATTTTTAATTTTGACCTTTATGCCTCCGCTTTTATCTTTCGGAAATGTGGTAACATTTTGTTGTTAAATTTCCTTAAAAATATCAAACGATATTTTGAATGTATACCCGTGTTTGAAATAGACGCTGCGTTTTCTTTTAAATAGTTTAGAATACGTCGATCAGCCTGCGTATTCGAGAAAAGCGAATTAAGAAAATGTGCTTTCCGGTAGAGTTGGATTCTGCATCCCTCCTTGTATGAGAAACCAACGTTTGATCCGGTGTTATTTAATCGTTCGGCCACAGAGAGTGACAGTAGCATAAATAATAATGTTTGAAGTATCAAAAATGTTGAATTAATAAGAAAACCATTAATTCTTTAGAAATATAACTATATACATGTCTTTCTATATATTCGGTGCACGTGACTCACCACAGATACTGTTAGAATAATTTGCATTCACTGTCCCACCAGGCAATCAAACGAGCAATGTGCATTGGCGCGTTTGCCTGTGAAATGGCTTCCTAACCGGGGGAAAAAGGTGATCTGCGCTAAACCCTGTTTGTCTATCCATCTGCGCTTAGAATGTACTCGCGTAGGAGAAACAGATAGATAGATAGATAGGTTAAGACCCAACCTTAATGTATACATGTGGGAGAAACAGACAGATAGATATTTTAATACCCAACCAAGAAAATACTCGCGTGGGAGAAACATATAGACAGATATTTTAAACCCAACCAAGAGTGGGGACAATAGAGTTCACATTCGGAAATTCTCCCACTTATCCATCCATTAGCCGACTATGATCGGCGAAATACGAACTTAAATAAAATGTAATGTTACATTGACGGAAGGAGTTTTAACACTTCTCGCCGGTCAGTCCGTGGTCCATGCTGCCACTGGCCGTTAAAGATGGCCGTTCTGATCTGCGCCTCGCTTCGACCTACGTTGTGTTGATTGATCACGTAGCTAGTAAAGATCGACTTGTCGTCAGCAATTCCCAGCAAAGCTATTTCACAAAGGAAAAATAAAAGCTTTCTTGCAAACGAAATATAGAAAAAAAAAACAGAAATTTCTTCCGATTAATTTTTATGCAGTTTATATCGTTCTTTGTACAGAAATATTAACCCTTCCCACTTTGAATCCTATCGTGACTCACTTTAAATAAGTCTGGAACAAGGCTTAAGTCGGAAGTTCCCTTGGCAGCAAGTCATGTGGGATTCGGCAGAGTAGTCGTCTCTCGTCGACTGCACTCTGGAACTGGCGTCTTTGGAACCTTCCTGGTCGCTTCAGTGTTCAGCTTATATTGACATCAACCCAAACCTGGCATGGGGGTCGACGTAGTTAGAGAATCCGGTGTTTTCCCTATCTTCCAACAAGAGCCTTTTATTGTCTGGTCCGGGAAAATTATTTATATCTCCAAATTTTGGGAGATCCCTTTTCCTATGGGCATCAGTCCGCTCCGATAACCCCTTCTTCTCTTGTTTGTGACTCGGACCAACAACTCCCAATGGACGTATACAGTTCCTCTGTACTTCTTGGTATTTAACCTACGCCTTGTCACCTCGGTTGTCCTTTTGACAAATCTGGTTCTCAAATCGCATGGCGTGGCTTGGTTTCTAGTCATTAATTAGAAATATCATTTTAATTTCTCGTCAGCATTTTTTTCCCAGGCTGGCCTTGTTTATAGAATCAGAAATGCACCAGCTGTTTCATCGAGGCAGCTTATCTCCCCGTCTTATTAGGGACATCGTACTTTAAGAACCCTGCGTTGGGTCTATGCATAAATAAATTCTATTTTCTCGACTTGTTTACAATTTCCACTATTTGATAGGCCAAAGGAATCAGGTTTTGTTTTTGTTTTTGTTTTTTTTGCCTTGTCTTAAAAAATCACTGAATATTATCTCTTCAAACGGCTTCCTTTCCCGGCTGATTTATAGGTTCTGTTTTCTTCACTTCAACTTTAAGCTAGCGCCATCAATCAGTTGTCAGCCCAGCTTTACCAGATGGCCTCTGTGGTAATATCTTTCCAACAAAGTTATCTCCTTCAAGCCGTCTCTGCTTATGAAAATAGACTTTTAAAATTAAAAGACATCTCGATTCTTACTCTTAGTCTGTCTATCATTCCATTCTTTAACCCTTTTCCTCTTGTTCTATGTCATATTTCAGTTTTAATCCTTTTATTTCCGTTTGCCACTGTCACATAATATCACAGAGTAAGAAAGCAAGGAAATCTTGAAGAAAATGGTAACAGAAAGAACGCTTCTACTCAGAATCAGGAAAAGACAGCTGGAGTAAATTAGGCACATAATGAGGAAAGAGAGCTTAGAAAACTTAACACTCACAAGGTATTTGATGGCAAGAGTGATAGGGGAATGCAGCGGGACATTTACCTGACGAACCTGTGTGACTGGATGGCAGAAATGGGGATTTGAGCCTTAGCAATGTGGGAAAATATGCTAAGAGCTACATGAGATAGGAGAACTGTAAATGTCTGTGTCCTGAAGGGACGCGGCAGGTAAAACAAAAAAAAAACTTCGTTTAACTTTGTTTAACTTTATACGACTAACATTATATATCTTTTACACATGAATTCGAAAAGAATAGCTGCCTATCTTAGTCATAAAAGCTAGTGTTTATTTCGAAATAACTTTCACTTCATGTTTTTTTTGAAAAATATTCAAAAGATAATCACTAAAAGTCCAAAATATAATATCCCACCTAAGTCTTAGATCAGACCTAATATAGATAAATTGATTTAAAGAATATATATATATATATATATATATATATATATATATATATATATATATATATATATATATAAGGGAGAGATCATGGTTGTTCTAACGAGAGAAAAATGAAAATATATATTTTAAAGAGAGACGACGCATATAAACGTTTTTAGTTATGATGCGGATTTTTTTTTGTATATATTATTTCTTATTTTCTATATATATATATATATATATAATATAAAATTCATTATGACAAAAAAAAAGTTTACGGCATTTCTCCCTTTAATATATATATATATATATATATATATATATATATATATATATATATAAAAAAAGGGATGGATCTTTTATTTATTTATCCCACAGATGTTATTACTTAGACATTATTTTTAGTGGATATCCTACCAGAGAGTCAATATTCTTTTAATTACGTTTCCCTTATATTCAGACCGGTAGATGAAAATAAATGAATATACTGTTTAATAAATAAACAGAACCTCTACTCAAATACGAGTATTCATTAAAATTTCTGTATTTAGGCAGCAGTCCTTCTTTCATGCAGGTTTCATTGAATATGACAGACAAGTTGCTTTGATTTAGTTTTTTTAGTTTGTTGTATGTATGTATTTA